>OZ005741.1:101831415-102151415 GCA_963930735.1 Dioctria linearis
TGACGCTTGGGTGAGGAATTTGCAAACGATATCACTTTCTTCATCGTGCCAGTGGCGTTTCTACAAGGAATCACCTTTGAAGATTTAGAAAGGCTGTTATTGAGCATGTGGTTTGTGCAAGGACATCTTCTGGCGTTTATAGCCCTTTTTAAAATTTCTTGAACAGCTCCTTTTACGTCACTTGTCATAACAGAGCAACTATCAGTGCCCACGCCAACGCATTTAGTTATGTCCACTGAGAATTTCATAAGGAGGTGCTCCACAATGTGTGCCAAAGGAACGCCTGTTAGTCGACTTTCATCACTTTCTTTATCACCCGGACGTATCAATTCGTAGGCGTTGGCAAAAGTGACGAAATCTTCTCTTAAGATCCCTTCAAATACATATCGGAAAGACAGGCTGAGTTGTTCAATATGCGCAATATCCGTAGTCTCATCAAAAATAATGGAGTATCCTACAGCTGTCTAACTCTATTCAGAATGACATTTTGTATCTCTTCCTTGCAGCTATCTATCAATTGGTTTTGTGTTACACTGCTGATGTAGGTAGCCTTTGAACTTGCAGTATCAAGATGATTTCTGAGTTTTGTATCGCCTGCTGAAACTCAGAATCGAAGCAAAGCCTTAAATAGACCATCGTTCTGAGCATAAGAACTGCTTTTTTGTAACGCAGGGTCATCATATATGTGTCCACTGTCTCTGTGGCCCCGAAGGGGTATATTTTGACGACCACAAAATATTACAGTTTCCACTATTGGACGAAGACGATCTCTATTTTCTTCTACATTCAATTTACGTTGAGTAGAAATTTGGTTGATTATGTCCAGTTGGGGGTTATGGTAAGTTCTCAAAAAGTTTTTTCCTGCTTCAACTGCATGAATGTGATAATGATGTTTTTCATGTGAGGTCAGCGCACCGTTCGCTCCTAACAAATCATCGAACATACGCAAAGGAAACTTTACCAATTTTTTTAATGGGCTAACCTTATGACGACCACCACCCTCATAAAACGAAAAAAGTACACAGTATTTGCAGTACAAACCCATGTCCTTATGTGACAGCACTAGCCAATGAAATTTGTCTAAATGCGAACGCTGTGCATACTTTTTGGTTTCCCTTTCCTTCTTTTTAACGACACAGTAGGGCATAATATAATCAATAGGTGGTGACCACGGACGCTCAAGCAACGTGCATTTACGGAAATCATCCAACTCTACTACTGTCCCAATGTACATGCCTATATCGGACTCATAACCAGATATGCCTTCTCGCACAGAGATTGTAGAAATAGATGTTGACGTTGACGCAACCGATTCTGTTGCGGGTGAAGTAAATGACTGATAGTTAGAATTTGCACCTTGAGTCACATTCAAAGGAATGGGAGTAGGAGTGCATGACAAGCTACTGACTATTTCTTCTGATCTTGCTTTTTTCTGGAAAAAGCTGTCATATCAGTCTTCCGCTTTCCGCTTTCGGTACTACTTCTACCTCCATCCTTAACTGATACAGCAAGTTTATCCTTATCCTAAAAATTAAGAGTAAACGTGAAGTTAAATTAAACCACATTACTTGAATTAATACGAAAGTACAAGAAAAGCAACGCCAATTACGGCAGAGGAAAGCGAATGGATTTTCTTTTCATTGTCTTGCCGTAAAAATTCTGAACAAAAATTTTAGAACCAATTTTAGCGATGTTCGATTCAATCCAACTGATCTTAGACCAATTCTAGCTGTTTTACTTGTTTCTTTAAAAGTTTTATGCATTATTGGTGGCCGACAACGGCACACATGAAAGTATTGTATTTAAAAAAAAACTCAAGTCGGCCACCAGAGTGAATAAAAATTCTACCGAAAAAGTTTCTGTAAATTTCTAAGAAATTGCTTATCTACCCATCTACACTCATAAAAATTGTTAGCGGGCCAAGCACCAATTGTGCATAAAAATTCGAAGGAAAAATTTTCAAGTAAATTTCTAAGTAAAAAAGCAACCAGCCCAGCCGTGGGACCTGTATCAATATAATTCTTTGGAAGCATGGTCGGCCACCAGTAGTGCATGAAAATCTAAAGAAAAATTGTCAAATCTCTCTAAGAAAACTGAATGCTTTTGCCTTATGTCCGAAAAAGTGAACCACTAGAATCAATCCACCAATTCGTTTGGTTGGACCATTCTTAAGAACAATTTGCAAGTAAATTTCTAAGAAAAATTTAATGCTTCCCTACAATCGTAAAACTTTTGAATCAGTGTACAGTACCGCTATGAAAAATCAACAGGTGGCTAGACTAGACGTTGATTGTATAGAACTAGGGTTCTACTGGAAGAACCTTAAAACAAAAAGTTTTAAGTTAGTTTGTTCGCTCCTCTTGTGAGCTTCCCACCATGTTGTCCTGTCATCGATTTCATGTGGGAAAATCGGAAAGGTAAAAAAAAATTTATGATCGCTTACCAATTTCTTAGAAACAATAACACTTTTAAAACTCGAAATTGTGTGCTTTTTCATATATACGAGTAATCGACGCAAAAAAAAATATAAAAGCATTTCATTCCTTTTTTCAAACAATCAAACACTAAAATAAATATGTATTCCAAAATTACTTACCATCCTGTGATAGGTACGATAGATGACTTTTCGTTCGACACTATAATATAAAATCACAAAAAAATTCAAAAAAATTCGTACGTGTTTCAAATATGAAGAGCTACGAGCGAATGGCTATTATTGCCACTATTAGTACTCATAAGAAACTCAAAGAAACACCCGCACCGCAGGCAAAGATTGAATAACTAAATATAGGACATAGAAGATATTTTCGATTGTTTTCCATTTAAATGTACACGGCTAGAAAAGGACAGAAAGAAGAAGAAAAAATAAAAAAAAAATCGAACTCTTTAAAATTTTTATGAATATGGACATAAAATGTGAAAACGCTGATTACATGCAAATAAACGGAAATGGCAAATGATTCATTTTCATAAATAAATGAGAAGGGGCGGACTTTTCAGGTTTTACTCTCATAAAATGCTCCCGCGTTTTTGTGAAAACCGATTTTTGCTGAAATATTGTGAGAAATATCCAATGTTTTTTATAGTATAACCAATGTTTGTTAGTATAATTCCTATGATATTTGAACAGCACGTGCTTCTGTTTACATTCGTTTTGATGAAGTGATTAAATGGAAGAAACTAATGCTGGATTCTCTGATATTTTCGGGAAAAATGACAATTTTATTTGACAGCAATTTTACATCTCCTTTCAGCATCTGGGACAAAGCGCAGTTTATCTTTTTATTAAAAAAGTGAAGTACTGTGACCGGGAGTACATTATTATGAATAATTTTATAGGATTTTGAGGGATTTAATAAGATTTTGTCGTTCGGATAATCCTAGGTTCTCTCGTTTTTATACTCTACATGAAATCTAAGGGTATACTAAGTTTGTCATTCAATTTGTAACACCTCGAAATAATGATGGTAGAACAAAATGGATTGAACACCCACGCATAATATTAAAAGTTATTTTGATTTTTGAATGTCCGTCCGTCCGTCTGTCTGTGCGCACGATAACTCAAGAACGCGTATACTTAGAGAGCTGAAATTTTGTACACGAACTTTAAAAAAAAGTAAAATTAAGTTCGAAAATAAGACAAATCGGGCAAGTCCTTCGTGGGGTTGCCATACAAAAATTTCGTTTTCCAGTATATATTTGGATTGGACACGATGTTTTCATTGTACTAGCAAATAAAACTTCAAAAATGGACTAAATCAAGCAACCCCTTTTAGGTGTTGCCATAAAAAAATTTAGAGTTTTTACGTATACTGTGAAAACGATTAGTCCAAGACATTTTTATTGTACTAAAAACTTCAGAATACGAAATTCTATAAAATTGGTTATAATCATTTTTTCTGTCCGACAAACCGTTCTAGAAATATATGCGAAAAACCACTTCGAAAATCAAACTTGCCCAGAAGGGGCATCATCTAGGGCAGTGGTTTCCAACCTTTTTGTACCTGCGCCCCCCTTTAAAAAAAAATTGTTGCGCCCCCTTAATTTTTCTAACAATCTAATTTCATAAATACTCAACTGATATTATAATTTATTTAATGGGCTACAAAATAATATACAATATTATGTAAAAATATACATAAAAAAATAATTATTTATTATAAGAAATAATAATTTTAAATGTAATAAAAACAAATCTTACAAAAATACAAAGAAAAAGAATATATAATTAATACAACATTATAAAAATTTAATGCGACGGTTGAGCTTGTTTTTCAGCACAAATTTTCTCAAACCGTGGTATCATTGAAGAAATCGCGGTTCTCAGTTCCTTTTCAATCACTAAGCCAGATCGATACTTTGTTTTTAAGACAGCTACTGTAGAAAAACCAGTTTCACATAGGTAAGATGTTACAAATGGCAATAAAATTTCTAAAGCTTTGTTTGTCAAAGTAGGAAAATCATCCTTTACTCGTAGCCAAAACGTAACAATATTATTTTCATCTTGAAACATCTGCTTTAATGTGCTATCACTAGATAAGTCAATTATCATTTCCTGCTCTGCTGTCGTAAGGCCAAAATCATCATATTTTTCAATCACAAACGGGTTTCTAATCCATTCATATTTGGACATGTCAAGATCTTTAAAGTAAAACGAGAATTGCTTCCATAGACTGGTCAAATGATTATTAATAAGAACTTTACTTTCTTCTATTTCATCAGCAAGACAGGTAATTTTAAAAGTGGGAAACATGTCAAAGTTATTATTTTTCAAACTTATTATCCACAGTTCCAATTTTTTCATAAATGCAGTAATCTTGTCTTTCTGCGTAAAAGCATGAATTTGAGGCCCTTGCATTGATTTATTTAAAGTACTGAGTCTTTGAAAAATATCAACTAAATACGCAAGTTTTACAAGGAATTTCGTGTCATAAAACAAGTTTGCTTCATCTCTATTTTTATCAGTAAGAAATATGGCGATCTCTTCTTTTAGCTCAAACACCCTTTGAAGTACTTTGGCACGAGAAAGCCAACGTGCCTCACAATAATATAGAAGTGATCTATATTCTGAACCCATGTCATCACACAATTTTGCGAAAAGCCTTCCTCTTAATGGGCTATTTTTGATAAAATTTACAACTCTTATAATAACTTCAAATACTATTAGTAGATCTTCACCCATATTTTTTGAAACAAGTGATTGTCTATGAATCATGCAATGCGTCCAAACTGCACGAGGAGCCACCTTTCGAACTAGTGCCTGTAGACCAGCATTTTTTCCTGCCATAGATGGAGCTCCATCTGTGCATAGTCCAACACAGTTCTCCCACAGAATGTCATTTTCATTAAAAAAATTATCAATCATATTAAAAACTTCACTTGCTGTAGTATTGCATTCAATAGGTTTACAGAATAACATGTCTTCTCTAACATCAGTTTCCACAACATATCTTACATATGCTATCAAGTGTGCATCCTTAAGAACATCAGTAGCCTCATCTACTTGCAACGCGAAAGAAGATAGTTTTACTTTTTCTATTAATTGATCGCAAAGATCTTCAGATATATCGGATATTCCTCTTCCCACCGTATTATCTGCAAGTGGAATGATTTTAAGTTGATCAGCATATGATTCACCGAGCATCGTAGCTATTATGTCAATAGCTGCAGGTAGCACCAAAGTTTCTCCTATTGAATGGGGTTTTTTGCATTTAGCAATTCTATAAGAAACTTTATATGACGCAAGCAATGCTTTTTGTGTTACAGACATGGTCTTTGAAAACATTTCTTGTTGTTTATTTAAATTCTCTAATTTTCTTTGGAAAAATTCTCTTGTCTTGCCAACGTGATCTGCATGTACTTTTTCAAGATGTCGTTTTAATTTATTTGGTTTCATGCTGTCTGAGGCCAAAGCATTCATACACAGCAAACACATTGGTCGTTCTTGGCCATTAATAACCTTATATGTAAATCCTAATGATAAGTACATTGGATCATATTTTCTACATTTAAGCGAAGATGTATTTCCGTTATTTTCATCACCTTTTCTTTTGCCCTCTGCTTCTGCTTCATTTAATTTTCTTTTCAACCCAGTAACGTATTTATCCATCTAAAAGGGTTATTATTTTAAATCAAATAAAAATAATTTTTTCACTACTAGCTTTAAAAGCGGTCTGTAGACCATATGCTACCATAATGTACTATTATAACAGTTATGAAATTTACCTCAATATTAATTTAGAAGTTACCAAAGCGAAATGTTTTATTCTATATATCAACGTGGTTATCGCAAGCACTACTAACGAACTAATTCTGTTCATAGACAACAAGAAAAGGAAAGACGAACGAAAAAAAAAAATAGAAAAAAATCAAACTCTCCTTAAAATTTTTACGAATAAAAACTATGAAAGCGCCGCAGATTACATGCAACGAAACAGAATGGCAAATGATTCATTTTCGTAAATAAATGAGAAGGGGCGGAGTTTTCTTGAATTCTCTGATATTTTTGTGAAAAATGAGAATTTCATTTGACGTAATTTTTACATATCCTTTCAGTGCGTGGTTCAATGCGAAATTTATCTTTTTCTTAATATATTGAGGTAGTGTGACCTGATGTACATTATTATGAATAGCTTGAAAGGATTTTGGAGAGGATTGTGTATTACGTATACCTATTTTGCTGATTCATTTTTTTGACACCTATTCGACTTTTTTGGTTTGTATTCGAAAATTATATTTTGGAAACAGCTGCATGCCCCCCTTGCAACAGTCTCGCGCCCCCCTAGGGGGGCGCGCCCCACAGATTGGAAACCACTGATCTAGGGTATCAATTCTAACTGTTTTACTTGTTTGTTTTTAACTCGTTGTCTCAGCTTAGTCGCACTACAATAATGCATAGCGAAGCTCTTTCCCCCATTCATGCAAAGACATAAGTACATAAGTATATGACATTACTTGTTTCCTTCTAGAAAACACGAAAAATTTCCAATCTTGTTCGCCTCTGTCTTAACTTATCATTAACTAAGCTTTGCCGCAGATTATCTCTCTGACACAGCAGCGCTAAAGTTATAAATTTAGAGATGTGCACTATATCACCAGCATTGAACGCTGCGCTGGCGTCAGCTAAACATTGCGCCCGTACCATACAAAAATCGCCCTGTGAAACTTTTACAACGTGCTCTACAGTCCAGCGCGATTTGCTTCAATTCACCGCGTAGGTGAGGTGGCACTCTGGGCCCCTCCCCCCCCCCCCTGTACGCGCGCCTGATCGATATTGGGAAGGGGATTTTTGTCATCAATTTGGTTTAACCGCCTATAATCGACAACAATCCTAAACTTTTTAATACCTGAGTTATCCTTCTTTCTTGGTACTACTATAATTGGAGAGCTATATCTACTACTACTCTTTGTAATTATGCCTTGCTTCTCCATTTCTTCCATTTGTCGTCGTACTTCAGCTTCATGCTGGGGTGGATAATGATAGAGCTTGGCATTATTTGCTCATTTGTTGTAGTTTATATTTCATGAACCACAGTATTAGTGCTTGTTAAAATGTCACCTTCTTTAAATAGAAGTTTGTGATATTTTTTAATTAATTTGTTAACCATATTCCGTTCTTTTTCATTTAAATGACCTAATACACGATTTTGTACTTCACTTACTTCTAAAACATTAACCTCTTGAACGGTTTTTGTCAAGAACGGAGGACTCACTTTATTAGTCATAACGATTTCTTTATTCTCTATACTTATTTCTTTTACATTTTTTGTTATCCAGTCCATTCCTACTAAAAGATCATATGGTTTCTCTAATTTCATCGCAATCCATTTCATTCTAGCCTTTTCTGAATACCTAAATTCTACTGAACATAGATTTGCAACTGTTTTATTGGGTTTATTCACTTCACTGTATAGTGTTAATTACTGTTGATGTATTATTCAGAATTTGATATTTCGAAGATGGGAATTTATTTTCATTTAATATACTTATAGTTGAGCCTGTATCTACTAGTGCTAAATATGTCTCGTTTTGTATTGTTAATGTTATGTAAATTTTGTTATGTTCCGGGGCTAATTTATAAAAAAAGCATCATCAATTGAACTCGGTCCTGGTCTACTAATATTGTCTACTTCCATTGGTTCTGGTCTTTGTCTCGACTGTTGGGTTCTGTTATTCTGTTGAGTATGTTATGGAACTATGATGAGTGATTTGCTTGGGACGTAAAGTCCCGACTACCAGCATGAGCTGACAAATCACTCGACGGACAGTGTTGACTGCATGGCGGCACGCTAGTTCGCCTCAACTATTGGCGGAGAGTGTGGGGGGGTTCCACAAAAGACCTGCCGCTGCCGTCAGCCATAATCAAAAAAATTCGTGCCTACCTAATACAAAAAGCCGGCACACATTCCGTCCTGAAAGGACCCTTACGTCACTTACCTGTATACAAACGAAGGCGCAAATGTTCTGCCTTCCTTGTCTGCCCCATCCCCCCATCTGACTCTGAGGGGCATAATTCTTCAGAGCCCCTATTTGACCTGTAAAAAGAGAGAGAGACTAGGCGAGCCTAGACGACCTTCATCCCATGAGAGAGGGCTTCAGGATGGTGAAGGAAGAATTAAAACTTTCAGACTTTCATACTTACGTTATAATTTCAGAAAAAAATATCCTCACTTCAAGCTAAGTACATATATATAAGCCCCTGGCTGAGTATACCATTAACCATAAATATATATATAAAAGTATAGGGTTGAGCGGAATATATGCGTGTAATCTATGAAAATTAGGAATCCAGGTAAGCATATCCTTAAGTTATAAATATATATAAAGGTATAATACTAAGTTGAATATATATAGGTATATCATACATGTGTCAAATCTAAGTTCTATTATCACACTTCTTGTGTTACCTTATTGACATTGTGACGTCAGTGTTTGAAAAATTAATACTCACAATCTAATTGTGTTTTTGAAAATAACCAGTAAAATTTTTTGTTGTAAATTGTTGAGATATGAGATATGTTCTACCATCGTTTATTAATTATATTTCAACAAAATTTTTCTTATTAGTTCAGAAAGAAAAATTTCTGCTAAGATTTTTAAATACACTATAGATAAAAATTATACTGCGGGAATACAAAATATATTGCAATACGTGGAATAAAATGAATTGAAGCTATGTATGTGGGGAAATATCAGCAAATCAAAGACATGTATACGTCTAACTATCATAATCAATTGAAAATCTCATTCGTTCCAATGAATTAAAGCTATGTATATGGAGAAATATTAGTAAATCAAATATATATATATGCGTCTACAAACCTCCCAAGGAGCCAAAACTCATACGTATGTCAAAAAAAAATTCAATATAGATAAAGAATAACAAAGAATACTCCCAGTTACTCCACGGCATGATGAAGCGCTTCAGGACCCGCTGTTTGGATAAAAAAATTTTACGATTGCCCAGCGGCACTCGTATTTACTCTAAAAAAGAAATGTTTCTCCACTGTGACTTTAGCTGGAATTCGTTAGAACTTGAGATCTTGTATTCTTTTTGTTGGAAACTAAATTCATTTTCTTAGTAAATTAGTGACATGAGGCCATTTTTTTTTCTTTTTTTTTAAAAGAATGCAACATTTTTGTAACTAATAGAAATATAAAAATAATTTATGTAGATGCCATTCGGTACATGGATTCCACGGCATTATTTCTGTAAATCACAGCAGGGCATAGAAAATAATTTCGAAGCCCGTTGGAACTATGTTGCTGCAGTCCTATATCTGCATGCGTATCCTCTTGACACGATTAAGCTATGTTGATGATGTCTTCCACGATCGTGGGCGAGATATTAGATTTTTGTTCTACAAACCATTGTTATCCTTTTATAATTATAAAGGTTGAAGAAAGGTCACACTTCTATTCCCGTAGGGATTTGTACTCATCAAATTCTCTCCTCCATTATGTGATAATTTCTTGAATTCAATTCGACATCTGTCCTCTGGTCAAGGAGGAAACTTCACTTCCAAGTTACTAATTGATTTGAGAAAACTTCTGCACTTTTAAGATCAATTAGAAGGTTAAATTGAATTTACATTTCGCTAGCTTTATCTTGTTTGAACGCCTGCCACCATTGGTTTTTTGTTGTTTGTGTAGCACAACACAATTGTAGATATTTTTGACGATTGCTTTTCCTTATGAATTTTTGATGCACTTTTAGATAGATTAGCTCTTAAATTATAATAAGCACCCACTATAAATGTTTGTGATTCGAGGTAAAGTTGATAGAAATCATATATATATCCTGTTATAAGACCCACAGATAAGCGTACTGCAGTTTATCAGATAATCTCCTAAAAATTTTTACGTATCTCATTTAGCCTAGCGGAATTTATGCAAAAATATTACCTTTTTGGGCTGGATGGCTGAGAGAATTTTTGATATAAAAAGTTTCCTTTGGATGTATTTTCACTTCTTTCGAGCGAAACGACAGGAAAAATGGTCTTCTTCTTCCTTGTCACCACTGACGTGTCACACGGAGACCGAGGAAATGCATTTCTCTCGGTCGGGGTGCGTTCATTTTTTTATGCTTGACGCAGCCGGCCTACACGCTTCAGTACGTGTAGCATATTGCTATATGCAATCCGCTACGACCATAACAAGTATTATTGTTATTGTTGTAGTTATTATTGCTGTAATTATTATAAGTCTGTCATGGCTGTGAGTGATTAGTTCTGTATTGTCCTGTTCTATTTTGGTAAACATTGTTTTGATAATAAGGTCTTTCAAATCTTTGATTACTTTGCTGACCATTGATTTTCTTTTCAAATTTTTTGTTATCATAATTTTTATTAAAATTTTTGCTAATTAAATTCATGTTTAAGTTACTTTGATCTTGACCTATAAAATTATTCACTATATCTCTAATTGTTGTTAATCGATTTTGCGTCATAATAGCATAAGCTAATGAGCCTGACACTAATTCTTTTGTTCGTTGTATTAACATTCCACTGAAAATTTCTGTCATAATTGCACCATTTTCGTCAAAAGCTGCGAATTCTGTTATGTCTTCTACTATGCTTCGTAATTTACTGTCCAAACCTTTAATACTACTTACTTTTAATGTACTTATTTCCCTTGTTATTGTCATTTGGTCTTTCGATGATTTGTAATGCCTTCTTAGTTGTTGCTTACAATCGTTCCAATTAGCTGGAGGATTTACCTATAATAAATTTTTTGCACTTCCTTGGATTTTTTCATTATATATGATCTGGAACACTCTATCTGCTTCGTCTCCATATTCCGCAAAAGCTGTAGTAACAGAATCTATGAATGAAGGTAATGATGCTTTCTCTCCATTGAATATTGGCAGGTATCGAATTTCCCTTTCAATCCTTTGCCTTTGATTTCTGGGCTGATTGTTCTGCACCATGAGTTGAGTCAACTGCTCGATCTGATTTGCCATCTGGATATTTCTTCTTTGGTTGAATAATATTTCACGATTCCTTTGCCTCTCAATTGTGCTAAATAAATTTTCTTTCAGTGTTGTTTCTGCACAAGCCACTAAATTAGTTTGGCTTATTTTGTTTCTCACTTTATTTTAAAAGATAAGAAAAAAAACTACACAATTTGTTGTTGTTATTTTGTTTCACTTTTAGCTTTTTCCGTTAAAGTGAGTGATATATTTTTGTTGTTGGTATTTTGAAACCACACTAAAATTTCACTTTTATATAATTAATATAACTTAATTTGGAAAGAGCTAGAAAACTTTTTTTTTCGATTAATAAACTTCCGAACTATCGGTTCGATATCACTGGATCTCTTTTCTTTTGATAGAGATCCTACCGACTGCGCCAATTACGAATTTATTGAATTCAGGAATAAAAAAAAAAAGAAAAAAGTAATTTATAAAAAGAAAAAAGAAAAGAAAGAAAACACAATTTTACTTTATAATATTAAAACCTAATTTTATTACCGAGTAAAAAATTACAAATATACCGTCACGATCAAGGCAAGAACTCAACTCTAACTAATTACTACAAATGTTTAGACTCTTGTCTTTTCTTAACCGAGAAAAGCTTAAGTCGCATAAAATATTCTTATCGCAACTTTCCCATGAGCTGCTTTTTAAAATATTCCTTCTTTATGCATTTTCCCAGACTGTTCAGGTAACGTCACGTTGGTCACGTTGCTTGAAGTATCTTTGGTATACATAACCCGCACGCTATTTCAAGGTTTTTTTCAGAGAAGAGTCTTGTGAATTTCACCTATACATGTTATTATATTCTTATATAATATTTCATATCCAGATTCAGATATTCCTCTGAAATTTTTATCACTAGATGAAACCTCCAAAGTAATATGCGTATCAGTTGATATCAATGAGTACCTACATAAGACCTAAGACTTTGAAAATTTGTACACTGTTCATTACTTGGAACTGTAGATTTAAAAATATTGTTTATCGATATTGGCTTTATCTACAAATTAATAAATTTCTTTTCAAGCAGTTGTGAATTTGAAAACCAATCTCTACGCAATCAAAGAAAACAGAAGGAGAAAATATTTGGAGATTTTAGGTCACTTGGTTTTTTGTACAAATTATTATTTCTGTTCACATGTCAGCTTTTGATCTTGACAAAAGATAACACCTCAGTAGCTTATTCTATTATCAACCAATTTTTCATAGGAAATAATGTGTTCGTGTACATATTGCTTGTAAAAATTTAAAGTTAAAAACAAATTCGTTAATGTTTCAGAATGAAAGTTGTTTGCACATATGTATATACAGGGTGTTTCCTCCATGGTGGTCAATGGAGCAGGAGATGATATGTAGTACTTTCCTGGGCAAACAAAAAATTGTCTGGCAGGGAGGAGGGGCATATAACCGTTCCAGAATTCTAGGGTGATTAAGAAAAAAAATTTGTTTTTCACAAAACACCCTTTGTCTTAAAAGTATAGGGTGTATGTTTACCATCTAAAGCTGATTGTATGCAAAACTTCATGACCTCTCCAACGACTACTCAATCAGTCCGGTAATCCTCTTAGCAGTTCTTGTGGTCTTAACTAAAAATTTTGGATTTTCTTACGTTTTTTGACCTCTATGTTTTTTTTGCAAAACAGTGGTTAATAATAATTTTTTTTCATAAAAACTCTATACTATTGACTCTCCTCTTTAATTTGACTTAGTGCACCCAATATGGTATCTGCTGCCGTTGAAGAGTTATTAGCTCTTAACCTATTCTCAAACCTATTCTCATAGATAACAATTTGTTCTCTTAGTGACTGAAAACAGGTTATTTAAAAAAAATATCGGCTAATTTCGATATGACCTAAATAGGTTATGAGTTAATAACTCCTTAACGGCTACAGTTAGCACATAGGGTGTAATAGGTCAAATGAAAGAGGAGAGTCCATAGTTTTTATGAAAAAAAAGTTATATTAACCACTGTTTTGCAAAAAAAAAAAAAACAATAGAGGTCAAAGTAAAAAAAAAGTAAGAAAATCCGAAATTTTACTTAAGACCATAATAACCCCTGAGATAAAAGAAGCACTAAGGTAAGGTGGTTGAGCAGTCGTTCGAAAGGCCATGAAGATCTGAATACAATGAGCTCTTCACTGTGACCGTACGCCCTGTACCTTTTTGTGAAAAGCTATCTTGAAAAGCTATCTTTTTTTTTTAATCACCCTATAACTCCGAAACGGTTGGTATGCCCCCCCCCTCCCCTTTGCCATACAATATTTTGTTTGTTTAATCTAGGTGAGTACTATCACCTCTTGGTGTATTGACCACCATGGAGGAAACACCCTTTATATATAAATATACATATATGTATATGTGAATACACAGTTCGGTTAACATCACGCCGCATAAACAAACTTGTTACTCCTTTCCGATCTACAAAGTATATGTATATGCTATTTGAACTTAGAAACTATGCGTTTTTAATATAATTAAATTAAGTCCTGTGATTTCCTCTGTCTGACACATATCCTATGTTCATAATAAGTAATTGCAGAGTAAATTTGCCTAATCTTGCTTATGCCCCTAATTTTCAAGGTAAGTCAATCTAAATGCCAGTTTGTTCGACTGCACGATATCCTAGTGCAAAGTACCTAAGGCTTACGAAAAGAAACTACCAAATTACCAAATTTTTTTAGAAAATTGTTTACATAACAGAGTTGCGTAAAATACAAGTTTGCTTAGGAGTTTCGCCTATAAGTATAAGGCAAAAATTTAAGCATACAATTTGACAAATTATCTAAAGATTTAAGACAAATTTTTGCATATGATACTTAGTTAACACTATTCAAAATTTAGGAAAAAATTACAAAATTTTTGTAAAAATTTACCTAACGGTTTTGATTAATTACCAAATTTATTTTAGGCATCTTGACA
Source organism: Dioctria linearis (assembly GCA_963930735.1). Lineage (NCBI taxonomy): Eukaryota > Metazoa > Arthropoda > Insecta > Diptera > Asilidae > Dioctria > Dioctria linearis. The sequence continues at coordinate 101,845,811 of OZ005741.1, forward strand.
AAGCTATGTAAACCTTAGCCACGTATAACTTAAACAAGAACTATATAATTTTGCCCAAGTTTTAGATTTCCATACAAAATTTTTTTCCCAAACCCACTTCGGTAATTTGACTATGGTTTTTTCTCTGAATAATTAATTATAGATTAAACTAAACATTAGATAAAAATTCTCAAAAAGAAAAACTAATAATATATTTAATAATACAATTATTGCAATTTACAAAAAAAAAAAAAAAAAAATAGATCGTCACCCTCCGCATGCGTCATGTTCCTTCGAATTCGAATTTTAAAGAAAATTACTTAGCTCGGTAGGAAGGCGATAACAAGCATATATAAAAAGAAAAAGAATTTATATTAAAGGAAGAGACCAAATCAATCAAACAAAAATTATAATATGAAAATGTGGAAGCCTATGTAAGAATTTATTTCTTTTATTTAAGTACATTCATTTCTTTTTTGTGTAGCATTATGTAAGAAGGAAAGGGCTATTATAAAATGGAGAATGTGGTATTTAGGGAAATATAATGATTCATTATAACGTAATCAGGATTTAAATACTTTTTATTTCTCCTCTCAGGATTTAAATACTTTTTATTTCTCCTCAACATCTGCGCCTTCACATGGTTAATGGTTAGTAGTGTAAAGGTCCCTTCAGGACTGGATGTGTGCGACGGCCTTTGTCTTGTCAGGCACGAATATTTTTGTATATGGCTGGTAGCAGCAACAGGTTTTCGTGGAACCTCCCCACACGCTCCGCCAATAGCCGAGGCGAGCTAGTGTCCCACCCTGCAGTTGACGCTGTCCGCCTAGTGATCTGTCACCTTATGCTGACAGTCTGGACTTCACGTCCGATGTCAATCACTCTACAAACTACCATAACAGGTAATCTAGTACTTAACATAAATAAAAAAATTCCAAGAATCTTATCTTATTGCTTTAAGAATATCACGTAGAACGCTACTTATTGGAAATATCACTGTAATTTCACTTAATTTTGTACTTATTTGCCCACAATAGAAGAGCATAATTCTTCAAAAGAAATTTCAGGACCTTTTTGCATCTAAGTTGATATTCTGTTACATTCTCGAAAGCTGGTGGTGACGGTTTCGTATGAAAGGCTAAATTATCCTATAAAACTGCTGATGCTGCTCTAATCGTGGTGACGGTTTCGGATGACAAAATATCCACGCAGCGAGAGCAAAACTGATGAGGATTGGAATACCGCAGGGATATCTACAACCATATCGACGCGGCAATATGTTAAAGACAAATCAGCACAAAATCAGCACAAATCACTCACAAAAAAAAAAACCAAAAGATAAGGATCCCAGGATAAGTGCCAGTACAACAGACGGCTAAGGTTAGTCCAACAGTACGGGTCTTCCTCGCTAACAAGTAGCTACCAGAAAGAGCTGCAGCAACATCATTTTAATCTTAATCTATTGTTAATCCTGGAACTCCTTATCCCATCTAGAAACATTTATTTATATTTTAACTATATATACCTTTAAGTGTATTTATAATCTTAAGAATAGAGAGTAAACTGGTACTAAATAGTTAGGTAATAGATAAGTCAATAGGCCTAAGTTATAATCGCAGAGCCACCTAGCCGCTTTTATAGTACACCAGACACAAAGTGGAACACACGAACCTTTCTTCCCCAGAGGGTAGTTTAGAGAAGAGTAGAATAATCCACGGGATAGCTTGAGATGTACCCCAGGCTCCTTTATCGTAAATCCTCGGAAGAAATTTTTATAAACAAATAGACAAAAAAAAAAAAAAAAGGGAGACTTCGATTAATAATTAATATTGCCCGTCTAAAACAAAGCGCACACAACTTTATAAAATTTTACTAAATAATAACAAATATTAAAATGAGTAGTGCAAAATAACCAGTAAAACATTATTAACGAATAACACCCACTTAAAACAGAACGCACACAGATATGTTCCCTGTACAGGACAAATGTAGTGAAAGTGTTAAGTACCTAATATTCTTGCATTGTTGTGACTAAGTCACTCATGCATTATACGTTAATGGCTTACAAAAAACATGATTTGTTAGTCATAACTATCAAAGTATTTGCAATTTTTTTTCAGACTATTTGAACTTATAACTTTTTGAACATATGTAATGCCTAAAATAGTCTCGCTTGTAAATTTTATGCAGGATACAAGAATATAATTTATAAGTCAAAGAAATTTAAAAGTTAATGCTTTATGAAACACTAATACTTAATTTGTGAACATAAATTTCTCTCCGTGTAGAAACTAGACACCTGACCTATTATCATATACATAGTTACATATAGTTACCGTAACCATATTAGTTACAACGTTTTTAGATTTCACGGCCATATTTTTCTTTCACGCGACAAATTTAACTTAATGTGAAGTCTATTTTTTTTATATCTCCATCTAATAATTCAGTTGGTTGCGACTATAATACAGGGTTTAGCTATAATTACAGTTTGTAACATCACTACCAATGCGGCCCTGGTCAACACAATATTCATCACATAGATATCATCACCCCACTCAAGCAACAAGCCTATATAAGCGAGGCCATCGGCAAGGAATAGGCATTACACTTTCTTTAGTCGGAGCATCCACATGGGTTCTGACTTCTCCCAAAGTAAAATTAAATAATAATTGGTGCCCAACTAGAGGCAACGAACACTCACACAACCACGAGTACTAAAAAAACTGTACGAAAGGGAGGTAAACAACCTAGTAGACAAAATCCCCGGTTAAATCCTTCCACCACGGTATTATTTACAGAGGACCAATTCAAGCAACTGATGGCTGCAGTAGCGCAACAACCACACACACACATCTAAACACAAATAAGGCGATTTTAACATCATGTACAGCGCGATTCAATGCAAGCCAAATAAGAGCGAAAGTAGAGGAATTATAGCTGCCGTCACAGTATATAAAAATTGTGAAAGTATAGACAGTGCGATTTTAAGTCTACCGCTTCTACTGGAAGACATTACTGCAACTTGGTAGCAAGGTGTAAAGGGCGAGCCGAAAAAATGGGATGAAGCCATGGCACTTATACGCAGTGCATTTGCTCCAAGCAAACCAGCTTACCAGGTCTACTGTGAGATTTTTGAAAGCAAGCAGGATGCAAATACTCCTACTGATCCTTTCATCTGTGAGAAGAGGGTATTATTGGCTGAGTTACCAACCGAATCGCATAATGAAAATCAACAGATTGATTTGATTTTCGGTCTTCTTAATCTACAAATACGTCAACGTGTGCTACGAGACAAAGTTTCCACATTTGCGGAGTTACTTAAGCAAGCAAGAATAGCGGAGGAAACTTTACGTGACACAAAAACTCAACACCAATCTGAGAATAAGCAACCGAAACCAACACAAAATAGAATCCGATGTGAGTACTGCCGATCATTTGGACATAGCGTTGCAGATTGTCGCAAAAGAAAGAGTGCGATATCCAACCCTACATTACCTTCCACACAAAGCAGCATACAGCAAAACAAAATTTTCATGCTATGGTGTTGTAAGAAGTCGGTGTCTGCAATGTGCTTCAAATAAACCAAAATCGTCGCAAAATATTAGCTTTTGCTCGATAGATGCAAATTTTATGTTATTAATCGAACAAATTTCTATTACAAAAACCATTACAAAAAAAACTAAATACACGCGAATCCAATTAAGCGCAGCACTCGATGATAAGAAAACAAGATTTTTCCATAAGAGATTGCAACGGTCGTACGAACTGCTTTGATAGGTCCAGGCACTCATGCCCAGACTAGTATGTCCAGTGATCAGATCGAGGGCAGTGGGCGCCAGGTCCCCTGCCGAAACATCCTCAAATGTTCCTTCTGATGGAAAGATGGGAGCCATATTTTAATACATCGGTGGCTCGACAAGGCATACATTGCTTCTGACTCGATTCTCCTCTTCCCCGGAATAACCTCCATCTCAGCCGGCTAAGCTCGTCGATTTGGCGTGGGAGGGAAGACGGGAATGCGACGCCATTAGCGGTTGACGACGAAACAAGTCTCTCAATGTGGGAGTACCTACACCTTGACGCTCGGTGATGATTCGCGTTAATTACTTTCCAGTTCCGCATACACCCCTTTGGAGATTTCACCTCCCTACACTGGCAGCAGGCGGACTACCCCGCTATCCTCACCCCGCAATTGACCTCCACAACATGTACTGACAATACTATTTATTCAGACATCCTACAACATACGCGTGTATACATCTGTTTATTATTCATATCTTTTAAAGGGTGATTCTGATCAAGATACCTTCCGGTATACCACGCGATTCCTTGAGCTAAGCTGATCAAAATAATACATAACGGATTTATGAACACACAACTCCTAAAGTAGGGATTGGGGGGGGGGGGGGGGGGGGGGGGGAGGGGGGTATGTGGAACAATTTTTTGATCAGCTTAGCTCAAGGAATCGCGTGGTATACCGGAAGGTATCTTGATCAGAATCACCCTGTATATATACATATATTTCTCCAGCTCTCGAACAACTCTAACAATAAGGACGTCCTTTACTTATAATCTATTATAGCCGACTAACGGGTGCCACTTTAAATTCAAGACTCATACAAAGTGGCAACACCCCTAGCGCAAAAAAATATAACAGGGCATGCACTTAATCGCATGACCCTCTTGCCTAGTAACCCTGAGGTCTAGTCACCGACATTCACAAAAAAAAGGTTTATAAAAATAAACAAAAATTCTGTCTTCACCACACTTAAACCAATTGCTAAGATGTATACTTCATTATACTTATGGGATTATGTTTCTTCCTTTTTATAAATGGACAAATATATGGCTGTATATATGTATAACTGTAACTGCGCCTAATCCTAAACTAATTACTAATATATAAATAGTATATGTATGATATGTTATGTTATGTAATGTTATATATATATATATATATATATATATATATATATACTGCATAGTATGCAATTAATTTTCTGCCGTTTTTCCATAAAGCGACGAATATACGTCTGTATAGATGTATAACTATAACTACGCCTAATCCTTAATCAATTACTAATATATAAATGGTATATGTATGATATGTTATGTTATGTTATGTTATGTTATGTTATGTTATATATATATATATATATATACTGCATTGTATGCAATTATTTTTCTTCCGTTTTTTTTCTTTATAAATTGACAAATATATATATTATTTAAAAATAACTCTCTTGTGAAGCAACAAAAATTTTAACAGAATGGTACTTACCCGGTCTATCCTCCTCAAATCATTTGCGGACGACAAGAACCGGCTGACAGGCTGAAATTTGCACATAATCTTTTTGTTTTTTTTTGTTTTTTTTTTAATTTTCGGCTTAACTAAAGACTTAATTAGCTTCCTACACCAATTTAGTTTATCTGCTCCTGTGTCTCCCCTTTGCGTTTTAAATTTTTGTTTGTTTTTTTTTCTCTCTCCTTGTTTCCGTTCTTGATTATTTTATTTTATTTTAATTTTCTCACCACGTTATTTTCCATTCCAGCACTAACTGAGAGGTTAGAACTTCCTACTTTCTTTTTAGTAGCTTCACAATTTATTTTTTCCTGCTTTTGCTTCAAGGAAATTCAACTCGATCGCGATTCTCGCGGTTCACTCAGGACGCCTCAATCAGCTAATCCCGCGGTACCATATTCTGATTTGTCTAGTTCCGCTTGCCGGAATCACCTGATTATTATGAACATCTAGAGCTTTCTGACACATTCTCCTTCCGCTTGTAGGACTCTTTACTACTGTGGTGTTTATTTTTGTACACCGCGAGAAAAAGGGATGTGGAGGCTTTGATTACGAAAAGGCGAAAATGACACACAGTTTAATCTTTTATTTTCGTAGTTATTAATTTATCTTTACACCTTAATGCTTATGAACTTTTATATCTACACGACTTTAATAAACTTTTTTAAACTTTAATAATTACACCGCTTTTTAAACTTTTAATTATTACACCGCTTTTATACTTAAATAATTACACCGCTTTTTTTTCTTTTTTTATTACATCGCTTTTTTACTTAAAATAATTACACCGCTTTTTTCCTTTTATTATTACATCGCTTTTTTACTTAAATAATTACACCGCTTGTTCTGTCTTGTTTAACTTTTCACACGAGACTCTAAAGTAACTCGACTTATTCTACCGCACTCGATATTAATTAGTTTATTAAAAAAAAAATGCAGAATCGGCTACGCGTAATTTCTGTGCCAGAATTTTTTAATGTTTCCAAACAAGATCATTTTTATTTCCTACTTGGCTTTGTTTACGTGCGAAGTAGGTCATTATTGCGAAGGTAAGTCACAATAAATTCTGATCAATCACTAGGTCATTTTTTATTTATGCTGACCGGGCATTGATCAGTGCACGTAAAATGTTTTTATTTTATTTATTTTTGCAATTGTTACGATTGCAAAGTAACTTACATATTAGTTAATTTGTAACATGGAAACAACTGAGGAAATAATTATACAACATTCCTTCCCCCCATGTAAAAGAAAAATGATACTAAGGATTAGTATCATTTTTCGTCGAGAGAAGGAATTAAACTAGCAGTAATGGAACATAAGAAAAAGTTATGCTGCTGGCACAGAAGTTTACGAGTAGCTTGATCATCTGAGCTATTAACAAATACAGGTATATTGATTAACTTAAGAGAAACTATATATTTTATATATATAGAAGGAGTTTGAAATTAATCTAACAATACTAATAGTTACAATTTTTTTTTTTGTTTTTTTTTTTTTTTTTTTTTTGCAACAAAATTCATTTATTCATTTTTAACTTAGTTATTCTAGTAAATTAACGTATTCAATTTAATAATTTTTTAAATGCTATTAATCTAGTTCCTATAAAGATTCTTTTTACTTATTTATTTTTTTATGATAATGTAATTTAATAATTTGAGACTGTGTGTGAGGGAATGCGGAACGATTTCCGATATTTGTTTTTAAGAGTTGGTGGTGCTGGTGCAAGTTCTATAGGCAATTCATAAACTTTTTCCGTTGTTGGATGCGTTCTGGGTGTTTCCATTGAAGAAATAGTGGCAACCTCGTGTGGGATAGCAGTGAGGGTGGATGCTGTTATTATTGGAGAGGATATATTTATCGTAGAACGTGATTTTGATATTTTTGAGGATGCTTTTCCTTTCCAATATAAATAAATTCCTACGACTATTAGAAAGGCAGTTACTAACGAGAGAAGCCCGGTGTTAGTATATGTAAACATTTTATGAGCAGACTGTACCTTTTCGTGTTGTGCATGCCTTATTTCATTGTCTAATTCTTTGAAATTTAGAGCAGCCTTTTTAAGTACTTCTTGAAAGTTGGGGTGTGATGAGGTTATGGTTAGATTTCTTAGTTTGGTTGCGTTAAAGATAGATAGCCTGAGTGAGGAGTCCTCGTAATTTAATTTGGGAAGGGAAAAGTTTGCATACACGTACGTATTTAGTACATTAATTGAGTTACCTCTTGTGGGGAGCTCCCAGTGTCCTAGGGTAAATTTGCAAGATGCATTAAGATGTAAGATGCCAGGCCCGGAGAGAGTCTTTTGGAAAACTCTGTTTGGACATTGAGCTTGTAGAATTTTGTCTTCGTGGAATACAAACAGCCAGTGGTTGGGAGCGGTTAATTCCGTCACAACATTGGGAGGCTGAGGTAATAATTTTACTGGACATGTGAGGACATTTTCATTTTGGCTTTTATAAAGGCTGTTAACACATGATTCCTGTAATTGGTGGTCAATAGAATGGGGCTTACTCTGTCTGCAGAGATAGAGTTCAGTTTCTCGATATGTAGATAGAAGACGACATAAAGTATTGAGCTCACTCTGAAACATAACGACGGTCTGCTGAGTAATATTATCTTTGAGAAGATAATCAGCGTCAATATCTAACAAAGCGTAGACTCCATCGGTTTTTTGGAACGGAAGGGGGTGAATTTTGCTGATGTAAAAATCTGGCGAAGTACCTACGGGTATAACAATTTTAATAAGTATATGATCGGGCAGATAGAGGCTTTGCACCGATATTACCTCATTAATAATAGAAGTATCTCGAAGTAAATGGTTAATCGGGGAATACAGGGTTATGTTGTTATATAAATTTTCCAAGTTCTCTGAACGTAAAAGAAGTGGGTGTAATCGGTGTTGTTGCAAGGCATTTATAATTGTGAAAATTTTCGAAAGAGTGTTTTGTATATGCTGTAACTGAGATAACATTGTCAGAATAATCTCGTTTAGTTCAGCTTGTATTCTATTTCTATGAATTTCCACGTCAAACTCGCTCATAGTGCCATTAACTTCTAGAAGAAAACTATTGACCACCTGTATTAAATGGTCCTGATTTTTTGTCAAGTCTAGTATTGGCGAGGATAGCGATTCAAAATTTGACTTCATTAAAGTGAGTTGTCTTTCCAGAAGATGGATGGATTGATCTTCTTGGTTTTCTAACGCGTCGAGACGACTGTAGATATTGTTGGCATCATCATTATCCATTGTACCAAACAAAAATTTGCTCACTTTCCCACCGATATCCAATAACCCTCGTTTTTCGCGATGTCGCGCTAAGAAGGACGTCAATTCAGAAATTTCTTCCTGGACGTCTATTATATTTCTTTTAAATAAACTATCCCAGAAATTGCACCTACCCTCTTTATTTTTACCATTGAAACTGCACAAGTTTAATAGGTTGTCATCGCAGTACCTCAGAAAATCGATGGTTGTTGTCCAATTAGGCATTTTCATGCGAGTAACCACCGTCCACGTCGTGTGATAAAATACTGCAGTTCCTATTGGTTCCATCAAGACTTCCCTTTCCGGCTCCAGTAGTTTTATGTCGAAGGGAGCACTGGTGATCCATTGCCACGTAAGTGTGGTCATTAGAAAGCGGAGTATTTTCATACCTAAGAAAATTCAGCGGTTAGGACAGATTCTTTCTTTGTATATTTAAGTAGAGATAAAGAAAACGAAGAGAAAGAAAAAAAAGAATAAGAGGAAAAAAAAATATTTGTTTGTTTGTTTTACTTATTTCCAAAGTTTTAATCTATTATTATGTACACGCCGTTTACCGTTTTTAATTCGTATCACCGTATTTACTTCCGAAGGTACTTCAATTACATTGTACGGTCCTAACCATTCAGGAGAAAACTTTCCTTTTTTAACCGGGTTCTTTAGCAGCACTTGGTCGCCAATATCGAAAATTAAAGGCCGAGCCGTTTTGTCATATTGGGTTTTGGAGTACTCTTTACTTTGTAGTAAATTATTACGCGCAATTGCATATGCTTGTTGTACAATACTTCTTAATTTAAAGTAATAGTCTTCAAAGTTGTATACTGGTTCAGGCTCTCGTTGCAAATTGTTAGGAATTTCCGCAGTGAAACCGAACAAACAGTCCATAGGCGTTAGCTTAGTTCCTCTATGTTTGCTGTTATTTCGTACGAACATTGCTGCCCTAAGATGTTCATCCCATGTACGGGAGTTAGACTCAACGAAGATTTTCAGATACTCGACCAAAGGCCTATGAGACCGCTCCAAAGCTCCATTGCTTTGCGGATGGTACGCGGTAGTCTGTATTTTCTTGACCTTAAGCATTTTACATACTCTTTTGAACAAATCGCTTGTAAAGTTTGTCCCTTGATCTGTAACCAGTACTTTGGGGATTCTGTAGCGCGTTATTATTTCATTAAAAAATGCCTTCGCTACTGTTGCTGCTTCTGCGTCTGGTATAGCGACACAGTCCATGAACCTCGTCAAATCATCTTCGAAAGTTAAGATATACTTATTACCTTCACTCGTTTCTTCTAAAGGGCCTACAAGGTCCAAATAAACTTTCTCGAAAGGTTCGCGAGCGGTGTCTGTTATTACCATAGGCATTTTATTTTTACGGCTAGCTTTATAGCGTTGACATTTAATACAGTTTTTTATGTATTTATTTATATCCGATAACATACCTTTCCATTTAAATTCTCTGCGGATTTTATAAAATGTTTTCCACACGCCTTGGTGACCGCCCAGAGGTGCATCGTGGAAGTTATGTAGGATAGTCTCAATTTCGTTCCTATCTTTCAAGATTCGGATTTTGCCTTTTGTGCTAATTTCTTCCTCATTTGTTATATCATCAGCTTCTTCGTCTGAACTGAGGGGAGTCTTCTGTATGTATACTTCCATAGTAGAAGGCACCGTGGTTGTGTGATTCAATGGTATGTCCTGTATACGTTGAGGCTCCTCTGATATTAAAGGCAAGCTATAGGGGCCCTGTTTGTCTTGAGATCGTGTAACCACCAAGCAGTTGGTTTTGCTGTTTTCCTGATCTTGAGTCGCGGAACTTGCTAATTCTGCGCTAAGAGGTGAAATTCTGGACAGCGCATCTGCATTTGTATTATATTTTCCGGGCTTATATTCAATGTCGAAATCATAGTCTGACAATTTCACATGAAACCGAGCTAGACGCGAAGTGGTATCTTTTACCTTGAATATTCCTTTTAAAGGCTTATGATCCGTATAAACCGTAAATTTTCTTCCCAACAAGTAGCATCGAAAGTTTTTGACCGCCCACACAATGGCCAGGAGCTCTTTTTCTGTTGTACTATAATTTTTTTCTGCCTGGTTCAGGCTTCGGCTTGCGTATGCTATGGGTTGAACTTTGCCTACCTCTCCCTGAGAGAGCACAGCTCCCAAAGCGTCATTACTGGCGTCGGTAGTTAGGATGAACGGCTTAGAGAAATCAGGGTATAACAAAAGCGGAGGTGAAACTAAAGCATTTTTCAGCGCACAAAAACAATTTTGGCATTCCTCGGACCATTTAAATTTTACATTTTTCCTTAGTAGTTTGTTTATTGGAGTTGCTATTTTGGAAAAATCGCGAATGAACTTCCTGTAATAATTTGCCAATCCCAAGAAAGATTGCACTTGTTTAACTGTTTTGGGAGTTGGAAAATTTTGAACACTTAAAGTTTTCGCAGGATCTGGCAAGGCACCTTCCTTACCACATTTGTGTCCTAAATAGACAACTTCACGACGTAAGAACTGACACTTTTCCGGTTGTAATTTTAGGTTATTTTCCCTTAGCCTCTGGAATACTTCCAGCAGCTTGGCGTTGTGATCATTCAGACTTTTTCCATAGATGACAATGTCATCTAAATAAACGAAACATTTAAATCCCTGCAAACCAGTCAAGATATGGTTCATTATGCGTTGAAACGTCGCTGGTGCTCCGGTGAGTCCAAAAGGCATCCGTTTAAACTCATAATGTCCATAATTAGTGCTGAAGGCAGTTTTTTCTCTGTCTCGTCTATCTACTTGTATTTGATGATAACCACTTGCCAAATCTAAAGTTGTGAAGTATCTTGCGTGACCCAACTGATCTAAGATTTCTTCTATTCTCGGTAACGGGAAAGCGTCCTTGACAGTAACTTCATTTAACTTGCGGAAGTCGACGACAATTCTCCATCGTTTGGTACCATCCGAGCCAGGCTTTTTTGGTACTACCAGTAATGGGGAGTTCCATGGGCTTTTACTAGGAGTTATGATATCATTTTTGAGCATTTCCTGAACTTGTTCATTTATTATCTCTTTTTGACTCTGTGGTAATCTGTAGTTCTTCTGGTTAATTGGTGCCTGGTTTTCTTTTACCTGTATTTTATGTTTTAGTACTGGAGTGTATGTCAAAAGATCATCTTTCAAATGAAATATATCCTCATAATCTTCACAAATTGCCCATATTCTACCCCTTTCCTCAGAGTTTAATTCTTCATCTAGGCTTATTTCTTCATGTAGTTTTTGCAATCGGTTAATGTCGCGATAAATTCTTTGGCAAGTACTATTCTTCTTTACTACAGTTGCTGTCTCCACTGCGTTTATTTCCTTACTTTCATTCACCATTTTCTTCTTTGGTTTCTCAACTTTTCCTTCACTAAGTCTTACTATATCGTAATCTTCCAGTTTCTCAATCTTGGGATTAATATTTTTCAGTGTGACCGCAATTTCGTTGATGTTTACTATACTTATCACAATGTGTTGGTCCTTTGGATGCACTATACAATTTGAAATGAACACTCCAGGGCTTAGCTCTTCGGCTAAACAAATCAAATCTCCTTCATTTGAACAAGTTGTCTTGACCAAAACTTCTGATCGAGCAGGAATATGAACTTCTCTCGAAGTCAATTCATTTTCATTATGGCACTGAACATTAGTAAATTGTTCAGGGCTACTCTCTTGTTGCGAGTCTTTTATTTGATCCGCTAGCATAATGCGGACAGAATTTTGTTCAGCATGCCTAGGCTTGCCGAGATTGCGGGTTGCTCTCTGAGTCTCCTTCCCACAATCCAACTTGGGCCTAGCCTTGGCACTTGAACTTTCTTCTGAATGCGTAGCAGTTTCTTCAAATGGCACTTCGAATTCTACTTTATTGATTTCCGTGCGAGGAAAAAGTAGTCGTTTTCTAGGACCTTCAACATTGCAATTTTCTTGGAGAAAGTCATTTCCTAACAATCCATCTTCCGGAATGTTAGTACCCGTACTTACTACGTTTAATTTACAGGGTAACTCCGATTTCAACACAAAAGTTCCTGTACAAGTCCCTAAAGTATTTTCTTTGCCGTGTACTGAATTTATTCGAATTTGTTCATTTTTATTTACTTTTGTTCCCGTCTTCAGTACGTTTTCCTTAATAAGAGTTACCTGGGAGCCAGTATCTATCAAAAATTTTGTTTCACGCTTTTTACTTACATCTAACGGCAACTTAACTACAGAGTCATGAGGAGTTTGCGATTCAAAATTTCTTACTTCGTTAAGGCTCTTGTTTATGTCTAAGAAAGTTACTGCCGATCGGGGTGGGATCCGATCGGCGCCGGCAAGTTTCCCGAATTTTCTTGTTTTTCCTCCCATCGTCTTTTCGTAGCGCAATTAAATACTGTATGGCCATGCCTTTCGCAGAAATCGCAAGTGACGATTACCTGTCTTACTTCCGAGGGTCGATCACTTACTCGCCTACAGCTTCTTGCATCGTGACCCGAAGTCTTACACCTTTGACAATAGATCGAATTACCGGAGGCTCTGCAGTCTCTACTCAAATGATTTGGTTGTCCACACTTAAAGCAGGTAATGGGGGCTGAGTTTCGTGGGGGAGCACCATGTGCGGTACGTCCAGGATACTGGAAGCTTTCATATTGTGTTCGGGTGGGTGATTTTGTTCTTGATATTGATAATTCTGTGGATATATGGGTACACTTGGACGTTCTGAAAAGTGTGAAAAAGGTCTACGGCTATTTAGCCCATTCCTATTTATTTCACTTTGGCCAGGGAAGTTATTTACACCACCAAAAGGGAAGTTATTGGAGTTTACTCCACCAAAAGAGAAATTGTTGGAGTTTACACCACCGTAAATTTGATTTTCCGTGTCTTCCATAAAGCTAACCTTTTTTATTAAATCTGTGAAGCTTGAACTATCTGACATGCAGGCATATTGCTTGAGTGTCATACTTAAAAGTCCTCTCCTAAAAACTTGTGTGGCCATATTTTGATATTCTTTTATCATTGGTTCTGGATCTGTTTTGCATTTTTGTCTCAAGTTCAGCTCACATTCTTCTAGACGTTGTTTTACTCGTTGACCAAACTGTCTCACAGTTTCTCCATTGAGTTGTCTACAGCTTTGCATGTCATGGGTGAGATCTACTAAATTTTTACAGGGAAAGTAATAGGCCGTTAAGGTCTCCTGCAATTCCTCCCATGTTTTAAAACTGGTATTCTTGCAAATCTCATAAGGAATTTTACGCAATTTTAGTTTGGGGAGAAAAGATAAGAAAATTGCCTTCTCTTCTTCATTCAAAGAATTGCAATACGCCTGTGAAATATTCAAAAACACATGCAAATCGGATTCTGCTGTTGAAGATGGCTCACCGGAAAATGTTGGCACTATTTTGTTTATGGTATCTATTATGGTGGACGTTGGTTCGCAGTGAAAAGTCTTGCTAAGACTGGTGCTGTTATTGGGGTTAGACATTATTCCAGAAAGAGTTGGAGCTTGCGTTATTTCGGAAGGTGGAGAAGTTACTTGAAAGTGTTCTAAGTCAGTGAAAAGATCTTGATTTTTCTGAACCAACTGCTTAACTAAGGTGGTTCCTTTCGAAATTTTTTCACAGAATGCCCTAATCTGGTTGTCCGTTTCTTCAGCGGTTTTAAAGAGTAGATCAGTAGCCGTAGTTGAATGGACTGAATTTATGAAGGTTTCGGCAGAGCTCGTAGTGGGAGTAGGAGGTTTCGCTATTCTATGACCTGATCGCAGTACTGTTTCTTCAAGTGGTTCAATATCACCTAGAAGAAAACTTACTTCCCTATTTTTGGGTTTAGGGGCATCTGCACCTCTACCTTCTAATCTGGACATGCGCTATACAGGCACCATGCGTCGGTCGATAAAATTAAAGAAGTTTACAATTTAACTCATGAAATGGCATTCAGTAGCTCAAAATTTAATCAAATGAATTACCCCAGAGTACCTTCACACACAGTTAACAAGGAAAGTTTAAGAAAATTTGACTTCTAATATATGTCTATATATACATATAAATTGGAGCTTCAAAAAAAAATCACTGATTCCGTAACTCGTAAGCTACTATTATGTATATGCACGAAAATAATAATAAATAATCTTACGTTGCTATAAAAACTATATATGTAATATATGATATGGTATAAATAAGAATAAATGCAAGATACGATATACTGCTTACTGAATTTTAATAGGCTGCTGGATGCTCTATTTGTTGACCACTTTGAATTCTTCTTCGGTTTTTGCGTTTCAATTGGCTGCTTGATGCTCTATTCGTGGACAACTTTCACTTCTTCAGTACTTTCTCAATTTCTATCTTTTTATAGGCTACTGGCTGCTCTATTTCTTTTTTACACTGTAACTTTTGCACACTTTTGCTTCTATTGCCTTTCGTAGATCGTAGTCAGCCTCGTTCTCGCTTTCAAATAGGTTTGGATTCGGATATAGCTTTTCTAATACCAGTATCAGTATTATTAAGTGATACAACGCTATGTAATTTTCCGAATCCTACCGGCTGCGCCAAATGTGGTGTTTATTTTTGTACACCGCGAGAAAAAGGGATGTGGAGGCTTTGATTACGAAAAGGCGAAAATGACACACAGTTTAATCTTTTATTTTCGTAGTTATTAATTTATCTTTACACCTTAATGCTTATGAACTTTTATATCTACACGACTTTAATAAACTTTTTTAAACTTTAATAATTACACCGCTTTTTAAACTTTTAATTATTACACCGCTTTTATACTTAAATAATTACACCGCTTTTTTTTCTTTTTTTATTACATCGCTTTTTTACTTAAAATAATTACACCGCTTTTTTCCTTTTATTATTACATCGCTTTTTTACTTAAATAATTACACCGCTTGTTCTGTCTTGTTTAACTTTTCACACGAGACTCTAAAGTAACTCGACTTATTCTACCGCACTCGATATTAATTAGTTTATTAAAAAAAAAATGCAGAATCGGCTACGCGTAATTTCTGTGCCAGAATTTTTTAATGTTTCCAAACAAGATCATTTTTATTTCCTACTTGGCTTTGTTTACGTGCGAAGTAGGTCATTATTGCGAAGGTAAGTCACAATAAATTCTGATCAATCACTAGGTCATTTTTTATTTATGCTGACCGGTCATTGATCAGTGCACGTAAAATGTTTTTATTTTATTTATTTTTGTAATTGCTACGATTGCAAAGTAACTTACATATTAGTTAATTTGTAACATGGAAACAACTGAGGAAATAATTATACAACACTACCGGACGGTTCCCAACTAGAATCTAGTATCCAGTAGATGTCTCTAACTACGCTAGGAAGTATGGTGGCAGCCTGCGGTTTGATTCGTGCATCGAGTGCAAGACGGGTTCTTTTCCTTAGCTATTCTGGCTACCTAATTGAGACTAAAGGCGCTTTACGGTGATTTTTTTTCTTTTTCGCTATTTAGACTTCGTCTCCGGTGGCTAGAGTGAGGTGAACAACCATTCGGACTTAAGCGGGGCATATGCCGTAGAAGTGAGGACGCGATTCTTTTGCCTTGACGGAATGGATTTCCGGCGGCTATATTTTTATAGCGGTGTTTATGCTTATAGTACCCTTGAAATATATATTCTTTTCTTTGAGGCTGTACTCTGTTGAGTCATTTCCGTTACTGGGATAGCCTTTTAATTGACTATCTATTTAGTGATGCAATTCTACAATGAAGAGGAGATCGGTCTCGGTAACCCCTTGTTATATATTTTGATTGGGACTCGTTAATTTGGACAATTTAGAATTGCTATAGGTATATATTTTAGAATTTAGAATTAATGCTTATCTATATTTGTCGCGAAGATTACTTTTGGAACACAAATTTGACTATGAAGGGTTAATATGCAGTGCTTAGGCAACATACGCCGCAACTACATAGCTATTTGAATGTAAATTGGAATTGCTTACC
Source organism: Dioctria linearis (assembly GCA_963930735.1). NCBI lineage: Eukaryota > Metazoa > Arthropoda > Insecta > Diptera > Asilidae > Dioctria > Dioctria linearis. Next base: position 101,862,328 of record OZ005741.1, read on the forward strand.
ATATAGGGTGGGAATTTTGTAGCGATAACATAGGACAAGGTAATGGGGTGAAAATGTTTCTACATCTGAGGTGTGCCAACCGCTAGGGGGGGGGGGGAATCCTAAGCGGCTTCCTGGTACCCTGTTATTACCAGATGCTCTACCGACTGAGCTAGCCGGGCTTTAAGTCTTTGGCGTGATAAATACCCATTTTCTTGCCTTGAGTGTCTTTCTTCCACCTCATAACAAGAGGCGCCAATTGCTCGCACTATTTTGCATTTTAAGAAATTCCTTGCTAGCTTTGCACTAAAACTTCTTGAGGCGTCGCTCTGAGCGAAATTTCTACGGTACACCTCTTGCCCGGCGGAATATTTACGACAGGCACTTCTCAGGTTATACTGTTTACGATGACGTTGTTTTGCCTTACGCAAGTTCTCGACAACCTGGGCTTGTACGTGAGCCCTCGCAATTGATTCTTCCACTTTAATATCTCCTTCCTCTAAGGCTTAAAGCTTTCTTAAGATCTCATAGCTGGAGGCATGGGTAATCATGTGTCGTCCGAAAGTCAAATAGTAAGGTGGGTAGCTCGTGGAGTCATGGACCACATTTCTCAAAGCACAGCCAATTTCGGACAGATTTTCGTCCCATTTCCGGTGATCTTGGTCTAAATATGCCCTAACTGCCGCTAAAATTTTCCGGTGAACACGTTCTGACGCATTGGCCTGTGGAGGGTAGACGGCGGCTAAATGATGCCTTAAACCGAAGTTCTCCATACAGTTTTTAAACTCCTTGGACGTGAACTGCGTTCCATTGCCTGAGGTTAAGGTTTCAGGGACTCCGAACAGATGAAAAACTTCCTTTTCCAGGTATGAAATAACTATCATTGACAGGGCATTACGCAGAGCTTTGATCAGAACAAATTTCGTAAATTGGTCTATGACAATGAAGAGAACCGTATTCCCGGACTTCGACCCCGGATACGGACCCAGGAAGTCGATATTGATGTGCTGCCAAGGCCGCAACGGAATTTCTGGCTCACCCATTGGTGGGCGTAGACACTGATTTGGCGGCTTGCATTCCTTACACACTTGACACTCTTTCATAAATTGTGTGATTTGAGCTGACATACGAGGCCAGTAGAAATAGCGTACCAGTTTCTCACAAGTTTTTGAGATGCCACTGTACGAAGAAAGTGGCGGATCATGTGCTGCTTTAATTAAGGAGGCTGTCAAGCTCTCGGGAACCCAAATCCTCCACGACGGTTCTTCTCCTGCTAATGTTGGGAGATTTACGGTAGACTGTTTGAAGTCTATTCTTTGTTTAACATTGTCTGGAGAGCCATCCCCAAACCTGAGGATCTTCCAGAGTCCGGAAGCTTTCTTAACTTCAGGTCGTATCTGAGCTCATCACTCTCCCGGTGCTGTGTATTCATTGTAACTCTTTACTTCAATTAAGTTTCGAGTCGGAATTAGGCTACTTATTCGTATCCACTTCAAGATACTAATGAACCTGAATTTCTAGCAAAAAAAAAAACAAACAAAGGATTTATACCTTCTAGTAATTACTTCACTCAGCAGTTGCTGCTGGTTGGTGAAATTAATTAACTTAACTTATAATTATACTAATACCCCTATAAATGCTTATATTTCGTATAAAGTAATATATTTGATCTATAAATGTATTCGCCTATTCTGTGCAATTTATAGCACTAGTATGGACTTATGATTAATTCAACAATACGGGTAGTAACCAATTAAATCCACCCTGTATAATATCCTATATGCGATAATGATAAGAGAGAGTATGGTGGTTATCTCTTACGCCCACCCTACAACCAATTTCCACTTATCAACCCGAATGAATCGCAAATTCTTAATAACTATCAATTTAGTAATCAACGAAATTCAATAATGGGTACATGCCGATGTGCGTCAATTGCGAGGTAACTCCTGTGTAGAGGCGACTCACTGTAGTAATGGGTGTATGCTCAACTTTCACCATCAACGTCCAAATTCGAAGTACTCAAAGGTCACTTCCAAGGGTCTGCAGTTTGACTCAGAAGAATGTCTCACAAGAGGAATGCGCCCAGACTAGTAGGTCATATTCTAACTTTTATGAGATCCAACAGAGGAACCAATTCTTAACAACGAAATTAGCTCTAAATCTAGTCGGTACAAGACGCGGAATTTTTAATAAGACTACTTGACTAAATTTCTCATGCGTGATGTCATTGAACTTGGAGAACTGCGCTCGACAGCTTCTTATCCGAGTCCACATTCATCTACTATCAATAATCCGCACCCTCCTTGGAATTAACCTGCATTGGTACACTAATGAATGCCGGACTGCCTTCCCGAACCCTAGCCTCGCTCTATTCACTTAACACACTGATCCGATCTGCTTGGACTTGGCTTCGAATAGTAGTATCAACAATTAACCAAATTTAAGAATAGCGTATCTATAAAATTATTTCAATTGACCAGCCTGCAGTAGTACTCTCAGGGTTGGCTCGAAGCGCCCTAAGGTCCTCCGCTGCTGTAACATAAAGATTATAACAAGATTTTATTCGGCCACTGTTTGGGCGCCATTTGTAACAAACTTGGCTCTCTGCTCAAGGCAGTTCACCGCTGATGTCACTACTTTAATTGGAGGTACTGCATTTGCCACGTTGGGACTAAAATTATAATTAAGGCCACTGGGAGGGAATTTCGAAAGAAAAAAAATCGGATTGTAAGTAACCATTCGAGTCAACACGACCGGAAATATGTCACATCGACCAATCCAAGCGAACAAATTTCTATTACGAAAACCATTACAAAAAAAAACTAAATACACGCGAATCGAATTAAGCGCAGCAATCGATGATGAGAAAACAAGATTTATCCATAAGAGATTGCAACGGTCGTACGAACTGGTTTGATAGGTCCAGGCACTTATGCCCAGACTAGTATGTCCAGTGATCAGATCGAGGCCAGTGGGCGCCAGGTTCCCTGCCGAACATCCTCAAATGTTCCTACTGATGGAAAGATGGGAGCCATATTTTAATACATCGGTAGCTCGACAAGGCATACATTGCTTCTGACTCGATCCTCCTCTTCCCCGGAATAACCTCCATCTCAGCCGGCTAAGCTCGTCGATTTGGGCGTGGGAGGGAAGAAGGGACCACCACAGCATGTACTGACAATACTATTTATTCAGACATCCTACAACATACGCGTGTATACATCTGTTTATTATTCATATCTTTATATATATACATATATTTCTCCAATTCTCGAACAATTCTAACAATAAGGACTTACTTCACTTATAATCTATTATAGCCGACTAACGGGTGCCACTTTAAATGCAAGACTCATACAAAGTGGCAACACCCCAAGCGCAAAAAAATATAACAGGCCATGCACTTAATCGCATGACCCTCTTGCCTAGTAACCCTGAGGTCTAGTCACCGACATCCACAAAAAAAAAAGGTTTAAGAAAACTAAACAAAAATTCTGTGTCTTCACCACACTTAAACCAATTGCTAAGATATATACTTCATTATACTTATGGGATTATGTTTCTTCCTTTTTATAAATGGACAAATATATGGTTGTATATATGTATAAATGTAACTGCGCCTAATCCTAAACTAATTACTAATATATAAATAATATATATATGATATGTTATGTTATGTTATGTTATGTTATATATATATATATATATACTGCATTGTATGCAATTATTTTTCTTCTGTTTTTTTTTCTTTATAAATTGACAAATATATATATTATTTAAAAATAACTCTCTTGTGAAGCAACAAAAATTTTAACTGAATGGTACTTACCCGGTCTATCCTCCTCAAATGCATTTGCGGACGACGAGAACCGGCTGACAGGCTGAAATTTGTACATAATCTTTTTGTTTTTTTTTTTTAATTTTCGGCTCAACTAAAGACTTAATTAGCTTCCTACACCAATTCAGTTTATATTCTCCTGTGTCTCTTTTTGCATTTAAATTTTTTTTTGTTTTTTTTTCTTTCTCCTTGCTTCCTTTTCCTTCCGTTTTCACTAGCTACGCATTGGTGACTATAGGTCTCAAGGGTTAGCAGGCAATCTAGCCGAGTGATTCTGTGACCAAGTAATACCGGGAAGTCCACTGCAGTTTCTTGGGACTCCCCGGAGTAATGGAATAAGAGGAAATTATTCTTTATTCTATTAAATTCTACTTACTCGGAATTTTGAGGCGCCGCGCTTGTGGCTCTACAGATGGGGTGCTACTCTGAACTGGCGTTCCGGGGGCTCCCCGAAGTAATCTTTTTTTTTATTATTCTCCAAGAGTTCGAGAATTTGAGGCACCGCGCTTGCGGTTCTATACTTCCCTCCGGCTCTGGTTGGGGCTTGACACCACCTAGCACTAAATTTCTGATAATGGCCGTTCTTGTTTATTTTATTTTATTTTAATTTTCTCACCACGTTATTTTCCCTTCCAGCACTAATTGAGAGGTTAGAACTTCCTACTTTCTTTTTAGTAGCTTCACAATTTATTTTTTCCTTATTTTGCTTCAAGGAAATTCCACTCGATCGCGATTCTCGCGCTTCACTCAGGACGCCTCAATCAGCTAATGCCGCGGTACCGTATTCTGATTTGTCTAGCTCCGCTAGCTGGAATCACCTGATTATTATGAACATCTAGAACTTTCTGACACATTCTCCTCCCGCTTATAGGACTCTTAACTACCGGATGGACCCCAACTAGAATCTAGTATCCAGTAGATGTCTCTAACTACGCTAGGAAGTATGGTGGCAGCCTGCGATTTGATTCGTGCATCGAGTGCAAGCCGGGTTGTCTTCCTTAGCTATTCTGGCTACCTAATTGAGACTAAAGGCGTTTTACGGTGATTTTTTTGCTTTTTCGCTGTCTATACTTCGTCTCCAGTGGCTAGAGTGAGGTGAACAACCATTCCTACTCAAGCGGGGCACATGCCGTAGAAGTGAGGACGCGATCTTTTGCCTTGACGGAATGGATTTCCGGCGGCTATATTTTTATAGCACACCCGTCGTTACACATACAAAATGTGGACAAGAAGCTGTTGAAATGAATGCTTTTAGCACCGCACCAAAAATTGGAAAAGCTACTTTTGAAGAGGAAGAGCTTTATGGTCCACGTATTCCAGCCACACCACCTGAGTTAAAAGGTCTACAAGAAACACCTAACTTTATAAGCCCACTAACTGCAACACCTACCTTCAAAGATGAAGACCTTTACGGTCCACATATTCCAGCCACACCACCTGAGTTGAAAGGTCTACACCAAGCACCAACTACGAATTATTCACCAGCAACCATAAACAGAATTTTTGAGGATGTTTTGCCACAATCTTCTACGGTGTCAGGAGTAGCCCTAAGCATGGACACCATGGATGATTATTTTGAGTCAACGGATATTTCATCAATTGAACTACAAAACCATGAAGCAGCCAACCTACCCGAGGAGTATCGTAGACAGCTCAACGAAGTAATCCAAAGCAACAGGGATATTTTTAAGGAAAACGGTCCTCCTGCTTTATATGTAGAGCATCATATCCATACAGGAGATTATCCACCAGTAGCATCACCCCCGTACAGATTAAGCCAAAGCAAAAAAGCTATTCTTCAACAAGAGCTGCAGAAAATGATTAGTTCTGATATTGTAGAGGAGTGTGAATCGGCCTGGGCATCCCCTGTCGTATTAGTATCCAAAAAAGATGGAGGAGTTCGCGTTTGTATAGACTACCGCCAGATTAATGCAATCACAACGCCAGATCATTATCCATTACCAAGAATGGATGATTTACTTCACTCAGCAAGGGAAGCAAAATACATGAGAACTATTGATTTATTGGCAGGCTTTTGGCAAATTAAAATGAATAAAAGCGATATAGACAAAACCGCATTCATTACACCTGAGGGAATATATAGATTCAAGAGAATGCCATTCGGACTTCGGAACGCTCCAGCAACATTCCAACGTATGGTAGATCAAGTAAAAGCAAAGGCACATGGAGCCAGAATACTAGCCTATCTAAACGATCTCCTCATCATGTCTTCAACTTTTGAGAAACACCTAGAGGACCTCAAAACAATTTTCCGGGTACTTCACGATTTCCAACTTCGAGTGAATAGAAAGGAATGTAACTTTTGCTGTTCTGAGATTAAATATTTGGGCCATCTCATTACAACTGAAGGTATAAAAGTAGATCCAAGAAAAGTCTCCACCATAAAGAACTGCACGCCTCCAAAGAATGTCAAACACCTGCTATCCTTCCTGCAGATGTGCTCGTGGTACAGACGTTTTGTGGCAAGCTTTTCAAATATCGCAAAGCCTTTGACAGACCTTACCAAGAAGAATACTAAATGGGTATGGAGTGAACAACAGCAGTAGGCTTTTGATGATCTAATATATAGATTAACAACCGCTCCTATCCTGAGGCAAGCTAATGAAGAAAAGCCTTTTATCATACGTACAGATGCGAGCAATTATGCTTTGGGAGCAGTTTTACTTCACGGGGAGGGAGCAGATGAACGGCCTATGGAATATGCAAGCAGACTGCCGACCACTTCAGAAAGAAACTTTACAACGACAGAAATGGAAGCTTTAGCTGTGGTTTGGGCAGTCTATAAATTCCGAGGATATATCGAAAGTAGTAAAGTCACTATAGCATCCGACCATCAACCGTTACGTTTGCTATTGATTCTAAAAACACCTACCGGATGTTTGGCAAGATGGGCGCTTCAGCCACAGCCATACAATTTAGACATTCAATACACTCCTGGACGCATCAATATAGTAGCTGACAGCTTATCACCCCCTCCAATTAATGAAGAAGAGCTCCTTAGCTTAGAAACCTGCCCTATATCAGTGGACTTCCCGCATAGAACACCAAAGGAGGTAAGAGAAGAACAGCTTAAAGACCCTGAGTTACAGAAAATTGTAGAATATTTTGAAAGCAAGGCAGCCCCAGAAGCATTCAGTCGTTGGACTGCTCGCGGATATCTTCTAAATAATGGAATTTTGTATAGGTATGCACCTGATGAGGAAACTGAAGAAGTTCAACTCGTTGTACCAGAGCATGAAAGACTTGAAATCTTAAGGATGTATCACGACGCTCCGACAGCAGGCCATTATGCAGACGGTACTATTGGCCGGGAATGCGACGCAATAAAGCAGCCCACGTGAAGAACTGTTCCGAATGTCAGAGATATAAGGCAAGCAATCTTAAGCCAGCGGGCTTACTACAAACCCCGGCAGTTAGTCGAAGATTCGAAACATTGGCAGTAGACCTCTTTGGTCCATTACCCGAGTCCTAAGACGGCAAAAGATGGATTCTCATTATAGAAGATGTCATTTCCGGATGGCTGGAGCTCTTTCCATTGGAGGAAGCCTCTGCTAGTCAATGCGGTAAGATACTAATTGAAGAAGTCTTTTTCAGATACAGCATACCAAGACGCCTATTGAGTGACAATGTTACTCAGTTCGTAAGTGCCATAATGCAGCAGATCACATACTGCCTGAACATCAAGCAGACCTTTACACCCGTGTACCATCCTGAGGCTAACAAACAGACAGCTTCCTCCCGGAAATCTCGCCTAATCTTACTCGACTATCGTCGACTCTACAGAAGGCTAGAGAGGTTTGTGAAAAAGAGTAGGATCGACAGAAGGGATACAAGTATAAACACCGACGACCTGATCCAGGATACCAACCAGGAGATCTTGTTTGGGTGAATACGCAAAGAAGAAGCCAGGCTACGCGACATTTCAATTCAAAATTAGCACCACGTCGCGGTGGACCGTATATAATCCTAAAGACGAAAGGACCAACAAGTTACGAGGTCGCCAACCTAGATAATCCAACTACTAGTCTAAGAACGTATCACATATCCGCTTTAACATCATGTCCCCCAGGAGTCAGCACCACTAGTCCGATGGTTCCACTACGAAGACAAGGACGTCCACGAAAACCACAGTGATGTTACTTTAACTTCCTCCTTGGCGAGGCGACGGCGGATTCAGAAGGAAAATTAAATATAATATAAAAAAAGTTTTTTATATAAACAAAGAAACCTTTTTGCAATTTATTTCCTAATCCCCCTTCCTAAACCAAAAAAAGTTTTGTTATAAGTTGCATTTAAAGTTTTAGTGAGTCATTAGCAACTAATTTTATTCTTACATTCATCTATGTATATTGCAGTTGCTAGAGTCTTTTATTTAAGAAATATCTATAAAATTAAGTTCTAGCAATCATATTTTTATTACCGCGGAATTAAATGTTTTCGTCATTTGAAAATAAATAAAAATTTAGGTGTTAGAACTTATTCTATTTGGTTACAATGTTCTCATAAAATTTGTAATGTTTTTTTAAAAGATAAATCAATTTCTTTTTAATTGTTAAATCATGTAAAGAAAAATCAATATGAAATTTAATAAAATAATTTCACATTTTTGTTGTTTTTTTATAAGGGGGTCATTCCATGTCAAATAGGCAACAGTGTGACATGACCATCACTAATTTTGTTGAAACTTTACATACTTGGAGGGTTTGTGAAAACAAATATGAGAAATAAAAAATTTCCTTCTATAGTGCGTATTTCGTGAGTTATGGTATTTTCAAAATTTTACAAAAATTCTATCCTGGTCTTCTTTAAAAATTCATATATATTTTTCTATTCATGCTATGCTATAGCTCATTTGAAAGATAAGATTGCAAGCTATGTAAGATAAATAAAATTTTAAAAATATACTTGAAAAGGACACCAAGGATAAAGATTTTCTCTTTTATCCTTTAATGACCTGGAAGACGTACTTTTGATTTTGATCATTTTTTTTATATTGAATACCTTATATTATCCACTAAAACATATTAAAATTTCACCTTGGGATGTCAACGGAAAAAAGTTGTATAAAATGAAGAAAGTTGCACAAAAATACATTTATAACTACATGTAAATAGAAAAATATTGTTTCTATACAGGGTGTCCCGTATGTGCTCTTGCATCTGATGGCTATAGATATGCCGTGCTTAGAAAACCAAAAAATTGTATGGAAAGTTGGGGAATGGCCGAACGATTTCCAAGATAACGGGATTTAAAAATATTTGGGTATGTTTTTATATATCACCATAGATGGCACAAGAACTATATGTCGCATGCAGTACCAAAGAGGTATACCCAATTTATATGGCTGGGTGGTTCCTTCCGGAATGGACCACAACATTTGAAATGATGTATACGTCGAGTGATTCATTTTTGTTTCGTATCTGAAGTGTTGAGGAAGCTGATCAAATGTTTACAAAACTACTATTATAAAGACACTTGCTTTCGGCACGCTCTATAACATGCTATGGTCCATTCCAGAATGCACAATCTGTGTACTCTACTCTAGTATGCCATGCGACATCTATTTCTTGTACCATCTATGATATCACCCTGAAAGTTCTTATCGTTACAGCCTATGATGATGGTTTAAGATTTTGTAGATTAACAATCGCTGGACCTTTCCAATGATGTACAAATTTTATCCCTCCTCTTCTCCGTTTTGAAGTTATGGTTCAACAAATTTATAATTTCGGATTTCTACTCAGTTTTTTTAACTACTATATTTATCAAAAGCACGTCATCAATACAAATTTTTAATATGGTATTTAAAAAGTTCAAAAAGTAGTCTTTAAAATAATTTATCACACTCCGAACCAAATAACCCTTCTGAGTTGTTTGTCCTTTTTTTAAGTATATCCACCGACTGGCTCAAAAGTTCAATTCCAAAGGATAATTGCCTACTTTCTGGCATTTATTGAATTTTTTCGCTTAGCATGCTTAAGAAAAGTTGCAAAAAACGCAGGAAGGGCTACGTTTTAAGTACAGAGTGTGATAGGTCGCTTTAAAGGGAAACTTTTGGGCTTCTTAAATCCCATATGAAAAATGGTTGTTGATGACGCGTTTTTTGATAAATATAGTAGTTAAAAATCTGAAATCTTAAGTGTGTTGAACCAAAACTGAGAACGGTGTAAAATTAGTACACCATTGGAGAGCTCCAACAAATATCACTCTACAAAATTTGAAATCATCGTCATAGGCTGCAACGTTAAGAAGTTACAGGTTGATATATAAAATGGGTATTGATATCGGCATTTTTAGAGCTTATCCTCTTACGGTTTCGAGCAGGGCTTGAATAGCTCCCTTCCTTGTGAACAACTGTTCCTGGTAAATAGATACCTAAGCCCCTCAAACTTTTTACTATATAAGTAATATCTGAGGTTGATGGATGCGATTCCTGTGAACTTAAGCTCACTTCTGCTAACACCATCTCGCTCTTCATTTCCCAATTTGTACTCTGGAAACACTCCTCTTTTTTTCTCCATAATATTATTTATTTCACTGTGGAATAAATGTGGTTACCCACAAAAAATTGAAATAATAAATATGAAATATGTATCATTACTTTTCAAAACCACAGGTCATTCTATTCCTTCCAGTCTGACCATTGTGAGCCTTTGTTTTTTATACTGCCGCTCTAAACCGCGATATTTAACTTTTTTAATGTTCTGTTTTGAATTTGTTGGTGTTTGGAATTTTGCAGCACGTTCACTCTTTAATACTCACCTTTTTTATAGTATTCCTTTATTTGGAGAGAAGTTTTTATTTACATACAACACAGCTGATCTGCACTTTTTTATTTTATTTTGTTTTTCCTTTACACTGGTAAAACTACACAAATTAAGATATACAATTTTCCTTTCTCTCTGTTGGTGAATCACAAACGACTGTCTTCCCAGGATAAACTTCCTCTTTTCTATTAATCACAATTTTTTTCTATTTCTATTAATCACAACTTTTCCAATCTCCCAAACTTTTCGTACTATCTATTTCTCGGGGACCCGCAACTAAACCTGTTAACCCGACTTTCCTTCAGAATCTCAAAACCGTTGATCACCCTCAACGGTGATCAAGTCCCGTCATTCAGGGTAGAAAAGGTTTAATTTGCATTTGCTTACAATGAGAAAACTTTTTCATTCTTGGATTTGTCCAGAAAATTTTCGATGGACCGTGGCTTAAAAAAAATTTACTTGATGCTTTTATAAACACTGGCCATCGTCTTATCGTTCAGAACCCGCAGCGTGCATATATGTACATGAGATGTATTTATGCGGCACGCATTCCTTATCGTGAAAGCTTTTTGTCGTAATTTGTATGTACGTATGTACATAAATACATGCATATGTACATATTGTATTTTGATTTAAAATGACTGGGATGAAAACTGAAACTGTTGTTTTTCCCCAAGTCATTTTGCGGGAATTTATTTTTGTTATTTCTATGCAAAGAATGTAAAAAAATTTCTGGTGCAATTTCTTCAACTGTCCGGAAAGATAAGCTAATCATGTTTAAGCATGATTAGCTTATAGGAATTTATTAATTACATCGGGCATCCCCTGTCGTATTAGTATCCAAAAAAGATGGAGGAGTTCGCGTTTGTATAGACTACCGCCAGATTAATGCAATCACAACGCCAGATCATTATCCATTACCAAGAATGGATGATTTACTTCACTCAGCAAGGGAAGCAAAATACATGAGAACTATTGATTTATTGGCAGGCTTTTGGCAAATTAAAATGAATAAAAGCGATATAGACAAAACCGCATTCATTACACCTGAGGGAATATATAGATTCAAGAGAATGCCATTCGGACTTCGGAACGCTCCAGCAACATTCCAACGTATGGTAGATCAAGTAAAAGCAAAGGCACATGGAGCCAGAATACTAGCCTATCTAAACGATCTCCTCATCATGTCTTCAACTTTTGAGAAACACCTAGAGGACCTCAAAACAATTTTCCGGGTACTTCACGATTTCCAACTTCGAGTGAATAGAAAGGAATGTAACTTTTACTGTTCTGACATTAAATATTTGGGCCATCTCATTACAACTGAAGGTATAAAAGTAGATCCAAGAAAAGTCTCCACCATAAAGAACTGCACGCCTCCAAAGAATGTCAAACACCTGCTATCCTTCCTGCAGATGTGCTCGTGGTACAGACGTTTTGTGGCAAGCTTTTCAAATATCGCAAAGCCTTTGACAGACCTTACCAAGAAGAATACTAAATGGGTATGGAGTGAACAACAGCAGCAGGCTTTTGATGATCTAATATATAGATTAACAACCGCTCCTATCCTGAGGCAAGCTAATGAAGAAAAGCCTTTTATCATACGTACAGATGCGAGCAATTATGCTTTGGGAGCAGTTTTACTTCACGGGGAGGGAGCAGATGAACGGCCTATGGAATATGCAAGCAGACTGCCGACCACTTCAGAAAGAAACTATACAACGACAGAAATGGAAGCTTTAGCTGTGGTTTGGGCAGTCTATAAATTCCGAGGATATATCGAAAGTAGTAAAGTCACTATAGCATCCGACCATCAACCGTTACGTTTGCTAATGATTCTAAAAACACCTACCGGATGTTTGGCAAGATGGGCGCTTCAGCCACAGCCATACAATTTAGACATTCAATACACTCCTGGACGCATCAATATAGTAGCTGACAGCTTATCACCCCCTCCAATTAATGAAGAAGAGCTCCTTAGCTTAGAAACCTGCCCTATATCAGTGGACTTCCCGCATAGAACACCAAAGGAGGTAAGAGAAGAACAGCTTAAAGACCCTGAGTTACAGAAAATTGTAGAATATTTTGAAAGCAAGGCAGCCCCAGAAGCATTCAGTCGTTGGACTGCTCGCGGATATCTTCTAAATAATGGAATTTTGTATAGGTATGCACCTGATGAGGAAACTGAAGAAGTTCAACTCGTTGTACCAGAGCATAAAAGACTTGAAATCTTAAGGATGTATCACGACGCTCCGACAGCAGGCCATTATGCAGACGGTACTATTGGCCGGGAATGCGACGCAATAAAGCAGCCCACGTGAAGAACTGTTCCGAATGTCAGAGATATAAGGCAAGCAATCTTAAGCCAGCGGGCTTACTACAAACCCCGGCAGTGAGTCGAAGATTCGAAACATTGGCAGTAGACCTCTTTGGTCCATTACCCGAGTCCTAAGACGGCAAAAGATGGATTCTCATTATAGAAGATGTCATTTCCGGATGGCTGGAGCTCTTTCCATTGGAGGAAGCCTCTGCTAGTCAATGCGGTAAGATACTAATTGAAGAAGTCTTTTTCAGATACAGCATACCAAGACGCCTATTGAGTGACAATGTTACTCAGTTCGTAAGTGCCATAATGCAGCAGATCACATACTGCCTGAACATCAAGCAGACCTTTACACCCGTGTACCATCCTGAGGCTAACAAACAGACAGCTTCCTCCCGGAAATCTCGCCTAATCTTACTCGACAATCGTCGACTCTACAGAAGGCTAGAGAGGTTTGTGAAAAAGAGTAGGATCGACAGAAGGGATACAAGTATAAACACCGACGACCTGATCCAGGATACCAACCAGGAGATCTTGTTTGGGTGAATACGCAAAGAAGAAGCCAGGCTACGCGACATTTCAATTCAAAATTAGCACCACGTCGCGGTGGACCGTATATAATCCTAAAGACGAAAGGACCAACAAGTTACGAGTTCGCCAACCTAGATAATCCAACTACTAGTCTAAGAACGTATCACATAGCCGCTTTAACATCATGTCCCCCAGGAGTCAGCACCACTAGTCCGATGGTTCCACTACGAAGACAAGGACGTCCACGAAAACCACAGTGATGTTACTTTAACTTCCTCCTTGGCGAGGCGACGGCGGATTCAGAAGGGGAGACTGTAACATCACTCCCAATGCGGCCCTGGTCATCACAATATTCATCACATAGATATCATCACCCCATTCAAGCAACAAGCCTATATTAGCGAAGCCATCAGCCAAGGAATAGGCATTCCACTTTCTTTAGTCGGAGCATCCACATGGGTCCTGACTTCTCCCAAAGTAAAATTAAATATAATATAAAAAAAGTTTTTTATATAAACAAAGAAACCTTTTTGCAATTTATTTCCTAATCCCCCTTCCTAAACCAAAAAAAGTTTTGTTATTAGTTGCATTTAAAGTTTTAGTGAGTCATTAGCAACTAATTTTATTCTTACATTCATCTATGTATATTGCAGTTGCTAGAGTCTTTTATTTAAGAAATATCTATAAAATTAAGTTCTAGCAATCATATTTTTATTACCGCGGAATTAAATGTTTTCGTCATTTGAAAATAAATAAAAATTTAGGTGTTAGAACTTATTCTATTTGGTTACAATGTTCTCATAAAATTTGTAATGTTTTTTTAAAAGATAAATCAATTTCTTTTTAATTGTTAAATCATGTAAAGAAAAATCAATGTGAAATTTAATAAAATAATTTCACATTTTTGTTGTTTTTTTTATAAGGGGGTCATTCCATGTCAAATAGGCAACAGGTGTGACATGACCATCACTAATTTTGTTGAAACTTTACATACTTGGAGGGTTTGTGAAAACAAATATGAGAAATAAAAAATTTCCTTCTATAGTGCGTATTTCGCGAGTTATGGTATTTTCAAAATTTTGCAAAAATTCTATCCTGGTTTTCTTTAAAAATTCATATATATTTTTCTATTCATGCTATGCTATGGCTCATTTGAAAGATAAGATTGCAAGCTATGTAAGATAAATAAAATTTTAAAAATATACTTGAAAAGGACACCAAGGATAAAGATTTTCTCTTTTATCCTTTAATGACCTGGAAGACGTACTTTTGATTTTGATCATTTTTTTATATTGAATACCTTATATTATCCACTAAAACATATTAAAATTTCACCTTGGGATGTCAACGGAAAAAAGTTGTATAAAATGAAGAAAGTTGCACAAAAATACATTTATAACTACATGTAAATAGAAAAATATTGTTTCTATACAGGGTGTCCCGTATGTGCTCTTGCATCTGATGGCTATAGATATGCCGTGCTTAGAAAACCAAAAAATTGTATGGAAAGTTGGGGAATGGCCGAACGATTTCCAAGATAACGGGATTTAAAAATATTTGGGTATGTTTTTATATATCACCATAGATGGCACAAGAACTATATGTCGCATGCAGTACCAAAGAGGTATACCCAATTTATATGGCTGGGTGGTTCCTTCCGGAATGGACCACAACATTTGAAATGATGTATACGTCGAGTGATTCATTTTTGTTTCGTATCTGAAGTGTTGAGGAAGCTGATCAAATGTTTACAAAACTACTATTATAAAGACACTTGCTTTCGGCACGCTCTATAACATGCTATGGTCCATTCCAGAATGCACAATCTGTGTACTCTACTCTAGTATGCCATGCGACATCTATTTCTTGTACCATCTATGATATCACCCTGAAAGTTCTTATCGTTACAGCCTATGATGATGGTTTAAGATTTTGTAGATTGACAATCGCTGGACCTTTCCAATGATGTACAAATTTTACCCCTCCTCTTCTCCGTTTTGAAGTTATGGTTCAACAAATTTATAATTTCGGATTTCTACTCAGTTTTTTTAACTACTATATTTATCAAAAGCACGTCATCAATACAAATTTTTAATATGGTATTTAAAAAGTTCAAAAAGTAGTCTTTAAAATAATTTATCACACTCCGAACCAAATAACCCTTCTGAGTTGTTTGTCCTTTTTTTAAGTATATCCACCGACTGGCTCAAAAGTTCAATTCCAAAGGATAATTGCCTACTTTCTGGCATTTATTGAATTTTTTCGCTTAGCATGCTTAAGAAAAGTTGCAAAAAACGCAGGAAGGGCTACGTTTTAAGTACAGAGTGTGATAGGTCGCTTTAAAGGGAAACTTTTGGGCTTCTTAAATCCCATATGAAAAATGGTTGTTGATGACGCGTTTTTTGATAAATATAGTAGTTAAAAATCTGAAATCTTAAGTGTGTTGAACCAAAACTGAGAACGGTGTAAAATTAGTACACCATTGGAGAGCTCCAACAAATATCACTCTACAAAATTTGAAATCATCGTCATAGGCTGCAACGTTAAGAAGTTACAGGTTGATATATAAAATGGGTATTGATATCGGCATTTTTAGAGCTTATCCTTTTACGGTTTCGAGCAGGGCTTGAATAGCTCCCTTCCTTGTGAACAACTGTTCCTGGTAAATAGATACCTAAGCCCTTCAAACTTTTTACTATATAAGTAATATCTGAGGTTGATGGATGCGATTCCTGTGAACTTAAGCTCACTTCTGCTAACACCATCTCGCTCTTCATTTCCCAATTTGTACTCTGGAAACACTCCTCTTTTTTTCTCCATAATATTATTTATTTCACTGTGGAATAAATGTGGTTACCCACAAAAAATTGAAATAATAAATATGAAATATGTATCATTACTTTTCAAAACCACAGGTCATTCTATTCCTTCCAGTCTGACCATTGTGAGCCTTTGTTTTTTATACTGCAGCTCTAAACCGCGATATTTAACTTTTTTAATGTTCTGTTTTGAATTTGTTGGTGTTTGGAATTTTGCAGCACGTTCACTCTTTAATACTCACCTTTTTTATAGTATTCCTTTATTTGGAGAGAAGTTTTTATTTACATACAACACAGCTGATCTGCACTTTTTTATTTTATTTTGTTTTTTCTTTACACTGGTAAAACTACACAAATTAAGATATACAATTTTCCTTTCTCTCTGTTGGTGAATCACAAACGACTGTCTTCCCAGGATAAACTTCCTCTTTTCTATTAATCACAATTTTTTTCTATTTCTATTAAT
Organism: Dioctria linearis; assembly: GCA_963930735.1. Taxonomy (NCBI): domain Eukaryota; kingdom Metazoa; phylum Arthropoda; class Insecta; order Diptera; family Asilidae; genus Dioctria; species Dioctria linearis. Next base: position 101,879,075 of record OZ005741.1, read on the forward strand.
CACAACTTTTCCAATCTCCCAAACTTTTCGTACTATCTATTTCTCGGGGACCCGCAACTAAACCTGTTAACCCGACTTTCCTTCAGAATCTCAAAACCGTTGATCACCCTCAACGGTGATCAAGTCCCGTCATTCAGGGTAGAAAAGGTTTAATTTGCATTTGCTTACAATGAGAAAACTTTTTCATTCTTGGATTTGTCCAGAAAATTTTCGATGGACCGTGGCTTAAAAAAAATTTACTTGATGCTTTTATAAACACTGGCCATCGTCTTATCGTTCAGAACCCGCAGCGTGCATATATGTACATGAGATGTATTTATGCGGCACGCATTCCTTATCGTGAAAGCTTTTTGTCGTAATTTGTATGTACGTATGTACATAAATACATGCATATGTAGATATTGTATTTTGATTTAAAATGACTGGGATGAAAACTGAAACTGTTGTTTTTCCCAAGTCATTTTGCGGGAATTTATTTTTGTTATTTCTATGCAAAGAATGTAAAAAAATTTCTGGTGCAATTTCTTCAACTGTCCGGAAAGATAAGCTAATCATGTTTAAGCATGATTAGCTTATAGGAATTTATTAATTACAATTTTTATTTTATTATCCTTTTTCAAGGAAACGCAGACGAAAGACTCATGAGCAATTTACGACTCATGAGCACGCTCCATTTTTAAATACTCATGAGCAGGGTTGCCACTTCGTGGACATGAAAAAGTGGTAGATCTTTTCCTAAAAAGTGCTAGATTGCTCGCTTGGGTGGCAGATTTAACAAGAAATAACTTTAGGCATTGGGTATTCTTAAATGTTTATTTAATTCTATAAAAATGTAATACAACTCAGTTCAGTTGTTCAAAATCATTCTCCAAATAAGTTTTGAAAAAAGTAACATTAACAGTAAATTTTATAAAAAAAAAAAAAAAATAACTCAAATAAATATATTTCTTTTTCAGTCTCTTAAGTAAAAATTATTAAGGTACATATTTGTTTCATTTGGCAATGGAGTTTGAGGTAATTGTTTAGATGCTTCTGAAGCGCATAGATTCAAAATATGACATGTACATCCAAGATAAAATAAATTGTTATTTAACAATGACAAATATGATCTTACATTGTTTACGGCCCTGCACATAACCGAGGCGTTAAGATATATAGACCAAATATAATAGACCAAAAAACAATCTATAACTTTGGAAGAGTTGGGAAGCAAGTAGCGAGCGATCATAACAAGGCACTTTTGGCTACTAGCATCAATGCTTTCATCAATGATGAGCGAACGTTTTGTTTCACGTAATTCTTTGCAAATTTGTTCTAAAGAAAATGAAGTTGATTTTGTCCTACCACAGTTAATTTGTTCCGAATTAGGAAATAGTGATTGAAGTAAAGCAGGAAATGTATCCATTATTGTAAACGACAACGAGGAACGACAACATAACGGAAATAATTTCACGTCTTAAATTTTGGTTACAATTAATACCGCCTCAATACTATTTACCACTTCGTGCAAAGTTTTTTGGTTTACAAATTCAGACGCTCTTGATATATGCTCCAAACTTTTTTCATGTCTCTCAATAACAGTAAAATTAGTTATAATACTTTTATTACATAGCTTACAATAGCCCTTCTCATTGCTTGACTGTAACCACTGCCTATTCTTTCCCATTCCAATCGGTAGTTTTGTTTGTATTTTATTTATTTTTTGGTACTCGAATCTCGGCATCCAGCTCTACAATTTCCTGGTTTGAGGTTGCCGTGCCATTAGAGGCATTTACAACATTCCTTTTTTGAAAAAATAATGTAATATTAAATGGTTACCAAATCCATGACCACACTTACTTTTTAGTCGGGTTAAGGAATTTTTCCACTTTTACTGATTTTTCAGACTCTGTGGACGTTTTGCCCCTTTTAATATCACATTGACATAAAAACCAAAAGTAACTGTAATTATAATAATATATAAGAATTTCATTGGATCAATAGTACCTAATGTGTTATTTACGGTATTTTTTGCAAATTTTACTCCAACTTCAGTTCTTGCTTTAGCTGATTAAAATTTCAAATCAATTGAAATATCTTCTTCTTTTTAAGAGTAAAATTTACGACGCGCTCATGCAATTTGGAAATCATAGTCGTGTACGTGCGATGTAGCTGCTACGTTTATGTCCACGACATTTTTAGTACAATGGATTTGTAATCTCAATAAAAAAAAAATGGATAATAAATTTGTACTTAAATAGTCATAAATCTATCGCAGAGAGTGGTAGAGTGGTAGATTGTAAAACTTTGCCTCAAAAACTGGTATATCTGCCACTTTAGTGGTAAAGTGACAACCCTGCTCATGAGCGCGTGTGTGAGTTGTTGTCATTGTTATTAGCGCACGTACCCATGACCACTGACTTATTACAATGGACTGAGCGTATTGTCATTTTCCTATAGGAAAGCATGGCACAAGTTTTATAGTTCTCTCTTTCGCCCTATGGCAGAGTTGGAGCTACCAACACAAAATATTGCATTCTGGAACGTTTGCTTATGCCATTTGATGTTTTTATGTTGGCTACAGATGTAATCACCTCAGAAGGAATAAGGTAAAGATAGTGCTTACCATGCTCCGTCTCTCTTGCCCATAAGCAGGATTCAGTTAAGAATAACTTTTGAAAATTAAAGTCGGAATGAGTTTAATTCCTTATAATCGATTAAAATAACACTTGGGCACAAGAAAATATATTTTTTTAATTAAATTCTATTCACGGGTGTAAAATTTCATCTGATTTGTTCAGTTTTACATGTTTTTCATGTAATCTTTTTAAAGGATGCTCTAACGGTGATATACAGAAACACAATATTTTTTGTGCCACATGAAATAGTAAATCGCTCAGTCCATTGTTATAAGTCAGTGCCCATGACTGAGTAATTCAAAATAAGAAAGCGCACACTCGCGTGCTCACACGAAATTTTTCAGTGCTCATTTTTCCCGAGCGAGTAATTCAATATAAGAAGCGCGCACGAAATTTCTCACTACTCATTACTTACTTACGAGTGAGTAAAGAAAACGCACACAGAAATTTCTCATTGCTCATTTCCAACTTGCGTGTGCAATTTCATTTATGAAATACCTACATTATGTAGAAAACGTGGATAATTAATATTTAAATGCTTACTTGCCTTATGAGCATACATATGTATGCGCAGGGCTGAAGGCTTTAATAAGGGAATTTGACAAAATGCTTTCCCGTTTTTTAAGATAAAATACAATTTATAAAGACTAAGCCTAATAAATTGGTGTGGCGGTGATCGGTAATTAAAATATCTAAAAGAATAAGAGTGAGGAATGATTGTTACCTATAAAAGCCGATTTTGCTCCTATCAGTAAGGATAGACATCATAAATAGTTCAAGTACAAGTAATTTAGACGTTTATGAAGGTCGTAGACAAGTAGCAAAGTATAATGAATAGTTAAATTGAATGGGGCAGAGCTTTTAGTACTCTGTCTACAATACTAATGCCGCATTCACAATGCAGTGTGAAGTAGAGTACTGTAGAGTGGCAACTGGCATAATCTTTTTCACACCCAGTAGTGCGTATGGCTATCTCTGTTTGGCTCAGAGTGGCGCAAAATGGAGCTGCATGAAAATAGGATTTATTCTAATTTCACCCTGGCATGTAAATGGCGTTGAAGAAGCTCCATTTTCTTTTTATCATAACTAACATGTTTAAATGTTATTTTATGATTTAATATTTTTTCTGAATGCTAATAAAAAACAAAAGGTATTTTTTACATTACAAACAAATTATGTTAATTTTTATCTAGTTTCGAAGCAATCTGATGGTGCAACGAGAGTCCTTTTTCGAATTTATTATTTTGATAACGACAGGCACTTTGATTTGGCGTTCCTAACTTTACATCGGTCACCGTCTCATGCAATCTATTTGTGCGGTGCGCATTTCTTATCGTGGGAGCTTTTGACGTAATATGTATCTACATATGTATGTACATACATATTGTATTTTTCGCGGTAAATCGTACTTAAGGTACGGTTTGCCTTTTGATTTCTTTTTGAATTTAATTATTTCTATTAAAACTGTTTCGTTGAAAGCTGACACTTTTGTTTTTCCCAAGTCGTTTTATGTGAATAGAATGAAATACCCAATTTTAGGTTTTTAGGTAAAAGGTGGCGAGAAAATTGTTATGAAAAAAACTTTCTACTTTTTGATTTAGGTTCTATGTATATATTTTTTGAAAAGGAAATACGTATGTAGGTACGTATTAGGGTATTATTTATGTACCCAACAGCATGAGAACCAGAGGATTATTAATTTCGAAGTCATCGTCATACTGTTTGTTTTAATATGTTGAAAAGTTGAGATTGAGTAAAGCCATATGTAAAATCTTTGTCGCGCGAACTATCTCATTCCGAAATGCAAGAAAAAAAAATTATTATTAATTTAAAACAAATTGGTTTTTTAAAAAGACTTCTTTATTTTACAAGTTAATACGTTATAAACGTGTATATGGTGGTAAGGCGAATGATATGTAACTCGCGATTCTATTTTTTTTAAATCACATATAAGTTTTTCAACTAACGTAAAGTTACTTAAAAAGTTTTCTAAACAGGTCAATGAGAGGAACGTACCTATTTGAGTGAATAAATGATAATTTTTACACCTTCTTCATTAGTTTCGTGAATTATATTTTTTAATTTTTTATTAAATTCGTATTCGATAGAACGCAATTCTTCTTTTAATATTCTTATACCTAATGCATCTATAACTTCAGAATTTTTTTTCTTTTGATATTTCTTCCCTGATTACTTCTTTGTAAACGAACTAAGAATCTGTATTGCCTGCACGCTATACTAGGGATTTCGTTTTTACCATAAAATGGAATTAAATGTTTCAACACATCAATTTGGTAGTTATGATTTTTTAAATGTATGGGTTCGACAGATATTGCCCCCCCCCCCTCCCCTAGAAACCTTCCTTTAGGAGTTGTGGCCAGTTGAAGATTTCGTCAATATTCGTGAGAATAAATGAGTATAACTTTTGAACCACGCTATAGATTTTGGTTAATGTTGGCTTATTACATTTCCAATTTCATAAATACCGTTATTTAATTCAAAAACTTTTGTGTGTAAAAAAATTAAAATTTTGGAAATATTTGAGAAAAATTTAAAGATGCTTAATTAAAATAAATAATACACTTTTCGACAGCTACTATTCTTGGCTATGTAATAAGCCAACATTAACCAAAATCTATAGCGTGGTTCAAAAGTTATACTCATTTAATCTCACGAATATTGGCGAAATCTACCTCAAGGAATCGCGTGGTATACCGGAAGTTATCTTGATCTGAATCACCCTGTATATTTTTAAGTGAGTTTTATAAAAAATGTAAATTGTTAAAAATTCTAGAACAAATATGTCACGGATATCGTGAATTACTTTCATGGTGCCCTGATAAAATGACGGCAAAATATATATAAGATCCGTCTTTTAATTTTTTTTTCAGAAATTAGGAATATATTAAACTCCAAGCTCTATAAATAGAGATTATTATTAATCTAAAGAACTAATTACAAATATCCCCTGTTACGTTTGTCGTTAATGGATTGGCGTATTCGCCTATAGCCACGATTCTGTTCATGATGAGATTAATACAATTAATGTGCTGAATATATGGAGTGTGGCCGCAATATTCATAAAAGGCTAAAAAGCCATAATTCCCTACGGATCTGGCTCAGTGCCTCAATCCACACTTGATATCTGGCTGGGTTGCCTCAATATCTTTGAACAAAACACTTGGCGGATTGTCTCGGTATTTTTATGCGATAGTTATCTGGCTGAGAAGACTCTATATCCAAAAAGGTTAGAACAGCTGGCCGCTTGCCTCTGCGCTCTGAAGAATAAGAACTACTGTTTAGTCGTATATTGCCAATTCTTTAATCTTACCTTATTCCTTAATGCTACCCTATTTATAATCACTAATTATTGCTAAGTAAGCAATTTACATTAATATCCTAATGCTACCTACAATCGATATTATTTGCCTACCTTATGATGTGTATAATAATGAAAGAGCGGTGACCTCACCTGATTAATAAGTTCTTTGTTTGCTGTTGTGAAACCTGGTGCACTGTACATACATATTATACTTTCTGCTCGCGCTGTAATTTGATGCACTTGGCTTTTATCTCATTCATAGCGAGGTATGAATGAAGCACACAACAATGATTACATACGAATCTGTATGTATGTAAATTATGTTTTCATTTTTGTTTACTCGAGGAGTTAATTGAACTCTGAGTTTTAACTTTTGAAAAGGTATGCACACTTTGACTGCAATCTTGGTTTCTTATTTTTTTAGGGAGACGTACATATGATTTATATGCAATTACATGCTTTAATGATGCATGATTATAAATGCATTACACCCCACCTATAAGTAAACAAACGGCAATTAAGGTCTATTCTTTAATTTACTAATTCGCTTCGTTTAATTTTATCAATTTAGATTGATTTTTAATTTTATTTATTTTATTAGATCTTATTTAATTTTGTTCAGCGTTCTTATCACACCTGATTTCAATCATTCCCCATGTTTCAGTTGTCACGTCTTTACTGGCAGGGTGCGCAAAATATTTAAATTACCTTACATATATTTACTTCTTCACACTCCTTGTAGTATAACAAATCGGCCAAGTGCGAGTCGGACTCGCACACGAAGGGTTCCGTACCATCGTACAAGGTTTAACACTATGTACTTTTTAGATCGAGCAAAAACAAAAGTTTATTGTATGAGGACCGCTTTTAATTTTTAACTTTGTTTTTTTTTCATTATGTATTGTTATATCAGCTATAGTATTACTTACTCTTTGAAAATTTTAGCTTTCCACAAATTATGCCCGTTGACAGACAGACGAACGGACGAACAGCGGAGGCTTGGTAATATGGTCCTGTTGGCACCCATTGGGTACGGAACCCTAATAAATAAGTGTACATTTTGCAAAAAAAAAAAAAAAAAATCCGTATAATATGATGCTCGACTGTTGTTTTTTAAACTGATGTACACTGTAAAAAATATTAGGACTATTCCCTAAATTTAAGACACGTTTTTCCCTAAAAATAAATGTAATTTTCTCTAATAGAATTTAGGTATCCAGCACCAGAAAACATCTAAAGTACGTAAGATTTCCGAAATGTTAAGCTATATATATATAGATATAAGGAAGAGAACATTCAATAAATGAGGTATTATACTACATTTTTTATGGAAATATATTTTCGTTTCTATAATTCACACATTGTTCCTGAAAACAAGTCATATATTGTATTTCAATATTTTGTTTAAGCGTGCCCAGCGCACCAACATAACTTCCATACTACTTAGTAGTATGGACCATAAGAAATGACCTATTCATCTCATTCTTATGTTTTTTAAAAGGGGTGTTCTTCTATCACCTTCACCTATGGTGGAGAGTGGTGCGGTGCTATCACCTATTCCCTCTATTTTAGGAAATATTCCCTAAATTTTAGGGAATAGTCCCTACATTTTAAGGAAAAAAACAAAACAACAATTTAAAATTCCCTACATTTTAGGGAATATTACCTAAAATGTAAGGGAAAAAAAGTATGAAAATTCCCTACATTTTAGGGCATATTCCCTAAATTTTAAGGGGTGGAGGGGGGGGGAGAAATAAAAATTCCCTACATTTTAGGGATAATCTAATCTAATCTAATCGACATATGCCTAACCTGTGTAACACAAATTGTTGCCACTCACTTTAGGGAATTATTTTTTACTGTGTATTTTAAATTCTCGGGTATAGCAGTCAGTGATTAATGAAAGATTTAATTAATCATGTTATAATCCTTTATTGGCTTAACGTTTCGGCAAATATCGTTGCAGTCCTCAGAAGCACTTTCACTTATCTATACAAGTATATTTGCTTATCTATTATAATAAAATTTGCTGAATCTATTTTTTACTTACGAGCTATTCTAACTCTCTAATCCAAAAGAACATTTAATTTAGATAAACACAAATATAAATTTAACAAAATCACAAATAACTATAACACTTGTAATTTACATAAACATTAAGCGGAGTGAATTGTCCTAGTCAAGTATTAAAATCTACTGGTTTTTAAATATGTGATCCCTGTTCTGTCTCAGAACAGAAAATATAAAATCTATACTAAAAACTACTTAGAAACTTAAACTCATAATAAATACACTACTGTCCTACGATGATAATATAATGTCAGCAATGAGTATATATATTATAATGCTCCTAGAGTGCCGCAGAAGCTAAAAAGAAAGCCCTAAGAAAGAATTAATAATAATATAAATAAGTGGTAAAGTCTCAAGCCATTTTTTCGATCTGAGACTTTAACCACGAAACAAACTTAAACATGCAAGAGTCCAACTGCAATTCTGCACAATTAAATCCATATTTTCCTGAAAAATGTATTAAAATCATTAATTACAACCAATAAATACAAATAAATAAATAACAAACATGCCTATTGACGGCAGCTGCCATAAAGTTTTTTGACATATTGAAGATGGCAGCTAACAGAACAGAAAAATCGTTCTCATTACAAAATCCACGTCACATCGTGACTTAAGTATGAATTTTCACAAAATGACGCGGGCGTCATTGTTAAAGCTACCAGCAGACACAATTCCCATTGTGTTTCTGCCTATAAATAGCGAGCTGCTGGAAGTAACAAATCACTCTAGTTTTGAATGAGCCACAAGGCAGATCGGCAGTTCTGAAGCCATATTAAGCCTTAACTAACCAGAATATAAGGGAAGTATTGCACCCTGTCTTACTAACATTTTTTTCTAAATCAATTATTATATTAATGAATTTTTTCAGCATCCCACTGGGAGTTTCTTTTGAACCCAGCGAAACCTATATGAGCAGATCATTGAAGCTCATTCTAACCAACCTACCTTACTTTTGCTTGGTTAATAATAATACCTCTTTCCGTCTCGCATTACAGATTGAGAGATAAAATTGCCATTGGAGGTCCAAATAATTGGATTTATATTTAGGTTATATAAAGGAATTTTAGAGGTAGAATAGTAAATGAATTTAAAATTAGAATAAAAATTGAAATACGTACCTGAATTGTTTAGTTTTAAGAAATTTTGTGAGACACAATAAATTGTTGAATTCTGACATTGATCATGTCATTTAACACACCGGCACATTAAGCCAACATAGGGATTTAACAATCCCCAAGAGAGTCATAACGGCCATTTTTTATTTTTATTTTTCCCACATATACAAATTTAAGACTTGAGTAAATGGTGTGTATACTGTCCGAGTCTATTCGTCTATATGTACATTGTGTTTTTCGTACTTTAAATGTGTAAGGCCTCAAGAGTAAGACGTTTACTATAATACCTTCAGCTCATAAAATTTTAATATTATTATAATCGGGTTGATTGTCATTGGACAAACAGTGTTTTGACAAAGCTGTCTTTCCTTTGTTTTTTGACTTTATGTCCGATTTATGATTAGTTATTCTATTTTTGAAATACAGCCCTGTCGTTCCTACATAAGACATGTTGCATGTATTGTCCCCACAGGATATTTAATATACCACATCAGAGACTAATTCCCTTGGAATTTTATCTTTAATTTTGCCAAAGCAGTTTTTTACTGATTTTGAGGACTTAACGCTATTTTTGTTTGTGGATTATTAGATTGAACTATCCTATTAAGTTTCTCTGAGAGGACCGGGATACATGCTGCTGACCTGTAAGTTTTGGGAGGATTATTATTTGAGGGATTGTTTTGCCTATTTGAGTTTGATTGCTGTAGTTCGTGTATATGTCGGAACAACAGGGAATTAATTATCTTTTTTGGCAAGCCATTTTGCGAATGAATTGCACGTATAACAGAGATATTTGTGTGGTGAAATTCTGGTTGACTTATGTTTAAAACTCTACCTCTCTTTGCTTCTTGTTATTATTTTAACGTCCAGGAATTTGTATAATAAAATTTACTTGGGACATCAAATTATGTGGTATGATGATCAAATAAATTGTTGCTTAGTGTCATTGTGGACGAATCGTCATAGTCAGTTAAACAAACAAAACCGAAAAATTATTTTTGAAGAAAAAACCATACCCTTTCACTCTTTAATGGATACTGAATGTCCAATCCTAAGAATACAGCCATGCATACATACAAAGCTTCTGAAGTGTCGCCAAACACATATTTACTCAGTAACAGTGAGCTGTGTTCTTTTGTGGTAACAGAGCAGTATAAAAGAAACAAAAAAGAACGCTTCATACATTTTCATAGAAAATTTAAATGAAGCGAACAAATAGTTCGCTTCAATCGACAGAACAATTTGTTCTCTCCAGTATATGGGAGTTCTAGAGCAAAGTACACAAAAGAACACAGTTAATATTGGCTTTGGTTGAACTGAATTTTTTCCTTTGCAGCTTTTTAGGTATTGCTTCTCAAAGCTATCAGCTTTCTGATCAGTCTGCAGATTATTTATTAAACAAAAAACTGTTACACGAATTATGATAATATTGTAGCGAAAATCACAATTAATTGTGGTTTCGCCCGAAGAAACGCGCTCATGATGTTTATTAATGAATTCCTCATATTTTGTTAAGAGATCTGCGGAAAGTCTATACTTATATCTGTCATGAGCATCATAAAAATAATCAAGTCAACCACGAAGATTAGGCACACTATTGAAGTTTCTGCACATTGCTTCACGATTTTCAACCGTGCAGGGGCCATCGAGTCGAAGGTAGTCAACACCTGGTTGCCATGAGCCTTTGAAATCGTCTACACCACCTTCCATCTCATCACCTTATGTTTTTGTCAACTAAAGACAAGAAATGTTTTATAACATCCAAAGACTGAAGTGACTGGGAAGAAAGTAAAATTTTATCGCCTATAGTTTCACAACTATCGAGTATTTCCATTAGAAGTTAATGCATTGGCTGCATAACTATTACGGCTTCTGCTCCTCGGTGGCATTAATCCTGAAAAGGAAACAAAAACACCACAAAGCATCTTTCTTAAATCTTAAAATGATAAATTGGTCTTACCTAAATCACAATTGCTGATGTCAGCTGAACATCTCTTCTTCTTCTTCTTCTTCTGCTCAAATGGCGAAAAGTACGACTATCCGCCAACATATAACATGAAAAGACGACACCTGGCCAGCCTTAGAATTAACTGTATTGCCGGCCACCTGGATGAACTGGCGCTCCCCCGAAGACAGACACGATATGTGGGGGAGGCGCGTATTTTGAATTATTCCTGTTGCAGTTGTTTCATATGGATGTGAATATACTGTGGTGATGATCAAGTGATGAGGGAGGTTGATAGTAGTTGTTGTAGCTTGAGCCCTTAAGCATTAGAAGGGAATACATAATTTTTTTTTTCCTTTTAGGTTTATATAACAAACTACTGTTTAAAGCTTAGATGCTTATCTAAATTGTTGCATTGTGTTAGCATTATTAGCAATAGGTACAAAGCAAGTTATGAATAGGGAGTATTATGCTGGGCTACTTAATTACTTAATGATAGGAAAGCTGGGCTGATGTTTTGTACATAGTATGAATAAACTGTGCTTAAGCATTAGAAGGGAATACATGATTTTTTTTTTTTTTTTTAAATAGCAAACTACTGTTTATAGCTAGGTGGTTGGATGCTTATCTAACTTGTAACATTGAGTTGGCATTATTAACAATACAAAGCGAGTTATGAATAGGAAATATTATGCTGGATTACTTAATTACTTAATGATAGGAAAGCTGGGCTGATGTATTACATAGTTCTAAGCGTGAAACTGAAATGAGTATATTCTATAAGCAAGCAAGGGTGAAGCGGTGAACATAGCTCTAAGCGCTAAACTATAAGGATAGATATTCTAAAACATAGCTCTAAGCGCTAAACTAAGGATAGATATTCTAAAAGCTAGGGTCAACAATATGTGAGCCAATATATGTATGTACATAGTTGTAAGCGCAAGACTACAGGATGGGGATGGGGATGGGATTTTTGTTATAGGCTCTGGACTTGGGATGGTTGCAGTAGAGCGAGGGTTAGTTAATGAGACTGGTTTTTCAGGGCTGTTAGGACTATTTCTAAAAGGTAATGTTAGGTTATTGTAGTTAGTGAGGTAGGAGAAGGTGGAACTTTTTTTTTTTTTTTTTTTTTTTTGTAAATGAGAATGGATGTCGGGTTAGTATATGGGAGTTTAAATGCGATGATTCTGTTTCCACCTTTTATAGATTAATGTTGTTTTCCTTGATGTACTTGGCTAGAGTTTTGTATATCTCGATATCGTTGGAACTCAGTAGGGAGAGGCAGTTGGTGAAGTTGGGGTTGATTTTTTGGATTTTCAGATGAAAATCTCTGGAGGTGCTCTGCTGGAGCTTGACACATTGGAAGAGCTTATGGTCTATTGTTTCGTCAGACAGCCCGCATTCACAGAGGGGAGAAGCTTTGATATTGATTCTGTGGAGGTGCTCGTTGGTGGTGACGTGTCCGAAGCGCAACCTTGTGATGATGGTTATGGTGCACCGTGGGAGTGAAGCATTGTAAAACCAGGGGGAGACGTTCACTTTTGGTAGGATTGAGTGGAATCTCCTTCCTTTTGGAGAAGAATTCCATTTGTGCTGCCAGTCAGCTAGTTTGCTCTTTCTTATGGAAGGAAGGAGCTCGTTGGGGTAGAAGGGGATGGTGTTGTCAGCGAAGCAGTAGGGAGCGTCTTTGGCAAGTGAGTCGGCATGTTCGTTGCCGTCTATCCCCATGTGACTGGGGATCCACAGGAAGTGAACATGCGTGTGTTGTAGTTTGAGGTCCAGAACCAGCTGTCGTGTTTCCAGAACAAGAGGGTGGGGTTTGCCTGAGTGGCTTTTCAGTGCGGATAGAAACGACTTGCTGTCTGAAAGGATAAGAAACTTCTTATCACTATCTAAGGTGGGGATGGTTTTGATGGCTTCTGTGATCGCCAGCGCTTCGGCATGGAAGATGTTGGAGGAAGGATTGAGAGGGAACGTCGCTTCCAGGTCGTAGTTTGGTATGCAGAAGGCGGAGCTGGTTTTGTCAGAGGTCTTGGAGCCATCAGTGAAAATTTTTTTGAAGCTGAACATCTCACAGCAGAAGTAAATATGTCAGAACGAACATTCCGCGTAAAGAAGAAATCGTACTAGAACACAAAATGGAAACGAGGTACGAGCAAGAAATTCTCATTACACATCACGTTCCGCCATGCGCCCTGAATGCGACACAAAATTGTCGACGCCAATAAGTATAAGTTGTATTTAAAGCTTATATGCATTTATGCCAGATTTAAAAGGACGGTGCTCGAAATTGAAGCTACTTTTTGACGACGACATTTTTTGTGGCACAGCATTCGCTATGTTCTAATATCGTAACATGGATTCGAAAAGTATTTTTTGGCGTCGACAGATGCGTGTCGCAATCGTTGTACTTCAACTTTTAACTGCAGCTAGCTCACAAGAAACCACTGCGCAGCGGAATATCGAATAGTACATCTAAAAGCAAATACAGCAACTCGTGCGTGCCGCTTCCAGCTACGTCTAAACCAGCTGAAGGTACGGTTTTAAGGAATTTATTAATTATTCCCGGTAAGAGTTTATTTTTTTTATATATTTTTTTACACTTATACTATTGAATTAGCAATAAATTGAATTTACTCAAAATATTTTCTAGATAATAAGTTGAGAGCAGCCTGTGGCAGCAATAACTAAAATGGTAACACTCATGACAAATGATGAGGTGCAGTTGCTATGCCAAGTTGTTGTTGCAATGCCAGTTGTTGCTATGCCAATATTGTTGCCATGCGCCTTTGACTACCGTTCTTTGGTGCCGTGTGCAAACTCTGGCTATATAAACAGCAGTCTGTCTTGGCTCGATCTCTTTTTTCAGTTTGGCAGTGCAGTGATCAAGTGGTTAGCTATTCCTAGTGTTATTTCCCAGTTTTCTAATTCCGACTAACAAATCAAATACTTTGTTTTGGTTGACGATTGAAATAAATATTCTTCTTCTGGGTCTCGACTGGATTAAGAGTATTGTTTTGATAAGCGGCTAAAATAAAGATTCCTATTGTGGGTAGCGACTGCAATAAGAATTTAATACTAATCAAACAAGTGCTTTATTTTGGTTAAAGGGTTGAAAATTAAGATTTCTATTCTGGGTACCGACTGGATTAAAGATCTTGTTTTTGACAGCAGCTAAAATAAAGATTCTTATTGTGGGTATCGACTGCAATAAGAATAAATTACTAACCTAAAACACTTTATCGCGGGTCTCGACTGTGATAAAGATTCTTTCTGTGGGTTGCGACTGCAGTAAGAATAAATTACTAACACTGAACTCTTTATTGCGGGTCTCGACTGTAATAAAGATTCTTATTATGGGTATCGACTGCAATAAGAATAAATTACTAACCTAAAACACTTTATTGCGGGTCTCGACTGTAATAAAGATTCTTATTGTGGGTATCGACTGCAATAAGATTAAATTACTAACCTAAAGCACTTCATTGCGGGTCTCGACTGTAATAAAGATTCTTATTGTGGGTATCGACTGTAATAAGAATAAATTACTAACACCAAACACTTAATCGCGGGTCTCGACTGTGATAAAGATTCTTATTGTGGGTATCGACTGCAATAAGAATAAATTACTAACACCAAACACTTTATCGCGGGTCTCGACTGTGATAAAGATTCTTATTGTGAGTATCGACTGCTGTTGTGACTTAGGTGCCCAATGTCCCGAATCACAACCATAATACCGATACATCAATATATCGTCCAATACGATATATTGATGTACCACTAATTCACCCTGAAAAATTATTTCATTTTTAAATTTCAATAAAAAATTCAAAATGCATTCAGAAATGCATTCCCACATTATAACACACATTCCACTCACACGGTATGCACACTTACCTACATACAGTGTCTTCTTACTTTTTTTCCGTATGTACTATGTACATACGTACATTACCTACTTAATCCAATCTAATTGCATGTACATACATACATACAATTATCAAAAATTATTCGCGCCCTCTTAAAATGATATTTCAAGACGGGCGCACAAGTGCATATCGGATTTCAGTTTTGCATAGATGCATATAGCTTGCATCAAAACTTTTGTGCATTTTCTCAATTATGATTTTTCAACGTCGTGAGAAAGCAAAAAGATAATTAAAAAAAACTTTTAAAGATATCGTGGGTACCTGGGCGCAATTTGCCGAAACCTCGGGGAGTTGTTTTTCAAAACGTCGAGCGGAGCGGTCACTTAGAAAATTATCCAAAAAGTGTTTAACGATTATTACCAAATTATTTCATACAAATGTTACAAAATTATCGAAAAAGTGTTTAACTATCGATACCACATTATTTCATACAAATGTTACAAAATTATAGAAAAAGTGTTTAACTATCGATACCACATTATTTCATACGAATGTTACAAAATTAAAGAGAAAGTGTTTAACTATTAATACCAAATTACTTCATACAAGTGTTATAAAATCATAGAAAAAGTGTTTAACCATTAATACTAGATTATTTCATATTTCATATAAATGACATAAAATTATCCGAAAAAGTGTTTAACTATTAATACTAGATCATATCATATTTCATATAAATGACATAAAATTATCAGAAAAAGTGTTTAACTATTAATACCAGATTATTTCATATAAATGACCTAAAATTATCAAAAAATGTGTTTATCTATTAATATCAGGTTAAGTGCTCTCCGATTCGAGCACGGCACTTAAACCACAACATTTTGGTGGCAGCGGAACTCAACCCAAGTCAGTGTAATAAAAAATATATAAATAAATAAAAATAATTCGTTTTCTTAAAATAAAAGAAAAAAAAATAATAAAATAATACAAAAAAAAAATAATATCCCGGGTACCCAGGAGGTACTTAGAGGCGTAAAAAGTTTAAGCGCCTAAGCGCTCACCGTGGGACCCAAGGAGGCTTCATCCCTGCCTCACTAAGACGATTCCCAGAAGGAAGACTACAAGAAATCGTCGTCCCGGACGCGCGACGTATCTTCACTATCATCATCATCATTATCTCCATTCCTCAGCAACATTATTAAAAACGAGAACGCCTGACAAAGGACTCCAAATATCACATCTCTAGCAACATCATCTACAGCTATCGGAACTAAAAGCCAATACTTGGATAAATACTAAGGTAGAAAAAGAAAACAATTTTTCTTTTTTTTTTCTCTTACAAAATTTTTCCTGATTTGTGTAAAAAAAATTTTATTTTTTGCGAGTGTACGCAAAATACGCTACTCCACGAAGCGACCTCTGCGGTAAGGCTTCGTGAACTTGCTGGCCAGAGGACTTCGATAAACCAATAATCAATCCCCTGCAATAGCAATTCTTAAGTCTATTGATCAGGAGAAAGATTTTGGTTGGAGATAGAAATTTTGATGCAACTGCTCATTTTATTTAATTACAAAAGATTAAGACAACATTTTTAAGAAAAAAGAATTTTTCTTTTCATATTGCACAACAAATTTAGAATTTATATTTTTTAATTGCAAAATTTGTGCACGTACAAATTAGGATTTTTTGTTTTCATAAATTGACCAATTTGTGCATGTACTTTTACCACATCTTCTATACTATAATCACACATATATATTAGATATATATTTAATTATAATTAAAAGCAAAATTTTTCCTTACTTCTTTTACAAAAATTTTAATAAATTCTCCGACTTTTACCAAATAAATATTCGCGAATAAGAATCAACCAAGGCAAATTCTTACAGATTCGATTTGATTTAGTTATTTTACAAGTTATTAGAGCACTACAGTCTCTTATATTAATATAGATACAATACATTTTTGAACAAAATCCATCCATACGACTTTTCAGAATTAAATTTCTTTCAACCTGCTGTTACATTACAACTGAGTACATTTAAAATTGACAATTACGTGTTTTTGTCTTCATCTTAGCGTATACTCCTTAGATTTTGCTGAAATATTTTTTCCCCTTTTTCCTAATTTTTACATCCTATATAACTGACAACATGACTAACGACACCAATTCTTTCGACGAGCTTTGTTTGTAACAAGTCCCAAAAATGGCAGAAATTACACAAATTCTGGCCGATTATCACAGAGCGAATAAAAGTAAAAGGACTTCAGATCTTACTTCTGAAAAACTCCAAAATTTGGAAGACGTATGGGCTTCATTTGAAAAAACGGAAACCCTGATTCAAGATCATGAAAATTTTACTGAAACTCATGATTATTTTAAGCAGTCATGCTATGACAAAACGGAGGACTGGTACAATCTTACAAAGGCAACTCTGTCTGATAGGTTGAAATCCATATCAGTCCACACAGAGCGCAAAAATAACCCGTTTTATGTCCCACCTCCAAAAACTTCGCAAAAAACGACTGCAGCTGATAACCAAGACAGCACAGACAAAGATCAATCAAATACAGTACGGCTTCGATTACAAGAAGAGAGACAAAAAACATTATCCCATATTATCCAGTCTATAGATAATAATTCACTTGCAACTGCAACCCAGACATATCTAAACCAGAAATTAAACTCGTTGCACAAATATTGCGATGATTTTGAAGAAACACACAACGAAATAATCTTGAATGTTGGCCCAAACGACAAAGACAGCGAATACTTCGTGAATGATGTTTACATAAACATGGAAACATCATTCTCAGACACTGTAATTGCGCTGCAAGAACAATTGGACTCTCGATTCCAAAATGTAACGAATACTACAAATAATTCCACAGAGCATCACCACAATGTCTCTTTCAGAGATCAATCAAATTTTTTCCTATCTGACGCGAGAACATTAATTCCCAATTTCAATGGAAATCCGAAAGATCTCCACAAATTCATTTCAAGCTGTGATGATTCATACACAACAGCAACGACGACAAGCGAAAAGCACTCCCTCCTTAGCTTAATAAGGAGTAAATTATCTGCAGATGCATATGATATTTTCAGGTACAATCAAGTTGAAGATTGGCACACATTAAAATCAATTTTAACTCAAACTTTTGAGGTAAAAATTCCCAGAACTACGCCACAGTCTCAATTAAATAATTCTAAACAGAGAATAGGGGAAAGCGTGAAAGATTTCCTTCAGAGACTTAGCACAACTCTATCCAAACTAAATGAAGCAACACACTCATATACAAGCGATAGAGTTCTTTTAAAGTCCCTTTTAAAAGATAACGAGAGCCAGGCCGTAAGAGCAATAGAGGACGGATTATCCAATCAACAACTCCAAACTTTAGCCAAAGTGCATTCCGAAAAATCCTTTTCTGTATTAAAATCACACATTTTGGAGCATGCATCACTCTTAGAGCAGAAACAACTTGTTTCCCAAGCACAAAACAAGATACATCAAACTCCATTTGCGCAAGCAATAAATTCAAGGCTTCGCTGCTTCAAATGCAATAGACTGGGGCATGCTGCATCAAGCTGCCCAGTGATACAACGCTCCACCCAAAATTTCAACGCAGTTCCGAAGCTAAACTCGCAATTACAACGTCCTCCAGATTTTAAGAATGCTACATCTCCATCACAGGTCCCTAGTTGTCGATATTGTCATAGGATGGGCCATTCTATTGAAGAATGCAGGACAAGAGCTGCGAATAATAATCGCTTTAACGACAGCCCAGGAAATCAAAATAATTTCCAAAAGGTGAGCAATACTCCACCAACAAACACGGCTGACAGACAGCCTCAAAATAGAAACTGGCAGCAGCCAGTATTCCGAGAAGTCGAACTTCACCGCCGAGATATAATAATGCCAATATCTCGGCTAGGTCACCTTCTCCAAATAGGAAGAATAATCGTACTGCATCGTCATCCAGGCAGGGAAACTGGATTCAGCGGGGGGTCAATTTCGGCAACCCCTCGCAAATGGAAACAACGGCACAAATTCATCGAAAGCCCGAGGCAATATCGACAGGAAACTAGACGAAAATAAATCAATACATATCCCCGTCCAAATAAATAAAAATTCACTAACGCTTTCCTTGCCTGTCGACATCTGTTCTGCTCCGAAGCTTACCTTTTTGATTGATACAGGAGCAGAGATCAGCTTAATAAAACTCCATCCACTGAAACCAGACAGTATCTGCTACAGAGATGCTGTCTGCAATATAAATACTTTGTTTACAGAGTCAACTTCTACAGAAGGACTCATTTTCGCGAAATTATCTCTGGAATCTGCACAAAATAACTCCATCCTAGAACACTCATTTCAAATAGTGGGAAATAACTCCATCCTCTCATACGATGGCCTGCTTGGTCATGATTTTTTATCTCGATACAATGCGAGTATCGACTATAAAAATAAATTCATTTCTCTGGAAGTTAATGAATCTGATTCATCTTATCCATATGAACAATACTATTCAAATTACCCTTATGTTTATTTGAAAAGCGAAGACCCAGAAAAGAGGTCTCAAACTAAAAGTTTGTCATATACAGGAATAACATTCTCCACTAAGGACATTAATACAAATCTATCTCCTTCAATTGCTTCGAAAGGCAATGCAAATCGATCGCCAGCACATGCTTCACAAGAAATGAAGCATAAAGGTAAAAATCTATCTCCATCTATAGCCACACAAGAGGCTGAATTAAATAAAATTCTATCCCCGTCCAAAGCTTCACAAAATATGAAGCAACAGCATAAAAGTATATCTCCATCTACACCCGCACAAAAGGCTAAATATAATAAAATTCTATCTCCTTCATCAACAAATTCACAAAAAGTGAATTCCAGAAATAGATCAGAAAAGAAGTCAAAGAACTTCAATAAAGTTCTATCTCCTTCAAATTCTATCGAGTCGAAATCATCGAATAACTCCTTCCAAATTCCACAGAAGTTGGAATCATATCTGCTTCCTTTTAAAAATCCGAAAGAATCGGATAAATTAAATAGAATTAAAATTCCGGCTCGATCGGAATTCATCATTGAAATTCCAACTCCTTCTATTCAACACGAATGTTTCAAGAAGGAAATAAGGCCAGATTTATTTCTTGGAAATTCGATAGTCGAACCAGTCACCGGTATGGCAAAAGTCTTAATCCTCAACACAAATGAGGAGGACGCCAATCTGGCAGCTTACGAGGTGAACCCAGTTTACCAAGACTTGGATGACTTTGTGGTCATCTCCACAGACTCTGAAAGAGATCCAATTCAGGGCAGAATAATTAAACTGCAAAACCTTAAAAAATTGGATCACTGTCATTCAGAGGAATCTGAGAGTATCCGCAATATCTGTAGGGAATTCAACGATCTCTTCTTCATAGAAGGGGATTTCCTTTCATATACAGATGCGATTACCCACAAAATCGAGACCCTCCAGGACAAACCGCCAATTTATACCAAGCCTTATAGACTTCCTGAGGCGAGCCGAACGGAAATAAATCAGCAAATACAAGAAATGCTTGAGTCAGACATCATCAGACCTTCACATAGTCCCTGGAATTCTCCACTTCTCCTGGTTCCTAAAAAACCAGATGAAAATGGAAACAAAAGGTGGCGAGTGGTGGTAGACTTTCGTCGTATTAACGACATTACTATTGGCGATGCGTACCCACTGCCCAATATCACAGATATATTAGACCAGTTGGGGAAGTCGAAATATTTTACCACACTCGACTTAGCCAGTGGATTCCACCAGATAAAAATGGATTCGAAGGACAGGGAGAAAACTGCCTTTAGCACACCCTATGGCCACTACGAATACAATCGTATGCCATTTGGTTTAAAAGGAGCCCCTGCTACTTTTCAACGAGCCATGAACAATGTTCTATCTGGACTTCAAGGCATCTATTGCTTCGTGTACATGGACGATATTGTAGTCCATGGATACAATCTCAAAGATCACAATTCCAGACTCACAGCAGTATTTAGCCGTCTCCGCAACTTCAATTTGAAACTTCAACCCGACAAGTGCCATTTCCTAAGAAAGGAAATTATGTACTTAGGGCACATAATTACAGAAAATGGAGTCAAACCAGACCCTGCAAAAATAAAATCAGTTCAGTCATATCCCAGACCCAAGAAGGAAAAAGATATCAAAGCCTTCCTTGGTTTCGTCGGCTACTATCGCCGCTTCATCCCAAATTTTTCGAGAATAGCCAAACCACTCACAAATCTTTTGAAAAAAGATACGCCTTTCAAGTTCGACGCAATCTGCGACGAGGCATTTTGCGAGTAACGAAATAATTTAATTTTAGCACCAATTCTATCTTATCCTGATTTCGGCAAAGAATTTTTTGTCACCTCCGATGCCAGTGACTACGCTATCGGAGCAGTCCTTTCTCAAGTTGATGATCAAGGAGATCATCCAATCGCCTACGTGAGTCGAGTTCTCAATGGTGCAGAGACTCGTTACTCAACAATAGAAAAAGAGCTCCTAGCTATCGTTTTCGCAGTTGAGCAATTCAGACCATACGTTTATGGTAGAATGTTTACAATTATAACTGACCATAAACCATTAGTATGGCTCATGAATCTGAAAGATCACTCCTCAAGACTGATGAGATGGAGAATACGTCTTGAGGAATATGACTACAAAATAGTCCATAAATCAGGTAAGCTCAACACAAATGCAGACGCTCTCAGTAGAGCTATTCCGGATAATAGCGAAAATTTCACAGAACCTACCACCTACGTAAATGTGGTTACAAGGAATCAAGCTAAAGCTCAGGCGAATTCGAACAATCCCAACACGAGTGTCATTAATCAAAATCCAATTCCATCACAATTCCTCAGTCATAATAACTGAGACAAATTTTCCCCTTCTACTAACTAAGTATGCAAATCCTAAATTTTTCATCTTGCCAATGCAAGATACAGAACTTGAAAGAGTGTTGGATTTGAAACTAAAATTTTCAGATAAATCCCCACTTTCAGAAACTGAACTGAACTTCTTCAAGAAAAAAGACTCATCAATAGTTATATCAAAAACTAATTTACCTTGTCGATCGCAAAGAGATAGATCAGACCTCGAAAAGATTTTAACTGAAATCTGCTCATACACAGAAGCAAATCAGTTAAAACAAATAAATATCTCCTTCCCTATATTAGATCCACAGAATCTAATAATTATTAAAAACGCTTTTGTCCAGATCTTCGCTAATAAGCAAATAAACATAAAACTGCATCAGGATTCAATTAAATATTTATCAGACATTAATGACATCGAACAAGTTTTAAAAGATTTTCATTCACTACCGACGGGTGGCCATCAAGGTATTTCCCGTACTATTAAAAGAATCAAAAAGCAATTCTACTGGCCTGGCATGTCAGACGACGTGGTCAAATATGTAAGGAAATGTAAACTTTGTCAGGTGAACAAAGTATCCAGAAACCCTAAAATTCCAATGAAAATCTCGAGTATTAGCTCCAAACCTTTCGAAAGAGTGTACCTAGATGTTGTAGGACCTCTCCCAATTTCTCATTCTGGAAACAAATACATCCTTACGACGACCTTTCAAAATTTTCTGAGGCTATTCCCATAGTCGACACCGAGTCCAAGACATTAGCGGAAGCCTTCACGACAACGATAGTTTGTCGACATGGTATTCCAGAAAGTATCCTCACAGATCAAGGTTCTAACCTCATAAGTGGCATGTTCGCCGAGGTATCTAAATTGCTGAGAATTAAAAGGCTCAAAACTACTCCATATCACCCTCAAACGAATGGTGCGTTGGAGAGAAGCCACAGAACCTTAGCAGAATATCTCCGATCTTATGTGGCAAAAGATCCACAAGACTGGGATACATGGATTCCTTATGCCATGTTTGTCTACAATACCACTCCTCATTGAGTACTAATTATACTCCACGCGAACTCCTTTACGGATTCCCAGCTGAAATTCCAAACAATCTGAAATCTTCTCCAACCGTTTGCTACAATTACGACAATTATGCAAACGAGTTAAAAGCGCGTCTACAGCACAGCTTCAAAATTGCTAAAGACATAGCCATGGCCAATAAAGAAAAATCAAAACTACAATATGACAAAAATTCCATCCAGAAATCTTTTATGGTAGGCGACAAAGTCTTACTAAAAAGCAGAGTACGAGATAACAAGTTCTCACCACTATGGTCAGGTCCGTATGAGATCATGGAGATTAATTCCCCTGAAAATTCCACTATTAAAATCAATAATAAAAACAAAAGAGTCCATAACAATGACCTAAAACTTTTCTCAGAGTAAAAACTTCATCATCTTCAAATATCATTCAGAGATATTAACATAGTGTCATCTTCCAAGTTCCCAAAATGATGCATATAGCGTTCATTCTAATTTTCATCCCCATAATCTACGGCTCAGGAATAGAGATAAAGCAGCTAAATGCTACTGCAGGCATTTACTTCGAAGAGATTGGCAGAGCCAACCTCTACACCAACGAATGGAAAATCGTCACCTATTACAACCTGGCGAATTTTAAATCAGAATTCAACAACATCCAGTTCATCGCCCAACAAATTACAGCGACCTGCCAGAAACTAGACAAACACTCAGCCTTGAGCCACACATGTAACGGTACGTTGTTACAAATAACTCTTATATTAGCAAACATAGAATATAAGAATATGTTACTTGTGACCCAAAATAGGAAACAAAGAGCACTATTTAATGCAATAGGCTCAATCTCCAAAGCCCTTTTCGGCACTTTAGACGAAGATGATGCCAAGCTATATGATGAACAAATCCGTAACCTCACCCTTAACCAAAACTCCCTTCTATCACTTATGAAAAGCCAAACTGCGATAGTCGAAGCAACCGCAAGTATTTTCAACAAAACTAAAACCGCAATTGAAAAGGAATTCCTAGTCATGCATAAAAAATTGATATCGATACAGATAGCCGCTTCATCATTGGAAAATAGAACACTTGATAACAAGCTATCGATCGAACTCGAATCACTTATTTCCCTAGTTTCGTTAATGGCATTCAGATACCAGAACACTCAGACAGAGTTAATAGACATCCTAACAGATTCAAGACTCGGAAAATTTCATCCTACACTTATATCACCTAGACAAATTGAAGCACTTTTATTGAACATCAGGCAGGAATTACCAAATTCAATAATGTTTCCCATCAACTCCAGAGAAAATATTATTACACAGATATACAAATTAAGTACAATAGCCGCAAATACCTTCAACAATAAAATAATTATAGAGCTCAGAATTCCCCTTTCTTTCAAGGAACCATATCAAATTTTTAAAGCAATGCCATTACCTACACCCCTCAACGGATCTTTCGTGTACATTAACCCATTAAAGGAATATATCCTTATAGACTACAATCGTGAACATTATGTCGAATTAACACAACATGATATTCATAATTGCGCAACGTTGGACCAAATGCGTTTTTATTGCGAAATTTCATCCCCCATTCTGAACTCAAATTCAAAAATAAACCAATGTGAGGTAAATCTGATAAAAAAGGAACCGATCCTATCAAAATGTAAAATCCTTACATTAGAACGGAATTACTATTGGATGCAGTTGTCGCAGCAGAACGCTTGGCTTTTCTCCCTAAAATATTCCATCCACATAGATATTATTTGCGAAAATTCCATTAGCTCACAAGTTCTGCAAGGAACAGGAGCAATGTATATCTATCCAGATTGCTATGTACGAAGCAAAGAATTCATCTTGCACGGACATAGCGTAAAAGTTTCAAAATTTAATTCTTATTTTATCCCAACAATAAACATTTCCAGTATAATATCGAATATGACGTTCTCCTCAATAGGATCGCATATAAAAATACATACTTTAAATCTTACAAACAATATGGATCTAGATGAACTTCTAGAATCCATTCGTTTCCAAAAACATCAAGAATTAATTCCTCTCAATCCCATAAATAGTCATCATATTCATCATTACGCACTGTCATATTTAACAGTGTCTTTGATCGTATCTATTCTCTGCATATATCTATACATGAGTTATAAATCAAGGGCCCGCAAAGCTAAAAATATTCCGCCGGAATCTAAATTAGAAGATATGCCTAGAGCTGCACCACGAAAACTTACGTTCAAGATAACCCCAGCACCTAAAAGGAAATCGGCTGAAAACGTTTAACCTACGAACGCTAACTAACGGACACAGTAATAACCTCTTCCTAATTTTTACCATCATAAAAATCCCCATCCTCATTGAGAAAAGAACAAAAATGGGTATATGTATTGACCGGGAGTTTAAGAAACAAAAACGAAGCAAATGTAGTTAATATTTATAATAACGTAATTGAATAAATAAATAAAGAAAAAACAAGGATTCATTATAAGAATCAGAGAGAAAAAAAAGTATAAAAAGAATTATTTGTGAATAATACTTATTATAGTACCCATTATTTTCTTGACAGGAATTAATAAATAAATTATAAAAAAAAAAGAGAAAATAAATATCACCTGTTGGATAAGAAATAAATAAATAATAGTAATCATATATAAATATATATATATATCAGAAAAAAAACCATCTAAACGAAATCAAAGAGAATATTACACAAATCAAGTTGACAACGGCGAGAATCCTATAGGGGTATTACAAACACAAAAAAAAACAATCAACTTTACAACGCAAAATGTGGGCCAGGGAGACGAACAGGAAAAGTAATTTAGTAACAAGATCTTTTTATGATAAACCTTTTTTTTATTAAACAATCCGTATTAAAAACATGAAGGCAATGAAAAATTCAAAAGAAAAAGAAAATTTTTTAAACACTAATTATGATGTCTGCCGGAATCACTCTGCCGCAGGAGCGGGGGCCACCAATGGAGAGTGGCCGTCCATAGCACTCGGGGTGGGGTAATAATACGACCTGCCAATAATCACCAGGTTGGCCCCTAAAAACAAACAAAATAGAAAATTAGTAAACAAATCAAAACTAAATGGTCACAAAAACTTACCCGGCGCCGACAATGACATATCGTACTGAGGCCACAAAGAGAAACTCCAAGTGTGGTACTGTAGGGCACGGGGCTCGGCTCCCCAAACGGTCAGCGTATCCCGGCCGAGACAGGCGAAGTTGAGCCGGATTGGACCCTTCCATCGGGCCCAAACCGACTCAACATAAATTCCATCGATCACCACCACGTAGTCTTTAGGAGCCCTATAAGGCGCTCTCGAGATGGCCACGGCAAAAATCATGTTGGAACTAACTAAACTTACGGCACGCAAAATCTATCTATGCACTACAAAGTTGCACCCCAAGCAATTTTTATCATATCAAAACATTAAAACCCCCGAATCTACCCACGCGATTTCGAAATTAAACAAGCCACTCTTATCAGAACAATTAAACAACACCTTTCTTTTTCTCTTCTCTCCAATCTCGCATTCATATCGTATCAACATACAATCAATTGATGCTTAATGACTTTCTTCATTTTTTTTCTCTCTTTTCCGTTCCCAATTTAACGAATACTAACAAACATGAAACTGATCAACGGCATCTCCATCCTCGCCTTAAAATTATTTTTTGTTTATTTATATTTTCTGAGCCGCATACTCTAAATAAATGTGATTACAATAGACAGTAACAAGATAAAAATTTATAGGTGCGATTTGAAAAACAAGAGAAAAATAGATTTATAGTGAAAGCAATGTGTTACTTTCTTAATAGAAATTAATATATAATTAAGGAATAGCATAATTCAATAAACATGGTGTAACCCACCTTATATACGTAAAGGAAAAATAGCAAATTTTTTTTTTGTGTGTGGAGAAGACTTTTCTTTCTAGAGAAAAAAATTAACGTTTTTCGTTTCCGCTGGAAATAATAATAAATAAAAGTTTGTGTAAATAATAATGTAGTATAATAAAACTAAATTGTAATAATAGTAAAGATAATTTTAAAATTCTATAGACGCATAAATAACATAAATATGGTAGTTATAGAAAAAGAAATTCCCTTTTTTTTGTATTTGTATTGTTGGTATTGCTATTCCCTTGTATTCTAGTATAATAACTAAGAATCCATATTTGTCCTGAATAGGCAACCTCTAAAGTTTTAAATAGGAAAATCTTACTTTCCTTTACCATAATATACCCGTTAGTATTGTAACTAGATATGTAAAATAACAGTAGTTTAATATAAATAATAATCAAACTTTTTTTTTATTGTAAAAAAAAAAAATGTGTATTCCCACGTAACTTTAGGAGATTAGAATAAATAAGAATGTTTACATATTTCGAGGATATGTAATATGCTAACCGATTCGACTAACGACATAAAATTTCATTTAAACGATATATACATTGAAAAAAGAAAGTTTTTCTTCTCGAGAGAATAAAAACTTTCTTTTCCCCAGGGGGGAGGGATGTTGTGACTCAGGTGCCCAATGCCCCAAATCACAACCATAATACCGATACATCAATATATCGTCCAATACGATATATTGATGTACCACTAATTCACCCTGAAAAATTATTTCATTTTTAAATTTCAATAAAAAATTCAAAATGCATTCAGAAATGCCTTCCCACATTATAACAAAATGCAATTTAGCATAAATTGCATTTTGTTATCAGACACACATTCCACTCACACGGTATGCACACTTACCTACATACAGAGTCTTCTTACTTTTTTTCCGGATGTACTATGTACATACGTACATTACCTACTTAATCCAATCTAATTGTATGTACATACATACATACAATTATCAAAAATTATTCGCGCCCTCTTAAAATTATATTTCAAGACGGGCGCACAAGTGCATATCGGATTTCAGTTTTGCATAGATGCATATAGCTTGCATCAAAACTTTTGTGCATTTTCTCACGTACGATTTTTCAACGTCGTGAGAAAGCAAAAAGATAATTAAAAAAAACTTTTAAAGATATCGTGGGTACCTGGGCGCAATTTGCCGAAACCTCGGGGAGTTGTTTTTCAAAACGTCGAGCGGAGCGGGCACTTAGAAAATTATCCAAAAAGTGTTTAACGATTATTACCAAATTATTTCATACAAATGTTACAAAATTATAGAAAAAGTGTTTAACTATCGATACCACATTATTTCATACAAATGTTACAAAATTATAGAAAAAGTGTTTAACTATCGATACCACATTATTTCATACGAATGTTACAAAATTAAAGAGAAAGTGTTTAACTATTAATACCCAATTACTTCATACAAGTGTTATAAAATCATAGAAAAAGTGTTTAACCATTAATACTAGATTATTTCATATTTCATATAAATGACATAAAATTATCAGAAAAAGTGTTTAACTATTAATACTAGATTATGTCATATTTCATATAAATGACATAAAATTATCAGAAAAAGTGTTTAACAATTAATACCAGATTATTTCATATATATGACCTAAAATTATCAAAAAAAGTGTTTATCTATTAATATCAGGTTAAGTGCTCTCCGATCCGAGCACGGCACTTAAACCACAACACTGCAATAAGAATAAATTACTAACACCAAACACTTTATCGCGGTCTCGACTGTGATAAAAATTCTTTCTGTGGGTAGCGACTGCAGTAAGAATAGACTACTAACTCAAAACACCTTATCGCGGGTCTCGACTGTGATAAAGGATTCTTTCTGTGGGTACCGACTGCAGTCAGAATTACTAACCTCACTTTATTCTGAGTCCCGACTGGAATAAAGAAAATCCCAATCCTAAAACCTTAATAGCCAACCAAGTGAATCAGCTGCCAAACACTGATCAGGTGAGTACCAAGTCAGATACAGTAAAATAACTTTTCTTTTAAAATAATCAAACACAGTAAAATAAATTTTCTTTTAAAATAATCAAATACAGTAAAACTAAATTTTCTCTTAAAAATTATCTTATTACTAAGATGACATAAATCACATATTGTCGTAACCTTTTTTAATTGCTAAGATTTCGGTGAATTTCTTAAAGGAGTTTGAAACATTGGAATAAAACTGCTCCCTCGTTTACCGCTCGGCCGGAGCAAATTTTTATCGAATAGATAAAAACGTTACAATATTATTTAATATATTTAGTTACCAGTAGCTTTTTGAATGATGAGCGATATAATATTAAGCACAGAGTTATTTTTGCTCCTGGAAGCTTTATTCATTAGAGCTAAAAGCTTTGCCACCAAAACTGAAAATTGGTTCTTTTCCATACTTACGCGTCACATCGTAATACAACTACAAAAAATGAATTAAATTAAATTAGTTACATTGATGAATTAAGCTATTTTATTTACAAGCTTATATTCTTCTTTTTCACGTAAAGCTGTAAGCCGACGTACAAATAATGCTATACAGTAATTTAGCTCTTTCGGAATAAATAGGTTCCCATTTACTCTCTAAACTATCTTTAGGAGCTGTTGATTTGACCTCATTTAAAACAAACTTGTTGTATAAAACCCTTTTTCTTTCAAATATTTAATTAGCTTGTATTCAAATTAAAATTTTACGAAAGACATTTCTAAATTATTCAAATGGTCAGTAATTGAGCGAGCGGAGCACTACTTTCCCATATTGAAAAGTAGGCGGTGTGTTTGTACGATTTATATTTAGGACTCATTTTCCTTGCAGAGCTGTATTCAAGAAGCACAAAATACCCATCCTAGTGATAGTTCCAGTGCAAATAAAATTGATTTAAAAAGCAATAAGGATATAGCTTCAACTACCGATGTTGGACTTCAATGCAATCAAACATCGTCTACACAAACTCCTTCGGATTTTCGACTCATATCTTACAGGCGTCTTAATTGTAGTTAAATAGCTTATTTTACGGGTCTGGATCAGAAAAGATTTGAGGTTCTTGTTACCTTGGCAGCAGACTACCACGGTTTGACTGATTCCCTTCAAACTCTGAAAGAAGAGTTGCTATTAACACATGTTAAGTATCGGCAGAATTACGACTTTCTGTTTATACAACAGCTGTTTGGTATAGATAGAAATACAACTTCAAATGTATTTAAGAAAAATACAGAGAGAATTTTTGTAACGCTTAAAAGTATTAACTTCAGGAATCTTTCCAAAAATTCAGTTTGTCGTGCTATAATAGATTGCACGGAATTCACTGTAGAGAAATCCGAAAATCCGGACTTTCATTAGCTATGATCACAATCTGAATTACACGTCTTTCTTTTATCTGCAGAAAAATTGTGAAATTATCTCAATAATTTAGGGGTGACATGTCACGACTATATAGTTTCAAATAGAAGTAGTGATTTGATTGAACCAACGTCTCTTATGTATGCAGATTAGTAAATAATAAAAGCTATGGATGTATTAGCGTTAAGATGTCTGAATGCTCCTTCAGAATTTGTTAGCTAATGTAATTTGAAACCTCTATACAAACTTTTAGTGAAATTCAACAATGTTTAGAGGTCACTCAAATCGAAAATAGTGATTTTTTTACTGTTTTAAACTTACAGAAAACTGTTTCTTCATAACTTTTTAATTTGACAATATTTTTGCTTGATTATTTCTTTTTTTTCTAAGCTTATCGCAGTAAAAGGTGTTTTAGAAAATTAAATTTTAATATTTTTTATAAATTTTTTGAAACGAAAATTCGAACCAGGACCTCTAATTTTTTCGTTTCGCGGCAATTTTTTTGTAAATAAAACTTGCGCACGGGTATACTTTTTCTACTATAACGTAATCTACCATCGATTATCTTTCTATCGACCATAACTTAAGGGGTATGAACTGTTCTCCAAATGCGATTTTCCAAGGGTGAGCATTTTTACAAATTACAAAGACTGTGCCGACGCATAAAAGTATGGGCTTTGTCATTGTAACAAAATGATTTAAACAAAAAATAATCATGAAATTATCTACAGAAAAGATCTATGCATTGATTTCGTACAACGAATTTTTTTTCCTGCAAATAGCACCATTTGCAATCACAAAGATACGAAAATAATATCGCAGCTGGTAGTTTACTGAAAGTTGGTGCGAAAACTAATGTACTCCTTTTTGCACCACCAATATACAAATTCACAGCTAATGCAACCACTGAATAGATCCTTTTTGAGGATTTTATAATCTCTATATTTACATATATAATGAATTTCATAGCAACAAGAGATCTATTGAAAAAAAAAGAAGATGTTTGATACCTTTCCCTGACTGTAAAACATTCCCCTGTTGCCGTTGTGGGTGCAGAACTGACTGATTAGCTTCAACTTCTAACTTTTACAATATTTAGCTTTTATTATATTTTTTTTTTATTTCCCAGGCACCTCTTTTGGGTGCTTTCGGAATTGCCTATTTGCACTTCTTTCACTTGTAATCGTTCAGAGAGATGAAAGATGGAAGGTTGAAATCAGTGGCGGTTCATGGTATTCAGAAGAAGGGAAGCAATACATTTTGTGTAAATTGTAGCTCCGCTTTTCAGACTATTTCATTGCTACTATAAGTAATTAAACAAGTATCAAAGTCAATGATGTCAATAATACCCAATATAAATATTCATATTTACTATTGCTCTTGAAAGAGAAGGAAGCCATTATCATCGTTAAGTAAATCAGCGATGCAATCATATCTTTCATTTAATCCATTCACAGTAAATACTGACTGCCCCATAATTAAGCAAGTACAACATTTTCATTCAATATCCCCTTTCACAACGTAAGAAAGTACGCAAAAAATTTAATAATATAATTCATTCTTTTCAATTCAGTTACCATTATTATTGTACACAGGTATACTCGTCCGCCGGAATCCTCAAATAAAAGCGCAATTAAACAGAAACGTACATAATATTATAGATAGGCATTATCTTATTTTTGAACAATATGAATAAAATATGTTAAAAACCTTTAAAATAAAAAATATTCAAACATTTAAAGTCAAACGAGATAATATAATTTTAAAATATTGTTATTGGGTAGATTCAGTTTTGCAATGAAACTTTTCTTGGGTGAAAGAGAAAATTGTTTTTTATTTGCATATTAACTCGCATCTACGTTCTCTTGCGAATGTTGTGATGTAATGTTTTTCCTCTGTGATAAGTATAGTTTAGAAGATTATAGCTTTTTAATGTAAATACTTCCATGTAAAAACGTTTTACACGAAAAAACTGGAAAATTTACTTCACATCAAAACCATCGGTTAAACATATAAAATTGAAATATGAAATATGTAAAACATTATCCTGAAGCGTTTAAAAGAAAAATCAGCCCCCCCCCCCTTCCACCATTGTACACAATGATATAAAGAAAATATGCCATTTAATAAATCTCAGCAAAAGCTTCAATTTGGTATTACACACGGCCAAAAGTGGACAACTCCAAGGGTGTAGTTACCACTCTCCTTCCAAAACACCCAAAAACGTAAAAAAATTAAGCCCGCTTACTAATTCTAAAACCAAAATTTCGATCCATACACGTTTACTAATCTAAAACTATTCCTAAAATTTCGCAATTTTCGTCATCAAGGTTGGATAAAAGTTATTTAAAAAAATCTACGAATTTATTAACTTCGGGCAACATTTAAATAAATCGAGAGCAAAACCGAGACTCAACCGCACCTGCGTATACTTCAGAATCTATCAATAAAAGTTACTATCAGGGGGTGTAAATCAATTGCCAAAAGCTACGCTGCGTTCAGCGTTAGCAAATACGTTGTAGGGATTTCAGCGTCACTGCGATGTCCGTGGCAACGGTGTTTGATTCTAAAGGTCTCGTCACAATTGCGACGGCGGCGGCAAACGGCAGACTAATGCAGTAATAGGAACAATTTTCTCCAGGAACGTTTTATGGAACGTGTATACATAGGAATCTGCAGTTGCCGTCGCCCGTTGGCCTCTCTCGCCATCGTAATTGAACTAATTGAATTTCGACAGCGAATATTATGTAGCTTGCTATACAGGACGAATCGGGGTAGATTTGGTGTTGGGTGGAATGATGGCGGATGGGTCATACCGTAACCCAGGGAATATACAAGCAATAAACAAAGTCGAAAAAAGAAAGCAACGGGCCGGTCAGCAGGCGACATCCACAGTCTTCTTGCCTTGTCTTACTGCAGGAGTTTTCCATATAAAAGTTGCTTGTATTTTGTTCCAACGCTATAATTTCCATAAATTTGTTCTACATGCTATTTTTTTTTAACTATTAGAAAGAAAAAATATTTGGCTTGAACTTGTTTTAACTACATTTTTCTGCGAGAGCGACAGTTTTGGGCTTTAAGACCTGTTTAAGATGAAATTTTAGTTTTTCCTCCATGAGGAGTACACAAAATGTAGCGAGAGTGAGATCTTACTGCGTGCTGTACCCGGCACGTTAAGGCCTTTTAATGTGTCGGTGCTTTCGGCGACTTCATGGCTTGTATTATATTCCATTGGCTACCAAAACTCTCGAGAATACTTCACTAACCATACAGGAAAATAGTCCTTACCTTCCCAACGGCTGCACTTCCTATATACCTTACTTAACAAAATAATAAAATAGTTTTGATTACATGTAACCTTACCATTTTACGCTCAATACCTCTCAGCTGAGTGATCATTGCATGTGCGTATGTGCAGCCGGAGTCCGATTCTGCAGGCAGCTACATTCGATATCATCAACCCACGGCATCCCATGACGGCACAGCGACATTACAATGATTACTCAGCTGAGAATTTTTGTTTTAGAAATCGTAGTCATTTGCTTCAGATAAATTTTTTTAAATAATTTTCTTAGAAAAGGTATGAACATTTTATTACGGTTCGGAAGATAAGAAAGCAAGCTCAGAACACCATTTTTCTGTATGAATAGTAGTTTAGGGCGGAGTAGCTATTCAAATCGAACTTTTGTCAGTTTTACATAAGAACACTGCAAATATTTTAGAATGTTAGGAATCAGTTGGGCTCCCGTGGGGAGGTGAGGGAGTCTGTTTCATGGCTTGTGAAGTGTTCTCGAGGGTTATGGTCATACGCTACATTTTGGTCAGCGTGCCATACCGTATGTTAGTAGCGCGATATAATGACATTGGGTTGGGTGGTATGTTCTTAGTTTGTAGGAAAAAATTGGGCGTTACTTATAAAATATTTCAGTGATGCCTGAGGAGTAAACTTGTTTGAATTTATACATTTTTTCTAAATATTCTAAGAATATTTTAATGCAAAATGATTTGCCTTTTACGTTTGAATTTTTCCATTTTGTCAAGGGAAGCAGTGCTTCCAAAGAGGAGCCGCCCTTGGTTGAAATGTCAATGCCGAAGCAGGTAAATTATCACGGATATGATCTCCCCAATATAAATATCACTATAATTTCCACTAATAAAAAAAAATTTCTTTCACAAGAAATGCGTGGAAAACAGGAAAATTCACTGCCAATGCAGGTAAGTATTCACAACTAATTATAATCAATATAATTTCTACCAATAAAAAAATTATCTTCCACTGCACGGAAATTCGGTGGAAACAAGAAAACTCGCTGCCGATGCAGCTAAGGATTCACACACTAAACTATGCTTTGGTGTGATTTCTACTAATAAAAAAAAATCTTTCTTTCACAGCAAATGCGTGGAAAACAGGAAAATCACTGCCGATGCAGGTGTGTATTATTCAAAACTAATTATTTGTTATGGTAGTACATTTCGAGTGAGTACTGTTGGACGTGAAGTCCCTCCTGTTAGTGACCAGCGATAACACAGGGCGGCAGGCTAGCACCGCGACTATTGCGGGAGAGTTAGTGGGATGGGTTACTCAAATCCAGCCGCTGTCACTGCCGATAAACAAAAAAATAATTCGAGTCTTAAAAAAAACCACGCAGTACTACACCCGGTCCAGAAGGGACCCTTACACCACTTAACGGTTATTGGGGGTAGACATCATTCTAAAAAGAGTTGGAGTTTGCGTAATTTCGGAAGGTGGAACAGTTACTTGGAAGTGTTCCAAGTCAGTGAAAAGATCTTGAGTTTTCTGAACCAACTCCTTAACTAAGGTGGTTCCTTTCGCAATTTTTTCACAGAATGCCCTAATCTGGTTGTCGGTTTCCTCAGCGGATTTAAAGAGGTTGAATGGATTGAATTTATGAAGGTTTCGACAGAACTCGTAGTGGGAGTAGGAGGTTTTGCTATTCTATGACCTGATCGCAGTACTGTATCTTCAAGGCATTCAGTATCACCTAGCAAAATACTTACTTCCATATTTTTGGGTTTAGGGGCATCTGCGCCTTCTAATCTAGACATGCGCTATACCGATAAAATAAAAGAATTTCACTCATGAATTTGCATCTAGAAGATCAAAATTTAGTTAAAAGAACTACTGCATATTATTCACACACAGTCAGCAAAATAATCTTCAGAAAATGTAACTTCTTTTTAGGTAAATATAGAATAAAATTCAGAAACTTATATAAACGAAAATTCTTCGTATAAAATAAAATTCAGAAAATTTAGCGCATCTTCACACTATTATGCGAATTATATATCATATAATAAAAATAAATATATAGAGAAAGTAACTGTATACTGTGCTTACTGTATTTTTGTATGCTGTAGGCTGCTTTATTCCTAAACAGTCGCTTCTTTACTTCTGTCTCAATCCTTCTATTTTGAATGGCTGCTGGCGGCTCTATTTTCTGGCAAGTTCACTTCTTCCTCAATCCTTGTATTTAGGTAGGCTGCGGCCTGTTCTGTTTCTTAACAGCTTTTACGTCTTCCTTAATTCCTGTATGTTTCTAGGCTGCTATTTCTGTGCAGGTTTTGCCTCTTCCTCACTTTTTATATTTTAATTAGATGCTGGCTGCTCTAATTCTGGTTTACACTGGGTTTATCTTTTGTAGATCGTAGATAACTAGTCTCGTTCTCGCTGTCAAGTTGGTTTGGATTCGGATAAAGCGCCTTTAATACCAATTAAAGTATTAGTGGACGATTATAATTTAAAGTCTATTTCAATTCTATCTAATTATTCCGAATCCTACCGGCTGCGCCAAATGTGGTGTTTGATTTTGTACCACGCGAGAAAAAAGTGATGTGACGCCAAAGCCAAATTAATCACAACCTTTTTTCAAAAATATATGAACACAACTCATTCATACAGTTTAATTTTTTATTTTTGGTGTATTTACACAAATAAACTTTTAATTTTTCTCATTAATAATCGAATTAACTTTTTGTTTCCATAGTTATTTATTACTCTATATATATGTATATACATACATATAAGCGAAACTAAACTTGTTCCGACTAAACTTAATTCATCCGACTCACTGTATTGGTAAAAACTAACTCGACTTACTGTCAAGATTCAAACTCAACTTTTCTACTGCACTCGAAATTATAAGTTCATTTTAAAAAAAAATGTAGAATCGGCTACGCGTAATTTCTGTGCCAGAATCTTAGATGTTTTCAAACAAGATTATTTTTATTTCCTACTTCGCTTTGTTTACCAGCGCAGTAGGTCATTATTGCGAAGGTAAGTCACTCTGCAATAAATTCTGATCAACTATTAGGTCATTCTTGATTTAAATTGATCAGGCATTGATCAGTGCACGTAAAACGCTTGTATTTTATTTACATATGGGTTAATATGTAACATTAAAAAGTTTTAGAAAAACGTTTTGAAATTAATCATCCATAAATGTTGAAATAATTATATAACACTGGGTAATTCTTCCGATCTGCCATTTGAGAGGTGGCAAATTGTCTTCCTTTACTAGTACCATCATTCCGGGATGAGCATTTTTCGATGACTGTGTCGACTTATACATCTGTGTTGCAAGTCGCATCGGTATTCATTTGACCATCTACGCCAAAATTCCTGTTTGACGTTTGAGAACAGCGTCCATCTTTGCATTCATTTTATGCTCGCTTGAGTGTGGATCGACAATTGCTGTTAGAGGCTCTCCGATAAGAAAATGTCCTGGTGTTAGTACCGTCAAGTCCTTAGGATCTGATGATAATGGAGTAATTGGTCTCTAATTTAAAATTGCCTCGATTTAAGTTGCTGCTGTTGACAACTCTTCGTAAGTAAGAGAGGCTAATGCTAGAGATTTTTTATATCCGTGCCTTCGCTGACTTTATTGCAGCCTCCCACAGACCACCAAAATTTGGGGCGCGTGGTGGAATAAAATGAAATCTTATTCCCTTTTTGTGACATAATGACGTAATGTTTTCTTGAGCTTCACTGGA
Organism: Dioctria linearis; assembly: GCA_963930735.1. NCBI lineage: Eukaryota > Metazoa > Arthropoda > Insecta > Diptera > Asilidae > Dioctria > Dioctria linearis. The sequence goes on from OZ005741.1 coordinate 101,916,268, forward strand.
ATATAATATGTTTTGGAGCTCCTCGATTCGGTTTCTTGCTCCCACAAGATTGGTGGCGTTATTACAGTACAGATCTTTGCAATAGCCTCATCTGGCGATGAAGCGTTTTAGTGCGCTAAGAAACCCACCCGTGGTTAAGTCACTGACAACCAAGATGAGTTGCCTTTATGGCAAAGCAGCAGAATACTGCCAAATAAGTGTTTTGAGGTCGTTTTCCTCTTAACTTATAATGTGTCCAAATTGGACCACAGAGGTCTATTTCAGATCTTATGAACGGTCTTACAGGTTGGACTCGAGCTGGGTCACTAGCTTAGGTTTCACTCTGTTGCAGCTAATGCAATTCTCTACAATTGATCTAGCAATTGTCTTTCCTTTGACTGGCCAGTACCTTTGTCGGATGATTGCAACTAATGTGTGTGGACCAGCATGTAGATTGTTGATGTGAATCTCGATCATTAATAACTTAGGTAAATGATGGGAATAAGGCAGCAGCATAGGACGTTTTGCATCGTACGACAAGCTGTAGTGCTCTAATCTGCCCCCTGCTCTGATAATTCCGATCTCGTCAAGAAAAAGAGCTACGCTATTTAAGGAGCTTCCTTCCATTATTAATGGTTTCAGTTTGCCTCAATTGACTCTGGTCTTCTGTGAACCCTTCATGTTGTATTGTAGCGAAGAGCCTGTCAGTCGACAGATCTACCTATATTCACTTTTACCTGGATATAGATAGATGCTGCATCCGACACCTCTTTGCAACAAAATCATCGTAGGATTAACGTGAGTGGCTGCACAGCAATTATGCCGCTAGCGATCAGCCAGTTTGGGGTGGTTCTTGTTACTCACATCCCTTGATGCTTGAAAAGCTGTGCAAAAATGAACAAGATATCTGACCAGACCGACGGACGGACAGTAAAGAAGAAGTTTATAAGTGTGACTGCGGACGCACGGACAAAAAAAACGATCCTTTGTAGACAGGTGACTGCTTCCCCATGAAGCCTGGATAACTGAAAGTAGTTGAAGTAGTTTTTTATGAATTATTTCCTTCACTTTCGGACCTAAGTAAATTTCATGAATAGGTTTGTAAATATCGATATCGTCAAAATCAACTTCGTTTAAAAGATTGTCGATTATGTATTTCATTTTAACAAAAATACTGAGAATAGTCTTATAGAAAAGTTTAATTGTTTTTAAAAGGTTATAAAATCGCGGTGTTTCAGATTGGAATTCAATATTTATTTTATTTGTTATTTTTAATGCGTATGAGAGAAAACATAAATATGCCTTAATTTCATTATTCATACTTGACTGAATTTTGTTAACTAAGTCTGTATTATCCTCAAATTCATTATATAGAAAAAAATGAATTAATGGCTGCCATTGCTCTAGGATCCGACTCACAACATTTTCGAGAGACAACCATCTTGTACTGCAATTCTTAAGAATTTTATGAGTTTTAACATCAAAATATTCTTGAAATTGCCTAAAATCTTTCTGTCGCTTGCTGCTATGTGCAAAGAATGTATATATGTTCCTTGCCAATGATTCTATTTCAGATGGAAGACATTTGGTAGCAGCCGAAGAACATAAATTTATTGAATGACATATACATCCTATTACATATAAATTGGGATTGCAGTTACTTTTAAATAGAGCTTGCACACCTTTTATTCTACCCATCATGACCGCAGCATTATCAGCCGCAAAACCGATTAAATTTTCCATTGGCACATCCACTTCTTGGAAAAAACTAACAATACTCTCATATATTGTTTTCGCATCACTGATATTCAGTTCGATAAGATGTAGAAATCTATCGCGAACTTTTCCCATTTTATGTTCAAAATATCTTACTACTAATGCTAAGCATTTCGAAGTAACTCACATCAGTGGTTTCGTCTATAATTATTGAAAACTTTTGAATTTTCAAAATATGTGTAAGGTTTTTAATACAGTCGTCATGCAAAATTGTATTGACAACTTCAGTTGCTTTAGTTTTTCCGCATTTCAAATCTTTTACAATAATTGAATCAGCTGCAACACTTTTAAATAAATCTACAAGAGGTCCTATTAATGTGAAGGGAAGGTTATGCAAAATAAGGAAAACAATAATTTTAATTTCAGCAATCTTGATTTTTTTTACCTTGGATTGAAATTCTTTAACCTTATTAGAATTATTTATGTGTGGTTGGTTTTTTAGAGCTATTTTAGCACGCTTATGAGATTTCGAGTCTTATGCCTCTCAATATGAGACACATTATTTGCAATAACTTTAGAACATATTTTACAAAACCCTCTGTTGTTTCTTTTTTCTATCCATTTATAATTGTCCGTCCATATAGAGCGAAATTTTTGACCACGTTTAGTTGGTTTATTATCAGTATTACTTTTTGATGGCGACCAAACAGCTTCCGTAGAACTTCCAAGTGTGGTTTCTTGACGTTTCTTGACGGTTTCTGTCGTTATACTAGAAATTCTGTTTTCTATATTAATTATGTTTGTTGATTTTTCAGGAATTTCTATAGATTGCCTTTGATCTACGGATACATTTGTCGTATTCATCTTCCTGGTATCACAATTAGAAAGTTTGATAAGGTATCTGCAATATTGTCAAGACCTTAGTACCTTTCCTATTACATACATTTTAGATGAATTGACACTTACTTCTCCATTAGAAAAATCTTCGTAAAATTACACGTGTATATTTGAGTTGAAAGAATATTTATAGAAATTATAGTGAGGAAAAAATTTGAGAAAATTATCTTTTTTTGACACCAGTTATTAATTTTGCGAGTTTTACTCTCCACTTCACAGCTCTGTATGAAGTTCGGCTTCTCCAGCAAATTTGGAATAGTTATTATATACCTGAAAGAAGTCATTATAAATAAGTCGATCTACTTATTAGGGTCATTCCACAGTAAATCGATAAAGATTCGAGTTTTCTTAACCCGACTATCATCAATGTCGTTCTTCTTTTGCTGAAAGCTAAGTAGTTATGAGATAAGAATAAAACTATTTTTTGTGCTGCCTGAATTAAAAGACTTTGGAATCTTTAAAATTCACCGATTTTTAGTCTGCTGAGTTATATTCAAAAAATCAACTTTGGTTCCAATTATCACAGAGACATGATTATTTTAATGAGGAAGGTACAAAACTTGAGGGAAAACTACACAAGGAGATGCCTTTTAACAGAAGAAAAAAATAAGGATAATAAATATATCCTTCATCCGTGAAGATTAAATGCACTCCATTAATTTTCCCTTGTTTTATTTTTAAATTAACTCTCATAATGTTGTTAGTAAATAGTTTACTTTTCAAGTTGGAATCTTAATGGGTTTGGGAACGAATTTTTTTTTCAATCAAGGTTTTTTTCACAATTTCATACAAATCTCTTGTATTATCCTTGATCCCGTAAAAAACTTTCACCAAGAACATAATTTTTTTCTTCTCTAAAGTGACCCTTGAACAGTCCTTTAAAACAAAACAAAAAGCAAGCCAAAAATCTATGAATTTTAAGGATTTCGAAGTTTATTATTTCAGGCAGCATGCGGCGCAGCACAAAACAAATAGCTACTTAACTTTCAGCGAAAGAACGAAATTGGTGATGGTCGGTTGAAATCCAATTGATTTCTTATGGACTGACCTATTTCTAGCTATTAAATTTAAGCAATATCACTCTTGAGTAATTGAATTATCAGTAATATCTGATATGCTACACCTAAGCGAAGACCTAAGAGCCCCTTTGCTAAACATGACCCTAATAGAAAAAACCGCATATCCAGAACTATACAAGAGATTAAAAATTCCCAAAGAAAAATCCACAAAACGATGACGAGTGAAAATTTCCATTGATAGAAGGCGTCCAGCATTGTTTGTTAGATCCTTGGAGCCTGTTCTTGAAGTTATATGACTTTGTAGTGTAGTGGGTCATCGGTCATCCCATCCTGTTGAATTCTTGTATAGCTTATTGAAATTGTTGCTCTCTTTCTCGGCAAGCATGTAGATATGCCTACTCTAAAAAAGTAGGTAGTTTTCGAAAATATTTATTTGAAAAAGGAGTGTTCTTCTATCCGACACTTTTCAGAAATTATTACGTTCTTACTTCCATACACTAATGTTGACACTTGGCCCTTGCACTTCTAAGGTCCGCTTAGACTTAGATATACAGGGTCAAACCCATTATTTTGAAAAATATCAAAATAAAAATCTCTGATCTGCGAATAATGGTGTTTTTAATCCAAAACAATCTGCCGTTTAGTATAATTAGCCAACTGACTTCTTTGATTAAAACTATTACTTCAGAATCTGATATTACAACAAATTTAATGTGGAAGAACAAAGGCTACAGAGGGGGCTAATACTATACTCTTAGAAGAAGGGTTAGTATCAGCGCTCGAAAATAACTGCTATTACCTCATCTTGAAACGAAAAGTCACGTACAAAATGCGCACTTTCAAATCGTGGCATGACCGCGAAAATTTTGATCTTTTTGTGAAAGTGAAAAACTATAGGGTGTTTCCCACTAGAAGGTCAATAGATATTTTGCAGTCAAATAATAAAAGTCGCAAAATTACTACTTTCACTTTTCAGTCAAATAATAAAATAATTTTGTTTGACTTTAATTTTTGTCAGTCAAATATTTAAAGGCATTTGTTAAAGAATTTTTCACTTTGGGATATTGAAAGTAGAGATACTCACAGCAAAATTCAAGTGGAATATGGAAAAAGCATACGAATTGCTCAGGCTGAAAATATATAATAAATTACTTAAATTATTATATCTACTCTTCAAATAAAGAAGTATCATTTTCTTTGCTGGTGTTTGCATTATATTCATCTATGGAATTTTGTTTTTCACTAATATACATATTAATTAGTTTAATCGTTGCATTACAGTTATCTATTAAATTCTCATAATAAGTTATGTTTTTTTAGATTTCCATAAATACATGTTACTAAACACAATGTAATCTTTAATGTTGCCCATTTGTTTTAAATCACGTTCTGCTTGCAAAAGCAAACGATATTTTCTTGATAGCGTTTTCGCAGATCTACTATTTTCATTGTAAATAAATTTTATATTTTCAATTAATTTCCGCGCTATAAAAGATGGTTCCATATTCCAATACCCCAAAATGAAAAATCTTTAACAAATGACTTTAAATATTTGATGGACAAAAATTAAAGTCAACAAAATTCTTTTATTATATATTATTTTTTTAATTATTTATTATTTTGTTTATACACAATCTCCATAAGGTCTAAACGAATTCTTGTTAACTTTGATGATGGATTCTTGTGCGTGAAAAGACTGACCAGCGGTCGGTGATCTGTTACGACCGTGAATTTATTGCCATAGAGATAGGGTCTAAAAAAATTTATTCCCCAGTGAATTCCAAGCAATTCTTTCTCGATAATTGATTTGTTTAATTCGTGCTTATTTAATGTCTTACTGGCATATGATATTGGCAAATCTTGTCCAATTTCGCCTTGGGAAAGCACTGCTCCAAGCGCAAAATTTGAAGCGTCGTCGGTCGTTAAAATGAACGGTTTGTTAAAATTTGGATATTTGAGAACTGGTGAAGTTATCAGCTTTGTTTTGAGTCTTTCGAATGATATCCTGCATTCTTCTGTCCAAAGAAACAACTTGTTTTTCTTTAGGAGTTCATTGAGTGGTCGAGCAATTTCTGCAAAATTCGATATCTGTAGTAGTTGCAGAAGGCTACAAATCGTCGCACGTCATCCACGTTCTGTGGTGCTGGATACATTCGTATTACTTCATGTTTACTGGGATCGGTTTTGACTCCATTTTTTGTAATTAAATGGCCTAGATATAGTACTTCAGGTTTCAAAAAGTTGCACTTGCTTGGATTAAGCTTTAAATTGTATTTTTGAAGTCTTTTTAGTACTCTTTCCAGATTTTGATTGTGGTCTTTAAGACTACAACCATTTATTATAATATCATCGACGTATATAAATGCGCCGTCATCTAGGCCGCTTAGTGCAATAGAGAGCATTCTTTGAAAGCTGTTTGTTGATATCTTTAGTCCGAAGGGTAGTCTTTTAAATTGATAGTGCCCCTGATTGGTTGAGAATGCTGTTAGTTTTCTTGAATCATCTTCGAGCTCTATTTGATGGAAAGAATTTGTCATATCGAGTGTTGGGAAGTATTTCGCTCTTCCTAGTCTATCTAGGATGTCTTCTAACTTTGTTAGAGGATATTTATCATTTATTACTTTTTTATTTAACTGCCTGAAGTCCACAACTAGTCTCCATTTCTTTTCGTCACCAGAGTTTTTTGGTACTATGAGGAGTGGTGAGTTGTATGGACTTACTGAAGGTTCGATTACATCACTCTGTAGTAGCTTATCGACTTCTTTGTTTATTTGGTCGATTTGTGAGTGTGGCAACGTATAGTTTTTTATGTAGACGGGGTTATTATCTGTTGTACTAATGTTTTGTTTATAAAAATTATTTGTTGATAACCTCTCGTCTTCTGCGTGAAATACTTCCTGATATTTTCTACATATTTCTTTAATTGAACCTTTAGCGTTTTCATCTAACCCTTCTAATTTGAATTCTTGTAAGAGTTTTTGAAATCGTTGTTCTGTGTTATCCCTTTTTGGTATTCTCATTATCCTATATTCTTTCAGCACATGTACCCTTGGTGCGAATTCTTTCAAAGTCACTGTATGGTTATTTGAATTTAGCAGTTTTATATGTTGTACTCCATGCTTTGGTATGATTGTGTTACTTAAGAAGACTCCTTTTATTAATTCTTCACCGCAGATTACGCTATCTTCATCAACGTCGAGTGCTATGGCTTTAATAATCTATGTTCTCGCTGGTATTTCTATTTCATTTTCATATTTGTTTGCCATTGGTATAGTCAGTTCTTCAGTGTTTGTTGCTACAGTTATCGTGAAAGTTTCATAAAATATTTTACATCGGTATTTCATTAGAAAATCTCTTCCTATTATTCCATGTGTGGTAATTGGTGTTTGTGTATCCACTATGTGAAATTTATGTTCTATGTCATTGCCTTCATACGTTAACTGTAACTTCGCTGTGCCCAAGGAATATGTCTCATTATTCGTTATTCCCGTCATCTTGCATTGTTCATTTGTGTCGATTGCCTGATTTAATAAATGTACTTTACAGATGGAGATGTCTGCTCCTGAGTCAATGAGGAAGTTTAATTTTGCTTTTGTGAACTTGTCCATCAGCGTTATGTAATTCGTAGTGTAATTTCTGATGTTGTAAATTTTTGAATTTCGAATTACTCTATTCTGTGTTGATTTTCTCCTGGACTTTGCGCATTGCTCGTTTCCTGCAGAAAATTTACACTTCTTCTCTGGTTTTGTTGGGAGTTTCTATAGAAATTTCTTCCACTACTATTGTGATTATTATTGTTATTGTTCCAATTTCTCTGCTTCTGCCAACCATTGTTTCTGTTTTGGTTGTTTAGTTGGACCCTGTTATTTGTTCTATTTTGGTAGTTTTTCTGGTACCTATTGTCATTGTTGTTTCAGTAATTATGGTTTCTGGAGTTAGTGTGGTTTCCGTAATTATTGCGGTGTCTATTTTGTTGAATGTATTGATTTCTGTTGATATTGAGTATTCTTGATTCATTTGTTAAGGGTTGCTCGACTTGATTTGCGAGGCTTATGGCATCTATTAATGTTTTTGGCTGTGATGCCATAATTGTTGGTTTTAGGTGATCATTCAGTCTACTCTGAAACGTACTCAGCCCAACTTTGTCATTTAATTTGCAGATCACTTCCCTGTGTTCTTCTCCTATTTCATTTATCTGCACTTTGTTTAGTTCTGCAATTATTTCCAATATCCTGTCTGAGAAATCTTGAACTTTCATTCCATTCTGTTTGCAATTTTCTAGTTTTTGTTGTAATTTTGTGTGGTGTTTCTTGTCTTGAAAGCCTCTGTCAAGGCTGTCTTTAGGTCTTTTAGTGCTGTTGGTTTACCAACTGCGGACAATTTATTTCTTACTTTTTCACTCAGGCGTGCTAGCCATACGAATTCTATTGGCTGTGGCTGTTCCTCGTTTTTTAGTGTTTTTCCGTACATCTCTACTAAGCTTATAAAATTTGACAAATCTTTTATATTGCCTCCAAATTTTGGCATTATTTTAATTGCTACAGCTAGGTCAAATGTGTTCGAGCCCATTTTTCTTGTTTTATTTTGTGGTTCTTCTTGATCTGATTCATCAAGTTCTGAATCTTCTGTGTTATCCAAAATCGTTTTGGTTGTTTCTTCTAAAATCACTTTAAGTTCTATGAACTTTGTGTTAAATTTATTCTGCAAGTCTTCCGCTTGCTTTCCTTTGTTTGTGCATATATTCGCATCAATTGCCTTTTTGATTTGCTTGGCTGCAGCTTGTTTTTTAATAAATTTCTGCTTGAAAATACTCTTTGCGGATTCTTTGTAAATGTCTCTAGCAATTTCTTTATCTCAGTAAAAAGTCTCTCGCAATTTTCCATGTATTTATTTGTAATTATGATTAAAGTGTTATAGAATATTAAAAGAAATTAACTTAGTGATTATATATTTATAGAGCCCAAAAAAAAATATTGCTATAATTAATTAAATTACATACAAATTTATAGTTAAATTGATAAGATGTTTTTTTTTTTTTTTTTTTTTTTTTTTAATTTCAGCAAGTTTGTTTAGATTTCTAGTGACACTTTTATTAATTAATTTTTGTACAAACTTTTTCCCTAAGTAAAACGTGATAGCTAGAAGGATGATCATTATTACACGGCTGTTGGTACATGCAGAAGGTCGTGAATGGTTATAGATGCTATTATTACCTCTTTCGATTGAGGTTAAGTTTCTGTATTAGCTGTTTCTTTAGATTTTTATCTGCTGTTATGGGGATTACCTTATACAGCTCTGCGATTTGCTGCCTAAGTCTTACAGCTATGCCGCCTCTTTTCTTTTTTGTGTGCTTTTGTACTGTATATTCCTCTCTTGGTTGTTTGTCCTGTTGTGATCTCTGTCTGTATTCACAAATTGTAATCGGTTTGGGTCCTGCTTCTGGATTTTCTTGGATGGCTTCTTCTATGGAAATTTTTTGGTTTTTTGTCACTATTGTTTTCGATTTTGTTTTTTCTTCTGGAGGTGTTTCTATTTCCTCTATGTGTTTTCTCTTTCGATAAATAGTTGGTGCTTCCAAGTTGTTTTTTTTGCTTGACAGATTGCCAAAGTTCTTCCGTAGTTTTCCCAGCATTCGGTTTTAGTATGGTTATTTATTGTTTTGGAGCTGTGAGGCGTCTAGGTGCTGTTCTCTTTCTAATTGTTGGGTCCTCTAGATGTTCTGTCGTTGGTTCGATTTGCAGGGTCGCCATGTGATGTTTGCTTCAGGGAATCGTGTAATGCTGTTCATGATTAATCAATTTTTATTAGACGAACTTTGATTTTAACTTTAAAATAGGCAGAGGGCTGCCGAACTTACTTTTTGATGGCTTGAGAAGCCGCTGTGGTTTTATTAAGGCAGAATATGCCGCTTCAGAGATGGGATGGCAGAGTATGCCGATGTTGTGAGGCAGAGTATGCCGCTGTTCAATAGGATGGCAGAGTATGCCGATGTTATTGCGAGAAGTAATAGACACCTTTCGATAGTCAAATTAATTCTTTTCGTTTATCGTTCTGATTTCTGTTTATTTTTCTTGTCTGTGGTCATGGCTCTACAATTCATGGTTAAGGCATGTAACATTATCTGTTACAAGTCAAGTTGAAAGATATTATTCTTTCATTGCTTTACAAGTGGTACTAGTATAAGGCAGTGCTAAATTTAAGTGAAGAGTTTAGTGAAAGTGACTACACCAGTGACCCCTTTTTAAATGGGCTTGGTGATTCCCTTCTGGAATCAACCCTTGAATAGCTGAGTAACAGCCTTATTATGTGCTTCCGACAAAGCTGCTCGCGAAATTTTAAAATATCTGTTGACTACGCCAAGGTAGTCAAGCTAACGGCTCAAATGGTGCCACTATTCTCTGGTGAGTCCAGCTCTTATCGCAGCATTGAAATACAAACATTTTTGGGTGAGTGAAGAGGAAAAAGGAACCTTTTTGCAAATTTTGCCCAAGCGCATTCGCGATGAGGCTTACAAAATGGTAATCTCCTTGGATGATCTAGAGGCCCTTTAAACCGCACATATCTTGCCCGGGAAACGTACGAGGAATTAGTAAAAAAGAAACGTCTTCAATTCTCTTCAGGAAATTTTATAGTTTTTACTCAAATCTTCACTCAGTGCAAACAGGCAGTGGGAGACAAAATATGGAGCAGACGTGCATAAAAACACTAAGCCCCAACTAGAAGATTTTGCTATGCCTGATTTCAAAGCAGGATTTTCCAGCCCACACTTCAGCACATATCTGCTATCTCAGATAGAAAATTCATTGGACGAATTAATTCAGAAGGCGCTCGATATGGAAAAACTACAACAATCGCGCAGTCATTCTTCTATCACTGGTGTCCAACCACAAAACAATTTTTTGCTCTTTACGACTTATATTCCATCCACGTCAAATGATAATCTTCAGAGCGTGAATCATCATCCACCTGGGACACACATCTCCTCAGGATACTATCCTATGAAGATGCCACTGCATGTACAAAAAATAACTCAATCTAGGTATGCACTCAACCCAGTGGCTAATTCATTCCCGTTTTCTGGTCGACATGGCCAACAGACACGTGAAGTTAATCCCGGATTGACTCAAAATTTTATTAAAACACGAATCTTCTGTGGTTTTTGTAGAATTAAAGGACACACTTACGAAGAGTGTCTAAAAACGAAAAAAACCCCTTTCTTCCCTGCATGTCGCAGCCACAATCAATATCTTCGTGATTGTAAACAAAATCGCCCAGTAACAAACAATAGTTTCCAAAACAGGAGCACAAACGCTCCCATAGAGCAACACTAAACCAAGTGCACTCAACTAACCAAGGCAACATTTTTCGAGCATCTATATTTCGGAAGGAAAAATAGTTGCGAAACGTTGTGACGTTATCCACCATCGCCTGGTTAGTTTATTCACGGGGTATTATTCAGTATGGTACTAAAGGGTTTCGTTTTCATCGATTTCAAACATGAAATTTTTCTATGATATTCTTGTTAAATTTTGATTAGCAGGGGATAACATTTGGTGTGTTGAGCTTGGCTTTTTATAGAATGTATTCCGTTAAAAAGTTGCCAATAATTTGACGATTTTGTCTGTATTATGGGGATTAATTTGATATTATTATTTGGATTTTACTAATTTCGCTTTTCTATGTGTTTCGGCAGTTTTAATTAAGGTTTTCACTATATTTATGTGTACAGAGCTCTTTCTATCAAGCATTTTATGCTGACATCTGCTGGCGTAGTTTCTCCCCAACAATAATCGTGTTAACACATGATGACATCTACTTGTGCGAAGCTTGAATGTGATTTTTTTCTGGGATTCAACCTCTTTATATTAAGCTCGCGATGTTCCTCTAAAGATATTGCTGGCTACTCAGGAAAGATTATAAAATCTTGTTAACATACAGATAAGAGGTGGAATTTAAATATACAGAATAACCAATAAAGACTAAAGATATATATGATATTGAAATGAAAATATAATGATCGAATAGCAAGCAGATAAAACATAATTAGAAATAAAGAACCAGGATGTACACTAATTAGATTTAAGGGACTTTAATCGCTTAAGAAATTCTCTGATAGAGCTCACTGCCCTTAGGTCAAACGGCAGTAGATTCCACTTACGTAGGATTTGAACAAAATAAGAGCGTTCGCCATAATGTGAGTTACATCGAGGAAGAAAGAAGCCAATACTTCTGGATGAATGCATAAATCTTAATTTCTTGTAGAGATATTCGGGACACTTATTATATACAAATTTATGCAAAAAGAACAGGTTACGATGTTCAAGGTAAGTATCTTGTGAGTGATCAAGAACAGAACTTGCATGCATTGAGATATGAGCACTACGCGGTTAGTCTATAGACAAATCGAATACAGTCAATTAAATGCTACTGTAAGTATTCTACGGCAGACTGAGTCCAACCTTTGGAAATAATATGGTACCGTACATGAAATGAGGTACAATAAGCGTTCTTACTAATTTCATGCACATCTCAGTTGAGAGAAGATATCCATGGACCCATAACTGGCGCAGAGACCCATAAACTCTGCAAATAATATTGGTAATATAACTACAGCAGGAAAGTTTAGTATTCAGTTCAACTCCTAGATTTCTGAGTGAGTTTAGATACAGTAAGATAACATTATTAAATAAAACACGACGCTTCTGATGTATTAAGAGCATTTCTATAGATAGATATACAACTCGACTTATTGGCATTTAAGATCAGCCCCTTTTCAACTGACCACTCAGATATACGATGCAAATTTTCATATATACGAGCAGTGCAGTCCTCTTGTAACCCAATTGGTTTGCTGAGGTTAATCTGCACATCATTAGCATAGAGATGAATAGATAGGTCCAGGATAATATTGGGAAGATCATTTAAAAATAAACTGAATAAGAAAGGGTCAAGAATCGAGCCTTGGGGAGCACCACATTCAGTAGAGCGAAACTGCGATATTATGTTACGCACATTAACGGCTTGTTGCCTATGTGAAAGGAAGCTCCCAATGAGGTTAACAGCAGATGAAGAAAAATTTAAATTACTGGCTAGTTTATAAAGAAGACGGGTATGATCGACAGAGTCAAACGCTTTACTAAAGTCGAGAAGAACAAGTATTGTCAGGAAATCCTGATCAAGTGCTTCTGAAATATCAGATCTTACTTTTAACAGAGCTGTTTCACAACTGTGCATATTACAGAACCCAGATTGCCAAGACGACAAGAACTTGTTTCGGTCAATAAACTTAACAGCTTTGTTATATATTATTTTCTCGAACACCTTACTGAAATAGCAGAGTATGCTGATTGGTCGGTAGCCTTTCTAAGAGGAGGGAAGGACTTTTTAGGAATGGGGATAATAGGAGCTCTTTCCCAAATAGTAGAAAATTACGATGTGGTAACGCAAACATTAAAGATCTGCACCAATGTACTAACAATGAAGGGAGCACTTAACTTGATGAATTTAGGAGGAATTAAATCATAGGTAGTTGCAGTGGATTTCACTGTCATTAAAGAAGAAAATACATAAACATGATCAATGCAGCGGAATGCAAACCCATAGTGACTTAGAGCCAGTTCTTGATTTTGGCGTTGACCAACAGATTGATTAATCGGAGACGAGGAGGTGAAATTTTCATTCAAGCAATAAGCGTCGATCGAGGATATGTTCTTATCCTTACCTGCCACCCCTGTAGCGCAAGCTACATAATAAATATTGTTAATAATTGTGTTACATTTTTCCTTTACTGTAAATAATAATAATTTAAATTGTCGGTCTAATATTCGAGCCGACTGTTAAAAAAATCAATTTGAGTTGACATTTGAAAACACTTTGAAAACTTTCAAAATCTTTAAATCACAGACACACGCCACCGTACGCAAATTTTAAAATATTTACATCAAGACACTTTAGTTTGTAAATAAAAAATAAGTTTAGTTCATGTCAGGATTTTATTTAATTATCAAAAGTATACGCCAGAGGGCAACAGCTTTTACTAAAAATAAAAATAAAAAAGAAGCTTTTCATTTGAAAAAAAAATATAAATTCATTATCTTCTATTAATATTATTAATTTCAAAAGTTTCTCTATGTTTAAAGAGTTATTTATAAAATAGAGAGAAGTTATAAATATAAAAACAATATTCTAAAATAAAATATTTAAAAAGCAATACAAATAAACCGTAAAATTATTGTATAAAAATGACATATTCATCTTGAATTTTGCTCCCAATTTAAGGTCGAACAAAGAACTGCAAAATATATATATATATTGACCAGTTCAATTGGTGACCCCGAAGATAAAGAAATTAAAAGAAAGAGCATTTGAAAGGATTTGAAAGAAAATTGAAGAAAGAACATTTGAAAGGATTTGAAAGAAAATAAAGAAAATAGAAGAAAGAACATTTGAAAGGATTTGAAAGAAGATTAAGAAAATAGAGGAAAGAACATTTGAAAGGATTTGAAAGAAGATAAAGAAAATAATTAGAAGAAAGAACATTTGAAAGGATAGTTAGAAAAATAATTAGAAGAAAGAACATTTGAAAAGATTCAAAAGAAGTAAAGATGGAATACTAAGAAAATTCTGTAACTTTAGTTTAATTTGAATTAGTAATTTACTATTAAAATAAGGATTATGTAATGATAAATGTCCACAAGAAGACAATAGGACAATCACAATTACATTTACACACATTTCTTTAAGAATAGGAAACAATTTCTTTCTTTGAACCGTTATTGATATTCCTTCACTACATTTAATAAGCCTTTGAAAGTTTATATATATATATAATATTTTCTGTCCAAACGAACACATGATTTTTTTTTGTTTACGTCAAAACATTGAATGACAAATAACTAAGTGTGAGTCCATCCAAGTATCGCGAGTGTTTTAATAGTGATTAGATAGTGTTAGTAATTTTGTTGGTGGAAGAAGTGTTGTTTCTAATTATTACTTCAAATATGGCGGGAGACGAAGGAAACAATATACAGCAGAATTTCGTTGCGGCAGCTTCTGTTAAGCTTCCAACATTTTGGCCACCATGTCCACAAGCTTGGTTTGTTCAAGCAGAAGCTGAATTCCGTGCTAAAGGTATTCGAGTAGTCCACTGGAAGTGATTATGAATGTTCTAGATTTTCGGAAGAGAAATATGAAAATCTAAAAAGGATTCTCATACAAAGATTCAGCGAGTCAGAAGAAAAAAGATTGGAACAACTTCTTTGCACCTCGGCTATGGGAGATAAAAGACCTTCCGAGTTCTATAGATCAAGGAAGACTCTAGCTGATACATCCACAACACTTGGAACAGAATTGATTAAAAAATTATGGATGAGAAAACTTCCGACAAATATCAACATTGCATTGGTTGCATCAAGTAAAGAAAACATAGAGGATTTAATAGAATTAGCAGATAAAATATTTGATGTTACAAAATTTCAATATGTATCTTCAATAAATAATAGTTTTTCTTTACCTCTCCCCGAACAGACCATTTCAATAATAAATAGTGATAATATTATAGCAAATAAAGTAACAGTTTTAGAAAATAATTTAGATACTTGGAAAATTTGCTAAAGAATTTTACAATGCGTAACAATGAATACAACAATTCAATTGATCATTCTAAGAACAATTTCAGATATCGATCAAAAAGTCGTTCACAAATTCATTCAAGACTTGGGAACAATAAACACCTTTGTTGGTATCATTTTAAATTCGGAGATGAAACTAATAAATGCATTTCTCCTTGCGCTTTTGTTAGTAACGGTAATTCAAAAAACTAAATATCCCCTCAGCGTCCTATTCGTCTAATATTAATATTTCAAAAAGACTTTTTCTTTTAGATAGGGAAAATAAATTTAAATTTTTAAGTGACACTGGGGCGGATCTTTCAGTTCTACCTAACGCATATCATGGTAAATTTAAAAGTAACCCAAATTTGATATTAACCGCAGCTAACGGATCAACAATTAATACGTACGGCACAAAATTATTAAAGGTAGATTTCGGATTAAAACAAAATCTAACTTATCCGTTCATAATAGCTGGAGTTAACAAACCAATTATTGGAGCAGATTTCATAAAAAATTTAATTTATTGGTTGACATTAAAAATAAAAAATTGATTGACGGGAACACGTCGTTATGTGTAAATGGAATCACGATAAACGCAAATACTTCATCACCACGTCATTATGCAATTGATAATGAGTATGGTAAAATTTTGCAAAGATTTCCAACGTTAACACAAACACTTTGTTACGTCACTCCCATACAACAATGTTGTACATCACATATCTACAAAAGGACAACTACCATTTTCAAGACCACGTAGACTGGATATCCAAAATTAAAAATAGCGAAATTGGAATTCGAGCATATGGTCAAATTAGGGTTATGTCGACTTTCTTCGTCACCAGTTTCTTCTCCATTACATATGGTACCAAAGAAAAACTCGTCAGATTGGCGACCTTGCGGATATTACAGGCGTTTAAATGCTATTACTACACCCGATAGATATCCGATTCCGCATATTCAAAATTTCAAAATCACAAAAGATGGAATTCTTCCATCTGAAGATAGAGTAAATGTCATTAAAAGTTTTCCTTCTCCAAAGTCAATAAGACAAATCCAGCAATTCATCGGAATGGTTAATTATTATCATAGATTTGTTCCGCATGTAGCAGAATTGTTAAATCCAATTATGAAAATTTAACCAAGTTACTTAAGAAACCCAAAAATCCTAAAAATTTTGTCTGGCCTCAAGGATGTGAAGACGTTTTCAGAAAAATTAAGGAAGCCCTTTCCTCCTCAACTCTTTTGGTCCATCCACTCGAAAATGCTAAGTTTATTTTAACGGTCGACGCGTCGTCCATAGCAGCTGGAGCCGTATTAGAACAGTACAACAAACCTTTGGCTTTCTTTTCAAAAAAACTGACTCCAGCCGAAACAAGATATTCGACATTTGACAGAGAACTTTTGGCAATATACTTAGCCATTAAACATTTCAAACATTTTCTAGATGGTCGAGATTTTACCGTTTTCACAGACCATAAACCATTAACGTCTGCAATTTGGACTAAGACAGAACGAAGTCCCAGACAAGCCAGACATTTGGATTTTGTAACACAGATCACTTCAGATATTAGACATATTAAAGGAGAGTCTAACGTAGTTGCTGATTTCTAATCCCGCATAAGTGTATGCGACAAAAGTCGCTGTGAGCTAAAATCCTATAAAATTGGTTACAATAAGTTTTTCTGTCCGACGAACCGTTCTAGAAATATACGCGAAAACCTCTTCAAAAAGCAAACTTGCATAGATCGGTGACCATAACGAAATTTCATATGGCCATTCATCTAGGATATCATAAGAATTGGTCTTAGACCAATTCTAGCTTTTTTACTTGGTCTGTCTTAAATTTGCTATCTCCGTGCACGGTGTATTCTTTGTGGGAGAAGCATTGAAGAGTTAAGCAAATTTATTAAATAAATCTAATAAGCAAGTCTTTCTTGAAATATTGCGAATTTTCGTAAAATTCCCTGGTATTAAGAATGGAAGGCGTTAGAAATATTAAGAATTACATGCAAACCTTTGTATAAAGAATGGGAAAAGTCATAAGTTTTCCTTCTCTTTACTTAATTTTGCTGTCTCCACGGTGTATTCAATGTGAGAGAAGTATAGAAGAGTTGAGCAAATTTTAGAAATTAAACAAATTAAATGTGTAAAATGTGGAATATTGCATAGTTTTTTTCGAAGGTACCGATGTCGTAGGTGTGTTAGAATATGTGGTGGGACCATTGGCCATTATATATGGTCTCCAACTGTGTGAGTTGGATCGGTGTGTCCTGCCACCACATTCATGTCTGAGCGTGTAAGCATTATGCATGCATATTCAAAAGCATATATATGGGTCCAGGTCGTCGCTTCTCTGGTGGTCCAGCTGGAGACAACCGATTGGTTATCAGTGCGGATTTTGTTAGCGTTAGTTTTTGTTATAGGACTTCAATTCCGTAGGACATTTCGTTCCAGCCACGGAAGTTTTCAGCGGTATTCCCACATTATAATTGGGGAGATTTTTAATCCTATTCTGGTGCTCACAGCACGAAATCTTTTTTCATTCTTCTGAAAAACTGATTGATAACCTAAACTAACTTGGGGTTTTATTAGAATGTCCTTGGTTGATTGGACTTATTTTGAAACAACGTATATAAATATTTATAGTAATATTTTCTTATTGTAGTAACTTATTTTTTCTTTGATTTTGTGTGGTAGCGGTCTGAATGTGTGCATTTTAATATTCAAAATTATTTTGAATTGTTAATCTCTTCGAGAAATGAATTTGAATTTGAATTATATTAGATAAAATAAAATTTATTAAATGAAATTAAATTTCGTTAATTCGATATATTGCTTGTGCCTTATTATCTATTCATTTTTGGTTATGTATGCCTAGTTAGTACTAAAAGTGTATGTATCCAAGCAGTTGACTAAACTTACTGACTCCGGCTGACGGAGAAGCTGTCTTAACCTTGTAGGAGTACTCCTATTATTGCTTAGCAAAACCGCTCTGTTAATATATATAATACAAAGTATTAGTGCTATTAACCTCTCTCCGGTTTGAGAGATCAACTCAACTACTTTGAAACCCTGATTCAGTCATGCTACATTCCTTGGAGTATATTTTCTTTCTTTTCTCTCCTTTTTCTGCCTCTTTTCTGTACGTATCACGAATGTTGTGCATTATTGATACCCACTACATCTATCTGGGACTGAGCCTACACTTAACTAAAACTGGGTATGCATAAGTACCTTCTGCCTAAATACAGAACACGCGCTTCCAAGTCATAGTATAACTATATTTAACTCTCTTGTGTCACACTAATCTTTCCATACTTATATAGCAGTTCTCAATACCCTATCGAAGGACGTCGTTAGTTATCCACGGCTCCCTCAGACAACATTAGTTAGTTTTGCTTTATTATGGCAATCAGAAAATGTGTAATCAACTAATCTTCATCACTAGAATACAATGTTGATTGCTTCACCATAAACAAATTTCGAACAAGGTAGAACCAGCAGCTCAAACCCTTGGAGGAAGATATTCCCCTACTTACTTGTATGCAAGCCAACGCCTTTACATCGAGCCTTCATCTACTATTGATTGTTAATATATTATAAATATCAAGTCCTTTCCGATTTATTTTCGAACAAAATAAGCCAACAAGAGCCAAATACACCTGAGCACTCCACTGCCGGGAACGGTGAAAGTTAATATCTTTCAAATGCCGGGCCTTTGTACAGATAGAGTTGCAAATTATAAGGTTTGAAATTCTGTCAAGAGAGCAGACTATAATCTGTATAATACCATTCAATAAGAGTGGTGTACACGAGGAGTACAACCTACGTGTACACCCTGCACGTTGAGGTAACCAAATGAACAAAAAGAAAAATAAATAATTAACGGAAAACGTGTTTTTTTTTTGGACTCTCTGCTTATGGCTTTAAGAAAGAAAAAAAAAATCAATCGGAAAGTTAGTATTTAAACACATTATGTTTAGCTAAATATTTCTTTTCTCAAACTTGAAGGAGCAATGTTTAGGGCCTGTAAGCAATCGTATACATTTTTATTTTTTGTTAAAGATAAACTGGTTCTACCTCGCCGAACTAAGTAAAAGTTACGAACATGTTTTTATTTATGGGAATTCAAGGTTGAATACCCCCGCATTTTTCGGGAATGCACTCAACGTAAGAGATAAAACTTTCCATCACGGATAACAAACTACTGTCCTCAGATACCCCTTGTATTGATCCTATGCTATCCCAAGCCTGGAAAACTATTATACTTCCATTACTTGACTTCGAATATAGTGAAAATAACGTTAGTAATTTCAGTCAGATTAAATCAATTATAAAATTGATTTCATTATCTGATCGCATTATCTGACTATTTCTTTACAAAAGAAGAAAAGCGTTTCGTATAGGCAGAAACTCTATGTATACTCATCAATACAACTGTGAATCTCTGCCAGTCATAGATGAATATGCTGCACACGCTGATAGTAATCTTATAGCTCATTTAGATTTTCTGCCTATTAGAGTGCGTTCGTCTGCACTTTCTACAGACAAAATTCCTTGTACAATTTATGGAATATGAATCCGTCAAATTATCCTGGTTTTACCTAACCAATCCAAACTGTTACTAATTGCAACACGTTTCAGTACTCATGGAAGATACTCATCACACGACTGCTCGCCTTCCGAATAACAAAGTGTTTTTTGCAATTGATTCCAGACATTGTTATCGACTTGTCTCAATACGTATATTTTGCGATACCAACACAAATTATCTACATGTGTTTGGATTTAATCCTCTCTATCTAATAAACTGTCCACTAGGGGGAGCAGATAATACCGTTTAAAACAAGTTAAAATCACCTCTCACTACCTTATCCACACTTTAACTACATCGGCACTCGCTTGATACTATTTTCAACTGGAATCCTTTTCACGTTTCTCCAGATGGCAGCCATGTTAATGTTAATCTTGATAATCGCACCTATCGGAGCGCATCGTGTGGGTGAACCACACACGGTGACAGCACTAACTGAGGAGTACTCTTTGAGGATATGGGCAATTTAAGATTATTTCATAGCACATGGAATATACTCAGTGAGATAGACCTAACTGAATTGCACAACCAAACTGTGTTAGCAGTACGGACGGAAAGCCTGTAGGGTAACTTTTTTGCACGGGAATTATAACTGAAACAACTCTTTATCATTAACACCTTTTTAATTCACAAAACCTCCATATTTCCAACTTCGTTTTTATTATCATTAAACTACGCTTTTTCTATTTTTGCTGGGTTAATTTCTCTTTTCCAATCTAATTCGATTTATTCTTTTTGAAGACCGAAAACCGCTCACCGTTCAGACTGCACAATCAAACTCACTTATTTCTTGGTTCTGGGGCGCACTTCCCTTTCGTCACTTTCGTGACCCAATTCAGCGATCAGAACGAATCAGCAGAATTGCGCATACTTTCATTTCTTATCTATGGTTGCGAGAGGTCAATGCTTTTTGCGAAGACAATGGATTAATTGCAAAATGCATGTTAATCCAGGTCGGAAATTTCACAATGCCTCTGATCAATAATTTGTGCTTTATTGCACGAATATATAAATATATATATATATATATAATTATAATACATTACATTCCTCCACCATCGAAAAGAAGGTATATGATGTATCATATATCTTCGCGTATAGAAACTAATGGTTTAAGCCGCCAGTGAGTTTGTCCGGAACCAAGAATTTTTTGTAAAAAAAAACAACGATGGAATAGAATTACGTCAAAGATGAGCGGTCTTCGTTACAATTTCTCTTTCTACGTAAACATTTTTTTTTATCTTTTTTTTTTGTAATCTGAGTAAAATATTTTATTTGGGCCTTTGTATAATATATATTTGTGTAGTTATTACATTGAATTTTTTTTTATTCTAATTTATTTTAATTTAAATATTTTCTGTTATTGTTTTGTCAGTTAAAAATAAAATTAGGGAGATTAGGTTACATTCGTTATTTCTATAGGTACACCAGGCCCGGCTCGCAGCGTGTTCGAAGTGTGCACTACACACAGGCGCCGAATATGAAAAGGCGCCCACAAGACAAATTTAAATTTAAACACTAAATATTTACAAAAGAATTTTTTCTTAGTCAGTGGTTCAGATATAAAAGCTGAGTTTTTCAGTAAAAGCCGAACAGTTGGCAACACTGGTGAGGATAATGATAAGCATTAATTTTTTCTTAGAAATTTACATAAAATGTTTCGGCAGAATATATTCACTTTACCACCAACTGGAGTTATTTTCAGATACAATACTTTCATGTGCGCCATTGTCGGTCTCCAAAATGCGAAAAATTCCAAGGAACAAATTTTCAGTAAAATTCTAAGAAAAAATTTAGGCCTTCCCTACATCAGGTCTTACTCTTTTGTTACGCCAGCAAGTCGAGTCTTGTTGTCTTCTGTAGTGCCTCTACAATACAATAAGTAAAAGTCAAACTTCGTTTCGCAATCACTATACAGTTCTATACACAAGGGTTGTATGCATCTCAACGCTACATAAAAATATTGCCATTCATTTTCATTTTCAACTTTGGTAGAAAATTTGAAATTTATAGGTAAGTGAATTTGAATTATATTAGGAAAAAAAATTAGAAATTAATTATTAAAACTTATTTGCAGTAATATGGATCGGAAACGGAAATTGTCTGGTTGGCAGAACAAACAAAATCGTGGAAATAGGCTGAAAGAGCAATTTAAGAATCAAAAAACGCTGGATAGTTTTCTGCAAGATAGGCAAAATGGAGACAATTCTGATAAGACGGTTGAAGAAATGGATACACATGAGCGTGATTACGATGAAAATATTATAATAAATGAGAGGTCTGTATCTGAAACTGACGAAATTAACGTTAATGTTGATTTAAATGCTAGTACTAGTACAGCTAATGAGGATGATGGGACCTCAGTCGAAAAATCATGTGCAGGTAAATGTTTAAATAGTGAGGTGGAAACAAGTACTGAAAATATATCTAGCTGTAATGACTTTTATAATATAACGGGTTGGCCAGAAAATTTACAAAATTTTCCAATTGAAAAGATAGTTTCCAAAGGTCCAATACAAGCTAACATTAATCAGTACCCAAAAGACAGTATAGGGCGATCATTTAACAAAATACATTTCCATCGAAAAACAGCAAATGGTGAATCATTAGATAGAACCTGGCTCGTATATTCATCCAAGGTTGATCGCGTGTTCTGTTTTTGTTGCAAAATATTTAGTAGGGATGCATTTTCTTTAGCAAAAGAAGGTACAAATGATTGGGGCCACATGACAATAATTTTAAAAAGACATGAGCAAAGTACTGAGCATTTTCATTCCTATGGGAAGTGGATTGAGCTAAAAAAGTGGCTTTCTTGTAATCAAACCGTAGATTGTCTAGCTAATAAATTATACTTGAGTGAAGTAGAACATTGGGATGAAGTGCTCAAACGAATAATGTCTATTATTTTAATGATGGCCTCAGAAATATTGCATTCAGAGGGTCTTCGGACAGACTATTCACCGAAAATAATGGTAAATTTTTGAAACTTGTTGAGTTGTTTTCAAAATTTGATCCGGTGTTAGAAAAACATGTTAAACGTGCAGTAGAAAATCCACAAAAGACTCATTACTTGGGAAAAAATATCCAGAATGAAATTATTTTATTGATCGCTAAAGCTACAAAGGATAAGATTTTGGAAATTGTCAAAAATGCAATGTATTTTTCAGTTATTGTCGACTGTACACCTGATGCAAGCCATAAAGAGCAGATGTCAATTGTTCTGCTTTACGTCCACATCACAAAATCAACCGAAAGTAATAATGCTAGTGTGGAAATTAATGAAAGTTTTTTGGAATTTATTAACATTTTGGATACAACCGGAGTGAAGATGACCGAAGAAATTTTAAATTTTTTGAAACAAAATGGCTTATCTATTATGAATCTACGTGGACAAGGTTACGACAATGGAGCCAATATGCGTGGTAAAAAAAACGGTGTTCAGTCTCATATTGCAAAAATCAATCCAAGGGCTTTCTTTGTTCCATGTGCCTGCCACTCCTTAAATTTAGTCGTTGTTGATGCAGTTAAAGGAGCCATTGAAATTATTAATTTCTTTTCAACCATCCAAACAATTTACAATTTTTTCTCTAGATCGCCAAAGCGTTGGCATATTTTCATATCCATGTGTTGTAAATTGACAGTGAAATCATTAAACGGTACTCGATGGGAAAGCCATGTTAGTGCCGTTAGTGCTTTGAAGACCGGATTAAAAGGCATTTATTCAGCGTTAAAAGAAGTCGTTCAATTGGAAAAGGATGCACTTACAGCTGAATCAATCGCTTCAAAATTAGACAATTTTGAATTTATTTGTGGTCTAATAATCTGGCAGGAGGTTCTAACAGAAATAAATTGTACAAGCAAATTGTTACAATCACAGAGCAGGAATGTGAAATCAGCAGCTAATATCTTGAAACAAACAACTGAATTTTTGATTTCTTGTAATTCCGAAGATTCGTTCGAGAAATATATTTCTCAAGCAAAAGTATGCGCAATAGATGCGGATTTGAGTGACGATTTTAGGCCTGAGCTAGAAAATCGGATTCGAAAAAGAAGGCTTTGTTTTGGGGACGAGCCAGAAGTCCCTGAGCTCATTAATACTAAAATGAAATTCAAAAAGAAATTTTTCGACGTATTATTTACAATAGCAATTGCTTCAATGACGGAACGTTTTGAATCCTTTGCAAGTGTTATGAAACCCTTTGAACTTTTGTATGATATTAAAAAGTGTGATGAAATGGAGAACAATGACTCATTGACAAATGTAAATTATTAGAAACAGAATTAACTTATGAAGAAAGCAAAGATCTTGAAGCAAACGAACTACAAGTTGAGCTGAAATTGTTGTCTCGCAAAATTGAAGATGATACTAACCCAGAAAACATTATGAAGTGGATTTATAATAACAACGTTGAAGAACTCTTTCCAAATGCACTGATTGCATTAAGAGTGCTATTAACTTTACCCGTTTCAGTTGCTAAAGGTGAGAGAACTTTTTCTAAATTAAAAATGATTAAAAATTACCTTCGATCAACTATGGGGCAAGAAAAATTGAATGGTTTGGCAATAATATCCATAGAATCTGAAATTGCTAAATCAATTAACCTTGATGTCTTGCGGAAAGATTTCGCTAAAATCAAAGCCAGACGAGCCCCTTTTAGTAAAAGTAGTAGTGTATAAAGAATTAAGTTCGAAAGCAATATTTTTTGTTACATTTCATATGTATGTATAGTTTTTAATATTCTGTTATGTTTTTCTCATTAATTTTGTTTTCGTTTTTATATTGTTATGAACTTGGATTTTTTAGTTTTGGTTTAGTTATTTTGCCTGATTAATAATTTGTTTAGTTATTTTGACTGATTAATAAAGAAATAAGCTTTAATCAAAACTCTTGTAATTTGTTTAATTTTTTGTCATAAATGATTTTAATTTGCCTTAAAATTATAATCGAAATATTATAGCTAATAGGCTACAAACCTAATTTTAAATTAATTCAAGATTATAAACTATATCAACCATCAAAAAATATTGACAATGGTAAATTTACAAAGGCGCCAAACATTCCACGCACACACTGAAAAAAAACCACGAGCCAGGCGTCGTACACGTAACTATATATATATATATTTTTTGTGTGCATCTTGAGCAAACTATTCTATTTGGCCCTGTGTATAATATAATAGATATATGTAATTTTGTGGTTAACACATTGCATGTTTTTTTATTTTTTGGGTCTGATTTAAGGCTAGGGGTATTTAAATTATATTGCTGCGCTCAAGTAAAGAAAGAATCATCACATACATATGTTCGTACATTTTTTTTTGTACATTGAGTTACCTTATTTTACTTGGAATTATGTTTTACAAGTGTATTTATGTCGTATCGTTTTACTCTAATTTTTAGCCAACATGTTTTTTGTTTTTTTTTTACTAGAGTATTTCAAACTCGCTAGGCTTAGACCCTACGTTTTGCCTGGGCGAAAGGATTTTTGTTTTTTAGTTCGATTGAAACTTCCTTGTCCGGGACTGCCTTTTCTTTGGAGGCTGAGCGTACAATTGGAGATAGGGTTAGATTAGATTAGATTTGATTTGTGAAGGGGTGTATAGGCGTTAGCCTCGCAATCACTGCGACCTAAAAGATCTATTGTGAGTCCCCGTTGAATTTTCTCCATTTATAGGTTTAGACTGTTAATATAGTCTAGAACCATTCTGGGCTTGAGGTTCCATACGTAACTTGGTGGAGGAAAAGCTTCGCAGTTGCAGAGCAAGTGCTCCGAGGTTTCGTGAGCATCCTGACAGAAGCGGCAGGATGAAGTCTCAGCCAAACCCAGCTTGTTTAGGTGATACCTCCAGGGGCAATGGCCTGAGAAGAGCTCAGTGATCATTTTGAGCTCTGTTCTTCTAAGGAGTAGGAGTTCTTTAGTTTTTCCGCCAGAGGTGTCGATAAACTTTTTTGCATGACGAAGTCCTTGTAGCCTTTCCCAATACAGGGATTTTTGTTTATTCTCCCAGTTATTTAGGGTAGCTATGAGGTAACACTTGGAAGTGCCACAAAATGGCTGTGGTCCGACAAACTTAGTTTCCGCTCCTCTTTTCGCTAGGCCATCCGCAATTTCATAGCCTTTGTGGCCCTCATGTCCAGATACCCACATGAGGATAACTTTGTTTCTCCTTGATAGATTTTTGAGGGTTTGTAGACATTCCCAGACTATCCCTGACTTGACAGTGTAGGACTTTAAGGCCTTGAGGGCAGCTTGACTGTCCGAGAGGATATTAATGGTTGAGCCATTTATGGCTCTTTTAATGCAGGTATTGGCGCATTCTTCTATGGCCAATACCTCGGCTTGGAATACGGTAGGGGTAGAGCCTAGAGCCTTTGATATATGGCATCTGGGGCCGTATACACCCAATCCGACCCCACTGTTTGTTTTTGAGCCGTCTGTATACCACACCATCGATCCTTGTTGGAAGGACGGTTTAGTGGAGCGCCATTATTGTCGGTCTCCAACAACCACTTGGAATGGTCTTGCAAAATCCACTCTGGGTATGATTATATCAGATATTGTCGTCACTTGCTCGAAGCATATCTGTTTTAAGATACTTAAATGACCAACCAGATCGCCTGGCTTTAACTGTTTCCCCGTTTGTACTCTTATAGCACTGGAGATCGCTTCCTTTTTCACCTGCAAATGCAGGGGTGCAAGGTTCAATAAGGCTTCCATGGAGATAGGATTTTGGGGTGTCTCTTTCGTAATTTGAATATTAGTGCGAGCATTAAGATGATTACTATGGGAGCGGAGCCCGCCAATCCGAGGGCAATGGTTTGTTTTTTATTTCTGTTTCTAGTTTCTCTGTCATCTTGTGCTTTCTGAATTTTTTGCAGAAGGTTATTAAGCTCTGCACTTTTTTCTTTTAGGAAGTCATTATGTTGCTTATAATTTTGGACATGCATTTTCGAGGTTTTAGTTTCGGATCTTAAACTCTTGAGTATTTCTGTAAATGGGTGAAGATCTAATTTCGGTACAAGGTCAATTTCTGCTACCTCAGCTGGCTTAGTGAGTTTGTTTGTAGTCGTCAATAGGCGATTATCAATCTGTGCTTGGCAATTTGGTTTCAGGCAAATCATACCGCATTGAGTTATTCGGATAGTTGTCTGAAAATCGGTACAGTGCAATTTAACTTCCGATTCCTGAGGGAAAATATATAACCAAGAGTTTTCACTATTCATTTTTTTAGAACGTTATGATAGTTACGGGTTGGTGCCTTAGCACAAATCTCATTGGCTTCAGACCAACCCTTGAAGAGAAGTAAGATGCAATTGTTTTGGGGAGTAGTTTAAATCGGTAGTGCAAAATGACAGACTGTAATTTTAGCAGACTTATTCAAACTCATTTTCTCGCATAGTTTCAGCTGTTGCTCTTTTAAGGGTATGAACTTATTTCCACCTGTGTCCGTAGCCAAGTATTCCTC
Organism: Dioctria linearis; assembly: GCA_963930735.1. Taxonomy (NCBI): domain Eukaryota; kingdom Metazoa; phylum Arthropoda; class Insecta; order Diptera; family Asilidae; genus Dioctria; species Dioctria linearis. The sequence goes on from OZ005741.1 coordinate 101,943,554, forward strand.
TTTTATTTCCTAATGCACGAATATATTGTTACAAATTGGCGTTATCCTCTGTGAATTATTGGCTTCATATAAGTCGAGAGGGAGACTTTTTGCTTTGGATGGCGATCTGTTGCAACAATGTTGCGGCAGCAACAGCTTGGTGAGAGCGCGCACGAAAGTAGGTCAGTGGGTCGTGTTTCCAGAGACCAGAGCCGATCCGAAAGTGATGATAACAGCTGGGCTGTGGTGAGAGATGGGAGCTTTTGCCGAAAGCCGTCTGTGGACCGAATAGACCTTTGCACGATAGTTCCCACTATGAGCGTACGCAGCTCTATGACTTGAATGGGAGAGGTGAATGGAGCTGGTGGAAGCGGAATAAATGTTTAGTGCGAATTGAGCTCTACCACAACCGTGAAGTGTGTTGTTTCTCAGTGTCGATTGAGAAAGATGGACAATAATTAATTCGCGTCGTGGATGAGTTTCGTTTTTGGTGTCAAGTGTGCGTATTTAATTCTTCTAAGGAGGAAAGGTGAGGATTTTAGTGTAGTGCATTAAGTCGTGGAAAAGTTATAATGCTTCGTTGGACGTCGTTTGCCAGAGGGCACCGGGCTGGGATGGCGTCATCTTAATTTCCCGTCACGCTGGGTACTTTTCAGCAAGCCAATAATTCGAGTGGGACGCCGTATTGTAGGCACCAATAAAGGGAAACTCTTCTCGGAATTCTAAAGATGGCGGATCCAAGTTTGATAAATACGACTTACTACTACAGATGTAAAAATAAATTAGAAGAATATTTGTGATGTCAGTGTGCACGTTGGTATATGTGCTCTGTCGACTTTGTGTCAGCAAAGCTTTCGTGCTTGAGAGGGGAAACGACTTCCTCAAGGGGTTTGGGGCTCCTCGATAAAACACCAGACTAACCCAGATGAATTTAAATTTGTTCAATTTAAGTCACTAGTTTGATACATTTAATGGCTGATCAATTTTCTGCGTTTTCCGACTGTCAAATATGCAAAGAAGTTTTATAGAGACTCAAACTTTGCGATCCTCGATTACAGTAGCAGACACCTATTTTTAGAGTTCTCCACAAGGAGGTATTCCGCCGGCTTTTCAGGGTAACCAAATTTTGATGGGTCTAGTCTGAAGATGCTTGGTCCTGCTATTTCAGAAGAATTCATTGACAAATTACTCACCACCGCCAGCCCTAGAGCTAAAAGCTTTTGCGAAAATAAATAAATAGCAAATAAACAAAACTTCTCAAATAATAAGACTGCGTGATTTTCAAGTCGTTGGATTTCTATTTAGTCACACAAACTAGAATTTTGTTTCTACTAACAGAGATTCGCTTTTTTTTTTTTAATACAAAAAACTTAACAAATTTTTTCGCCCGCACTTGCCTTTCTTCTTCAAAAACAACGGAAGAACCGAGATCCCGTTTTTTCTTTTATTTGTTTTGATGTCTTTTTTAGGGGAAAATTGACTTTCCAGAGGGTCCGATCGTTACGAATCAGGATGTTCTGTATCCGATTTCTAATTCTCGATTTTCATCATTTCTGCACTCTGAACGCTGCACTGAAGAAGTCGACAGGATCACCTTAGTTTTTAGGTAAGTTCACTGGTGGTGGTTTCTTCGGGATATTTGTTGTGATTGTCTTCTATGGGTTTTTTAAATTCTTTTGACGAATTTCGATTAACCATTTTAGGGATTCTGTCACAATATTTTCTCCTAACGGGAATGGTAAGGAGTAGGCCTGATTTATAGTGAACCATTCCTTTTCAATGAGGGGTATGGTTACTTTACAGAAGAGATGATCTCCTATATGGGCACTTTCGACAGATGCAAGTTGCTGTAATATAAAGGGATCCTGCATTACCGTGTTTAATTGGAAAGATAGAGGGAGTTCTTTTAATAACTCACTAATTTGGTGATAACTAAGAATAAGGGGATGTAAGTGTTTAATGGCTAATGAACCGAGAATAATGGACAAAGTGTTAATTTGATGTTCTATTTCCTGTAGGTGAATAACTACGCTAGACGTTGCCTCATCAAATGTGACTCTGCCTTTAACGTTTAATGTGTGCATTTTCGTCTCATTTAAGTCTACTTGAAGTTTATCAAATTTCTCTCGAGTATTTTCGTATTTAGACTTAACTAAGTAAACTAACCTGTTCTTTTAATAATTTGAAATGTTGCTTACTGTCAGCCTCTAGATCTTTTAGTCGGGAACTAATTTGGTTTGAATCTTGTTGGTCCATTGTGCCGAACAAGAACTTACTCAGTGTCCCTACGCCGTCGAAAACTGCGCGTCAATGCCTGCCAGTAACTTCCATGTCTAGTCTTTGTAACATATGCCTAGCTCTTTCCGTAATATAGCGCACGTTTTGAACATTCTGAGCACATGAAGCGTTACGTTCTAGTTTTAGGTAGTGCTCGAACATTTGCGTTACCGAGTTTTTGCTCCAGTCCAGATATACTTCCCATGTTTTCAATTGCGCTAAATTAATGGTGGTAAATATTCTCCATACGTCTTTATAAATTAGAGCTTCGTCGATGTCTTCGAATACTATTCTAGTTCCTTCTAATTTCTTGTTCGTGTAAGGCAGTTCTATTCCTTGAAAAGGCCGTCTGTGAGCGATGCACACCAGATAATCCAGACGATGTTCCCTAAAACGTATTTCTTTTATTTCGTTTCAATAGTATTGTTATTTGTCTACTCGTCGAGATAGACAGTGTTTGTGCTTGTGTAGGTGTTAATTCTAAGTGTGGAATTTTTTTAATCTATTTGCGTGAATAGTCTTAACTTTCATACCTACCTGAATTTTTAAAGGGGAAGTAATTTCCTTCACTTCATAAGGACTTATCCAAATAGGTGATAGCTTGTTTTTCTTACTTTCATTTTTTAGAAGAACTAAATCGCCGATTTGGAAAGTTTCTTCACGCGTGGTCCTATCTTAGTATTTTTTCGTTGTCTGTTTACAATTGATTATGTTTTTTCTGGCAATGGCATGAGCTCTTTGAATTTTATTTTTAAGGATGTAAAAATAGTTTTCATGATTGTATAAAGGTTCTACCCTTTGATTTGAATTAGTTGGCAGCTCAGCCGTAAATCCGAACAAGCAATCCATTGGTGTGAGACGAGTTGAGGCGTGCCTTGTGTTGTTGTGAACGTGCACTGCTTCTCTTAGACATTCGCCCCATGTTTGAGGATTTTCGGGTACGAAATTTCGTAAATACTCTGCCAATGGCCTATGAGTTCTCTCTAGGGCGTCATTAGATTGTGGGTGATAGGCTGTAGTATTAATTTTTCGAATTCGTTGGGGTGAATAAATCGCTCATAAAATTAGTGCCTTGGTCAGTTATAAGCTTCTTTGGAATTCTATAGCGGGTAATTATTTGCTCGTAAAATTTTTTTGCTACAGTGGCTGCTCCAACGTCAGGGAGGGCGTAGCAATCCATCGGGTTAAATCGTCTTCAAAAGTTAGTATGTATTTATTTCGATTCGATTGTGGGTTTCAGGGAGTTGTCCTACTATGTCTAGGTAGACTTTGTGTCAAACGGTTTTTCCGCAGTATCGGGAATAATCATTGTCATTTTTATATGAGGACTATGTTTGTTAGTCTGACATTTCGGGCAGGATTTTATGAATTTCACTATATATTTTAACATATTTTTCCATCTATATTGTCGACGAATTCTGTAATAAGTTTTGGCGATTCCATGGTGCCCGCCTAGTGGGTTTGAGTGAAATGCCTTTAGTATTTTCTGTATATCCTTTAAGTTTGTTAATATTTGAAAGGATGAAGTCTGTTCGCGTAAACTGTTTTCGTTTATCCTATTGGTTTCCTCTATTTCGGATAATATCTCGGTATTACCGCCATCTTGCACAGGTGGACACTGTACCTTCTCTAATGATAAGTCCATCTGAGGAGCTATTTCATTTTGGTTTCTCGCTTGGGCTCTTGTCGTTATTGAAATTATTGTTTCGTTCTGCGGAAGTCTGCTCAGAGTGTCAGCATTGGCATATTTTTTTCCGGGCTTATATTTTATTTCATAATCATATTCTGAAAGTTTATGATGGAAACGTATTAATCGCGAGGTGGGATTTTTAACATTGAATACTCCTATAAGGGGTTGATGGTCAGTGTAAACTGTAAATTTCCTACCTAGTAGATAACAACGGAAATTCTTTACAGCCCATACTACAGCTAGTAATTCTTTCTCTATCGTAGAGTATCGTCTTTCGGTATTGTTTAAAGTTCTACTAGGAAATGCGATAGGTCCATCATTTCCTGGTGTTCCTTGGGATAACACCGACCCTATAGCTTCATTACTTGCGTCTGTAGTCACAATGAATGGTTTTGTGAAATCTGGGTATGCTAGTAACGGAGGTGAGGTTAGTAATTCTTTCAACTTGTTGAAGGAAGTCTCACATAAGTCGTTCCACAAAAATTTTTGTTTTCCACGGAGAAGTTTTGTGAGGGGTTCTGCTATTTTAGAGAAATTAGGAATGAACTTCCTATAATAATTAGCTAGACCAAGGAAGCTTTGTAACTGTTTTATAGTATGGGGCCTTGGGAAGTCATATACACATTTCACTATATCGGGGTCCGGAGCGCAGCCTTCATTGGAACATCTATGTTCAAGATAGACCATCTCTTTCCGAAGAAATTGACATTTGCTTGGCTGTAGTTTTAGATTATACTCCCTCAGCCTGTAGAATATTTATCTGAGCTTTTTAATGTGATTGTCTAAGCTCTTGCCATATACTACAATGTCGTCCAAGTAAATGAAATATTTCAAGCCTTGAAGACCCGTTAATACTTGGTTCATAGCTCTTTGGAAAGTAGCCGGCGCAGTTTTCAGGTCAAATGGCATTCGAAGGAATTCGTAATGGCCATAAGCTGTACTGAAGGCAGTTTTCTCACTGTCGGATGGACCCATTAAAAATTTTATGATATCCACTTGATAACTCCAACCTTGAGAAATAGCGCGAATTTCCTAATTGGTCCAAGATGTCCCCTTGGCAGTGGGAATGCATCGCCTATAGTGCTCTCATAGAGTTTACGGAAATCCACTACAATTCTCCAACGCTTTAACCCGTTTGGCGATGGTTTCTTTGGAACTAATAGTAACGGTGAGTTCCATGGGCTATAGTTTTATCCTCTAGCATCTCACGAATTTGCTCATTAATTTCGTTTTTATGAACCTCTGGTAGCCTGTACGGTCTCTGGCTTATGGGAGCTGTGTCATGTTTGAGAGGTATAGTGTGTGTTGTTACATTTGAGCAAGGTAAGTGGTCACCTTTTAAATGGAAAAAATCATTAAACTCTTGACAGAGAATCTTTATGGCCCGCATTTCTTCTTGGTTGTAGGTTTGATCAATATTTATTTCGTTTTCAAGTAGAAGTAATCGATTTTGTTTTGTTTGAGGTTTGGTTTCCTCATGCCTTTTTTCCAACGTATAAATATCGTACTTATCTAGGAACTCCAATTTCGATTGATAAGAAGGCAGTTCTACTTCCCTTTCGTGGGTATTAATAACACTTAATTGTATTTTTCCATACCTTGGTTTTTCTATTCCATTAGCCGTGAATAGTTCTGGCGCGATTTCGTACGAAAAGCATAACATCTCTTGTTTACAGTCTTCTGCTGCTATTTCTAATACCATTTCTGATCGAGGAGGTACTCGTATCGCAGTTCTGCTACTAAATGGTTTTCTTGTGCTTGTATTCGCAGGTGAAGTTTCGGAAGCTGTGTTGTTTTTATTTCTTGAAATTGGTCCATGTAGTTGTTTCTGTTGGTTTGTTGATAGAAATATGTTGCTACTGGGAATGTTATTCTTTCCTACTGACTGTTTCGTGTTATTTATTTGTTTGTTAATATGGGAGGTATTGTAAATATCGTTCTTATTTTGGTAGATGGAATATTTGGCTACTAAAGCTTTTGGCAAAAGGAATTTTCAAGTCGATGGGGTTAGTTTTAGTTCGAGGGAAATGTAGTACTCGTTCTGTAGTAAGAATATTTGTATTATCCCACAGAAAATTACGGCCTAGTATTTCATTGAAAGGTATATTAAGAGAGTTATTGCATACATAAAAATCGCTCTCAATACCTTTTCCTATTTGGAAAATACCCACGCAGGATCCTAAAGTAATATCACATCCTCCGTATTTGTAGCTGAAATGTACTGCCCGTAGTCAGAGCATACATGCAATAAATGAGAATTGATGCCACTGGTATAAAGTTAGTGGTTTTAATTGTATGTCTACAAATTATACACTTCACTTATAAACTAGAGCTTTAATACTCGATAAATGTAAAATACTAATGGCTCACTTTATCAAATTTCAATAAACGGAAAATATAAGATATATAATAAATATAATAATGTTGTTGCAATAAACTTTGTACTCACCTGATCTATGTTTGGCAGTTGATTGACTTCATTTTAATAACTTTAATTGAGGTTGGGATTGGGATATTCTTTATTCTGGTCGATACCCAGAATAAAGTGAGGTGAGTAGTTCTTACTGCAGTCGAAACCCACAGAATCTTTACTGCAGTCGTTACCCACAACAAAGTGTTTTATGAGTAATTTTCTTATTACAGCCGTTACCCGTAATAAGAATCTTTATTGTAGTCGTTACCCACAATAAAGTGTTTTGTTAGTAATTTTCTTATTACAGTCGTTACCCGTAATAAGAATCTTTATTGTAGTCGTTACCCACAATAAAGTGTTTTGTTAGTAATTGTCTTAGTACAGTCTTTACCCGTAATAAGAATCTTTATTGTGGTCGTTACCCACAATAAAGTGTTTAATGTTGGTAGTTTTCTAATTACAGTCGTTACCCGTAATAAGAATCTTTATTGTAGTCGCTACCCACAATAAAGTGTTTAGTGTTAGTAAAAATTCTTGTTACAGTCGTTACCCGTAATAAGAATCTTTATTATAGTCGTTACCCACAATAAAGTGTATAGTATTAGTAAAATTTCTTATTACAGTCGTTACCCATAATAAGAATCTTTAATGTAATCGCTACCCACAATAAAGTGTATAGTATTAGTAAAATTTTTTATCACAGTCGTTACTCGTAATAAGAATCTTTATTTAGTCGCTATCCAAATAAATCTCCTAATCTAGTCGCAACCCAGAATAAGAAAAATTTATTTCAATTGTCAACCAAACAAAGTGTTAGACTGTTAATAAAAATTCACAACACTAGGAAATACCACTAAGAAAAATTATCAAGTCACTCACTCCACTGCCAAACTGAAAAAGAGATCGAGTCAAGTAAATTGCTGTTTATATAGCCATGGTTTGCACACGGCACCAAAGAACGGTAGTCCAAGGCGCATGGCAACTATAATTGGCATAGTAACAATAACCTACCATAGCAACAATAATCCAGCATAGCAACTGCAACTCATCATGTGTTTATGCAGTGTTACCATTTTATTCATTGCTCTATCAAACTATTTTTGATAAATATATTTAAAGTAATTTAAACTAATTTATGTTAATTTCAATCAAAATATAGGTAATTACTTGCAACGAAAACAAATTAATTTGTACAGTATATCTAAATAAGATTGCGAATCATATTTATTTCCTCGAACTTGATTCATGGTAATAGGGAAATTTGATTGAATCATGGAATTTGTGTTAGCTTCGATGTCTCTAGTGCAATGTAGATGGCACTATTTTCGTTCCACTACGTATTTTCCTTCCATTTTAGCGTAAAATGTGGTTCATTTTCAGAGTTGTCACCACTGTGCGAGTTAATTGTGTTTGACGTACAGCTGAGCTGATGGTTGGAGTTTACATGTACATCTAGATCATAATTAATTAGGTAAGATGATTTATAACTTATTAAAATATCTGGTTCTTGGTGGTTTCTTTTGTTGCAGAATCCACGCGGGATATTATGCTGATTACTGCAGCTCAGCATAGCAGATATAATCCTCTGCTATAGAACCGACAAGCGTCCTAGGAGGATGTCGTTCTTATTGTGCATTTGTAAAATGTCGAGATATCAAAATAAAGATACCATCATGAATATAGTAGAGATTTCTTTTTCCTGCAACTAGTTTGCTTCATATTTGCGACTTTAGATCTTGTGCAATGCTCTATATAAGCTTGAATTTTTAATTTGTTCTTTTATTTGAGTGAACTTAATTTCCGAATTGAAAGCAATTCAGAATCAGCAAAGAAAAGTTCGAGGAGTTTCTGCTCTGCCAGAGGATGTTGTTTCCTATTTGGAACAGTAGCTAAGCTATCTTTTTTAATCAAGCTAACTTCCGCGCCGGTATCCACTAATAGTTTAACTATGCCACCTCTTGCAATGTTTAAAGGTAGTTCGATTGAAGGGTTTTTTAAGGTTATATGATCATATTGCTGCGGTAAATCTACGGATTTAAAGACTTCAGTACTTTTGCCATTTGATGATTTTCGTGACGTATTCTCTGGACTTACCGATTTTTGTTCAATAATGCTATTTTTATTATAATTTGGCTTAAAAGTAAACTCATCTGAATGACAATCGGTCTGTTTTTCGTTTTCTTTACACCCTTTGGTAGTAGGCATAGCCATAGGGTGAATTAGGCTAGCCCCGTTTAGTTTCCCGATTGCTGTTGAGACTGACGCTGTCTATTTTCACATGCTATTTTTGCGCGACACTCTTCTGTTTTATGAGAAAATCGGGCACACCAATCACACTTAAGACGTGTACTGAAACGTCCGTTCTTTGACTGATTCATTATAGAAACCGGGCATGTTTGTGACATGTGGCCACAGCTTTTACACCTTGAGCAGTCAGGTATGCGTCGCTTGTTATGGCACTCTGCAATGGTATGTCCAATTTTATTACAAAAAGTACATTGCTTAATTTCTCATCTCGGAACAGGGGATATATATGAAGGTGTGCTATAATTTATTGAGTTTGGTGAATAGTTAGCTGGCATTGATTGGTGAGCGATTGGTGTATATTGGTCAGTGTGTGGTTGATAAAAAGCACCGTTTGTGTTGTTGTACACTAAATTTCTCTTGGTAGAGATGACTTTGTTCGGGCGGTTTGTGAAACGGTGTTGCTTGATAATTCGCGATAATCTTTAGTCGCTCAACTTCTTTCTCACTGAAAGTGGAGGTATGGTCGAACAAGCTTGTTTGCATAAATGTCTACCATGAATTTGCCTGTCTTCAGTTTTCTCTACTTCCACAGCAATAAGCTCGTCAAGTCAACTTACCCTTTGAGTGATCAAAACTTGCCTTATGACGGGGCTTAGAACTCCGGTTTTGAAATCGTAACAAGTTTCCTCTTCAATTTCCTTCGTGAGAGCGAGATTGTTCTCAGCGTATTTATTGTTAATCGCACTTTTACACTCGACTACGTACTTGTTTAGCCTTGCGCCAAATGTATGTATTCTTTCACCGGGAATCTGAATGCATTTGCCAATTTGGCTCAGAATATCGTTTATGGATTTTGCTGGGGCAAAAGCATTGAGGACCAATTGTTCTAGTTCTGCTAACGTCTGAATATCTATAGATACTTGACTAAGTCATAAGCTTCGCCGCGCAGCTTAGTCTTCAAGAGGGGAATCAAAATTGTTTTTTCTTCTTCTGACGATAACGCCATATGGACTTGCTTACAGCAGTCAAGAAAGTTATGAAGCTCGTTCGCTGCATCGTTTCTATTACCTTCTGGGTAGTTAGGGACCAAACGGCTAGCGAGCTTAGATACTTTTTCTAGTGCATTCACTTTTCATTTGAGGGAAGTGTGGGTGCAGAGTTGAAGCGACTGCGTGTAAAAATGTGTCCACTTCTCAATTGGCAGTCACTAAATCTCGTAATGTGGTTTGATATACCCTGTTGATTTTGTTGTGACAGGTTTTCGTGATTTTCATTTGTCTTGTGACAGGTCGTTTTTGCTCTTCTTGGTGAGCTTACACTTTCGAAAGAGTGTTGCTCTAGACGGACATGAAAGTCATCACTTTCTGATTCATGGACGTTAGACAAAGACTTTGCACGTTTGCGCGCGTCTTGAGTTTCGATTTTAGTCTTTTTGGTAGATAAAAATACATGCGGGATAAATAGCAATTATCGGGGATTTTAGTTTTCTAGAAAAAATTACAAAGAAATTAACAGCTCGTAATAGGTTTGCTCGCTAGCGAAGCACTTTGTTTTTGTGAATAATTTGGAGCTTTATTATTAAATTATGCCGAAAAATTGGAGTAATTTGTGGTATTTAAAGTATGAAAGCAAATTGTGACGATATATTAATAATAAGATTAAGTTGAAAGAAATATACGATTTATGTTAATGTTCTAATTATTACTATAGAAAATTAAGTTAAAAGTATTTCAGCATATTACAAGCAAAACAATAAAGAAAAACGTACTTATTCATGTAAATTAAGTGATTGTTTTTTATGTGTAAAAAAAAGTTCAGTTAAAAAAACAAAATCATTTAGCTAACTTTTCATCTCTGTAAAATATATTGACAATGTTTACTGCTTTTTGGAATAAAATTCTGTTTAAGATTTAATAGAAATAGAAATATTTTTATATAGGTTTTGTATACAGTAAGCACTCTTGTATTATTTTTTTAAATTGGTTAATCGGTTGAAACTAATAATAAATTACAATTAAATTTGCTTACACATCAAAAAGTCTTTTGGCGTTTTCTGAAGATTTTTTGTGGTTAAGTCGTATGCTGTATTCGGCTTCTGAAGGTTATCCAATAATCCGCTTGTATTGGTGGTTTTTTTTCCTTTCCTTTTTCCACTACTCCACTTGTGCTCTGATTATTTTTTGCTTCCTTTTTTTAATTTTTGTTTTGCGTTGATTGATTATTGTTCTTCACTTTTAGAAATTCTTTGTGCGTCACTTTTAATTTTCTGAGCCCGCGAAATAAGCTACAACGCACGATATTAATATCGATCTATCGAACTCTCGATCTAACAAAAAACGTTAGATCTTACCGGCTGCGCCAAATAATGTAGGGTAACTTTTTTTCACGGGACAGGAATTATAACTGAAACAAGTCTTTATCATTAACACCTTTTTAATTCACAAAACCTCTGTAGGTTTAGTTATTGAAACAATAAACGTTTTACTTATGTAATGTTATATTCCATTAAACTCCAACTAAACACTACTAAGATCTACTTTCAATTATTAGTTTTAACAATACTTTAGATATACTAGAGAAATATAATTATACTAATTTATGAGCACTTGTGCTGAGTTGCGGTCGGCAGCAGAGTTGATGAAAGAGTGTCTGTCCGACAAGAAAACATGGTTTTGCGTCAAACTTAAGGTGTGCGTTCGTAAATTTAGATTTTGCTGTCTGTCATTTTAATATAATGCTAGGCATACACTACAATGCCCCCCTCCGAGTGATATATTTAAATATATTTGGTAAATCAAAAAAAATCTTTACATTATTTAATTTGCGCTAATTAAACAGATTCAAATGAAGGTTGTGTTTTTAACTTCTTCGACTTGGCTTGCGCTTAATCTACTAAGAAGGGTCGGTGATACCGTGGGCCGGTTTTAACCTGTCTATGGATACTGTTTGGTTCTTTCCGTTTATCTCAATGACATATTGTTTTCGTAGGCGTTTTATAACTTTATATGGGGCTTCGTATGGGGGCTCTAAACCTTTTCGAACCCGATCTCCTCGAATGAAAACATAGTCAGTATTTTCTAAGTCTTTTGGGATATATGTATCACTCTGTTTTTGTGATCTTGGTGGAGTTGGTGCAATATTTTGCATTTGTTTTCTTACTAAGTCCACCAATTTGGTTGGGTCGGATTCCTTATTTATCTTTGTTTTCATAAAAATTTCGCTGGGGATACGTAATGTTTGACCGTAGACAAGCTCTGCTGGTGAGCATTTCAGATCTTCGTTAACCGTGGTTCTCATACCTAGGAGTACCCAAGGCAGATCTTCGCTCCAGTGTTTGTAGTTTGCACGTGCCCTTAGAGTATCTTTGAGCTATCTGTGCATTCTTTCTACCATACCATTGCTTTTCGGGTGATAGCTCGTTGTGTGAATTCTATGGGCACCTAATAACTGTGTTAGTTCCCTGAATAAATGAGATTCGAACTGAGTTCCTTGATCCGTAGTAATTTCGAGTGGGCATCCGAATCGGGAGATGTATTGATTTAGAAATTCTTTCGCAACTGTAGCTGCCGAGCTATCTCTGATTGCGTATGCCTCTGGCCATCTCGTAAATCGATCTACGATCGTTAAGATATAGTTATTTCCGCGAGACTGAGGGAGAGGGCCAACTAGATCTATATGTATGTGATCGAATCTTCTACTTGGTTCGAATTTCTGTAAAGGTGATTTTATAAGGCGGTGAATTTTATTTCTTTGGCAATCTAAACAATTTTTTGCCAACATTCATGCTTGGCCAGAAGTATTTTGATGTGCACAGTTTCCGACTTGCGCGAATTCCGGGGTGTGCTAAATTATGCAGGTCATCGAAGATTGATTTTAGCATCTCTTCGGGAATATATGGTCTATTTTTGCCTGTTGATATTTCGCAACAGATTCTTGTCATATCGCGTGAAACTGTAATTGGAATTTATTCTAATTTCCATTTGATTTTTTCTCAACAGTTTTTTTGCAAATATTACAGTTCGGTGTCTTTCTCTTGAAGAGCAACTAACTTTTGAATATTTATTCCTGTGAACTCAATCGGTAGGATCTCGGGGTTGCTCGGCCTGGATAAAAAATCTGCGACGACGTTCAGTTTGTCAGCTATGTGACGTATGTCGCTAGTAAACTGTGATATAAATTCAAGATGGGTAGTCTGTCGCGGACTTCTATCTGTTTTAGATGTCAATGCTAAAGTAAGGGGTTAGTGATCCGTGTAAATTGTTAAATCTCGACCTTCTGACGGCTACAGTTTTTTTGAAAAAAATGCGAGTGGACGCCAAATTTGTTTTTCGGAATCGCATTGTTGCAGTACTGATCCTATTGCTATGCCAGAACTGTCTGTCGTGATTACGAAATTACCGTTGTTTGATGGATGGGTGAGAAGTGTAGCTGATGCCAAGATTGACTTTGCTTCCTCGAAAGCGATCTTACATTCAGATGGCCAATTTAAATTCTTACTTTCATTTTTTGATTTTGCTACTTTTGCCGTGTATGCATAGATTGGGGATAGTATCTTAGCGAGGTTAGGCAGGAAACGATTATAAAAATTTATCATTCCGAGGAATTGTTGTATTTGCTTTAGTGAACTAGGCGGTGCTAGAGATAATATTGTCTCTACTCGCTCTTTGTTTGGAAGAATTCCCTCTTCCGAAATAACGTGTCCTAAAAATACTAGGGTCTTTGTACCGAATGTGCATTTTGAAATTTTTATTTTTAAATCGTACTCGCTGAAGCGTTGAAAGACTTGTGTTAAGTGATCTTTATGTTCTTCTTCTGAGCGACTAGCAATTAAGATGTCGTTAATATAGGCATAGGCAAAATCTAGTCCGCGAAGAACTTCGTCTATAAACCTTTGGAATGTCTGAGCCGCATTTCTAAGACCGAATGGCATTCGGTTGAACTCAAATAAGCCGAATGGCGTGGTTACTGCCGTTTTAGAAATATCATCGCCCGCTACTGGAATGTGATGATAAGCCCTAACCAGGTTCAATTTTGAAAATATATTTTTCCCGTGAAGGTGTATAGAGAAATCTTGGATGTGTGGTATTGGATAATGGTCTGGGATTGTACACGCGTTCAGTCTGCGGTAATCGCCACAGGGTCTCCAGTCGGTATTTTCTTTTTTTTTTTACTAAATGTAAAGGTGAAGAGACGTTTGACGAAGAAGGTTGACAAATACCTAAATCTATCTGCGTGGTTTATCAAATGGTAGAGGACCTTTTGTATGAATGTGGTTCACCGTTTTATGTTTGATCGGATGTTCGTAATCGGGTAGTGATGTTAGACTTAGAAATGCATTCAGAATTTCAGTATATTCGCTAGATATTTTGAATATTTTGGGTGTTGGCGTATCTACCACGGCTGTAAATGCGCAAACTTTTAATGAAGTTTCTCCATCGAGGAGTTTCTTATTATGTAAGTCTACCACAAGGTTAAATTTTGCTAAAAAATCTGCCCCGATTATTGGTTGATTAATGTCCGCCGCTGTAAATGGATTGGTAAAATTTCTTCTTAGGCCGAAATCTATTTTAAGCAATTGTTGGTCATACGTACGGATATTTGTTCCGTTTGCAGCTGAAAGGCAGTAGTCGTGAGTTTTATTTGTGGGTGGGAACTGTGAGACGGGTCTTACGGACACGTCAGCCCCTGTGTCGACTAAAAACGTGAGTTTTGTATTTTGGCATTTAATAAATAAACGGCGGGATTTGAACTGGTCACTGGTTCCCGCAACTTCAGTAACCTTTATCAGTTTTTTGAGTTTGCTTTGTAATTGCAAGGCTGCAGACATTTTCGAGCCTCGTTGCCGAATTTATGATGATAATAGCATGTTGGAAACTGTTTAGACTTCAATTACATAGATATAGTAACTAGAATATCAATAATAATAAATATACCTACCTACATACATATAAAAAATATAAATTCATATTTTATCTTTTCCATTCTCACCGAATGGGAATCTCACGCAAATTATGCTGAGTATGCACATGTGCCCGTCGCCACCAGACGAAATACGATATGCACATTTGTGTCGTATTATGAAGGCATGCATGGGAATCCGAATTTGTGTGAAATTCTCATTCTTATTATTTGCAAAAGAAAGAAACTAGCTTAGTAAACATTTTTGGAGTATTATAAATTAAGTTTATGAAAATATAATTTTAGTCCGGTTTCAATCATCAAATAAGAAGTTTTATTTACAATTCTACGTGGTATCTTTTTGGAGTTGGCGTTGCGGTACAAGCACCGTTAGCATAGCATATTGTTAAAATCAAGGTACAAGCACCTTGATTAAGCAGCACGAGATTCGACGTAGAATTCATTACATTCTTTGGCGTTGCGGTACAAGCACCGTTAACGCAGCCATTAGATCAAGGTACAAGCACCTTGATCCAGTAGAATAAAAGAATTCTATACAGAAACTTTCTAACTTGCGAATGGCTACGTCTTTGTTGACTTTTACTACGCGAGGTTCTACGATTATGTGCAAAATCATTACTGTTTTTGTAAAGTGTTAGGAGAGGAGATTGGAGAGTGAGAGTGATTAAGAAAAGGTGCGGATACCTGTTTGAAAGTGGATGGAGAAAGGGAGAGGAGTTTATTAGCATCTTCGGGGGTTGCCGCCCCAAAGGTGAAGTTTGTGCCAGTCTTCAAGACAATGCTTTCGGAGTAGGGTCCCGTGGACGCCAATATCGTATGTTCTTTTGTTTCTGGTTTTTTGTTTTCTGTGTAGTTTTCTTCATCGATGGGGAGTATGTCAGAGATTGTGCCTGGAATTGTGATTTTGTCGATATCTTCTTGTTTATCAGTGAATGAATCTTGAGCTTTATGTACTGTGACTGCGGTGTTGTTTTTTTGTGGAGTGGTTTCATTGAAATCTTGTGCGGTTTTGTTGCCTGAAAGGTTTTTGCCTGTCCGTTTCGGGGTGTTGGTTTGAGGTTTTATGTTAGAGGTGTTTTTTTCTGTCTTGGTATTTGTGATGGGAGTGAAAGTTTTGTTCTGAAATTTAGGTGTTGCCTCAGCATAGGTTGCTGGGCTTGTAGCTTTTTGTGCTTTCTCTTTCGGGGCTGACGTCGATGGCGAGTTTTTGAAGGCGTCCGCGAAGGATAAGCCTGGCATGGCTCTACTCTGACTCTCCAAAACCGGCGCGAGACTACCATTGATGGCGTACCACTTTTTCCTGGCTTCATACCTGGTTAGGTATGGTCTGAAGGCGAGGCAGGACCTACAGCGGAGTGGCGCAGGGTACCATCTGCGTTTGGGTAAGCTTTCTAGGCAACAAACTATATTGGTGGGGGGAGAGAAGCGGTCAAAAGTGATCTGGAGGGCTCCAGTTGGCACCTTGACGTTATCTTCTGACGCGTTAGTTTCCTAACCTCAGTCACAGATTTATTTTTTTCTTTAAGACCATCTAGGATATCCTGCTCTGAAAGGAACTTTAAGTACGGAGCGAAAGCGATGCCCTTTGACGAGTTTAATCTGTGATGATACTCAATCTTGACGTCATAACCTTCAACCTTGGTGAAGTTTTTGATGAGCTTCTCAGCGCCAGTCCTTGAAGGGAAGAAGGCTAAGTATTTACCATCTCTCAAAAGCTTGCAAGAGCGGATGGTAGGGGAACAGTGCTCAATCATTTTGGTGACAACGAAAGGATTTAGTTCTGTGATGAGCTTGTTTTTATCGTTTAAGTATATTAGGACATATTTAGGGTCCGGCCCAGTGAAGGCATCACCCAGTGATTCCTCCAATAAGGGAAACTCAGACCATCTGGTTCCACGCTTGTCATTTTTTTTAGCCATTTTCCTGGGCATGGAGTCTTCCATGTCCAGTAGGGAGTAATAGTTTTGCGGCCCTCTGGCCGCGCCCATGTTTACGTGCCCCCTAGGGGCGTGTGATTAGTTGTGCCTCAGTGGGAAAGGTAGAAGTCAAGTTGTACGTGGAAAGCTAGGAAAGCTGAAGAAGTTATCTAAGTATAGGGGTTTTTCCCTGAATAATAGAAGCAAAGCTAAAAAAAAAAAATATATATAGGGTCTTAAAGTCTACCCACCACCAAATATTTTCAACTACGACTAATTAACTAAAACTAAGTTAAGTAATTCATGTAATCAAAAAGAAAGGTTAGTTTAAGAATAAGTTAATTGAATTTTTAAGTTTCTTCTCTGGAGGTTGATTGTTGTCCAGTCCTAGCCTTAAAAATTGCGCTTCGGCTGGATGTTGATAGTAGATGTAGAATCCTCTTGGCTACTTCCCAGTAATGGTACCTTAATAATACTTCACGATTCCGCTTCAGCTGCTAGGTTGATTGATGTTGAGTTGTTCTGAATCCGAGGTCGAGAAATCAATTTAAAGTTGCTTTTGTTTCCAAATACAATTAATCCAGTCAAAATGGCGGGGTAAAACCAGATTGATATTGTTACGGTTGGTGACGTTGCTATTAGGTCACTTTGGTTTGTTTTAGTTCCAGTTTGTACCGTATGGCGCTTTGGGTGTGCGCCTCTGCTGCAATAATTTTTCGGAAAGAAAAATATGTGTCGCCACCTATCCGTGAGGATGGCGCCTCGGTCCGCTCTCCCAATTCGGGATCCGCTCAGAGCGAGCACGTGTATGGTTGTTGTGCTTTTGCGATTTGCGATTTCACAGCAGGGATGAAATGATTTAGAAATCTGCAATCATCCGGCTATCCGCTAGTGATCGCGCCTTTTAAACTGATTGTCTTGATGCACGGACACTTTATAGATGAGTTGAACTTTGTTTTATAGGTTTTTATTTACTTTTACCACTTTTAAATCGATTTTAATTATACACACTGTGCTGTCGATCTGATCAAGTCAGAGGCTGTTGACACACAAACCAGACCATACTACAAGTCACAGATGAGGAAATGCTCTAAGCTCTAAGATTTTCTTTCCAGCAATCCCCTTTTAAGTAGCCACCGACGTCCTCTCTTTAACTAATTCCCCTTTTTTTTCTTTTTTTTCCCTTCCTATTTATACAAAATACATAACATAAATCAGGTCCAGAGCCACCTTGAGGATTGTAAAATCCTTCAATGGAACGTCTGTGGCCTCTATAGCAACCTGAGCAACCTTCAGCTGCGCATTTCCGAATTTTCTCCTTCCATCCTTACCATCCAGGAAACTCATCTCCCTTCCACTTCCACGTCCCCTCCCTTCCACTTACGTAACTTTACCCCGTACCTACACAATACCTCGACCACCCGTCGAGGAGGCGTGGCGGTGCTGGTTAGAGACGACATCCCTCCAGCCTGATTCCTATAAACACTACACTCACAGCTATTGCGGTAAAGGTCTATATGCAGACACCAATTAATGTCGTGTCCGTCTATGTTGGGGCCGGGGACGAAGAGAACGGACGGCTTTTAAGTTCCCTCGTGGAACAAGTCTCCGGTCCTACCTTCCTACTGGGAGACTTCAATGCGCATCACCCGTTGTGGGGATCGCAGCGAAGCGACTCTAGGGGAAGAGGGATCGCGGGCTGGCTTGACGGCTCCGACCTCGTCCTCCTCAATGACGACTCACCCACCATCTTCAATACGAGAAACACTCTCACGCATATAGACCTTTCCTTCGCACCTCCT
The DNA here is from genome assembly GCA_963930735.1 of Dioctria linearis. Classification (NCBI taxonomy): domain Eukaryota; kingdom Metazoa; phylum Arthropoda; class Insecta; order Diptera; family Asilidae; genus Dioctria; species Dioctria linearis. The sequence goes on from OZ005741.1 coordinate 101,961,797, forward strand.
ACTCTAGCACACAAAACAGAATGGCGAGTTGTCAATAACCCTAAAGGAAGCGATCATCTTCCCATTCAGATTACCTTCTCCAGTCTTCTTCCAGGCAGGGCACACGTACCTAGGTACGTGGAAAGCCGTGCGGACTGGGATAAGTTCAGAATTGGTGTCACAAATTTTCTTCAGCTACATCCACCAAGCCACATAGTAGACAAGGAGGCAGCTACACTAACAAAGGCCTTAAGATTCGCTGCCAACAACAGCATACCACTGAACACTCCAGTCGCCAAAACTCAGCCCCCGTGGCTCACATCTCAGGTCCGACAGTATATCTATCGCAAGGACTCGGCCTGGAAGAAGTTCAAAAGACTCCCTAGCAGTGCAAATGCCATTGCATATCGCAGGGCAAACGCACTCATGCGCCGGGAGATCAGGCTAGCAAAAAAGCAAGCGTGGCAGGACTTTGCGGATAGCATTAATGCAGAAACACCGATGAGGGATAACTGGCGGAAGGTCCGAGCTATTTGTGGACGTCCGACTAAGGCATTCATCACAGGCCTTTTGATAGATGACCAAATAGTGCATATCGCTGAGACCTTAGCCTCATACATTACCAGCTATTGCAATTACCAACTACACCCAAACTTTGCAAACTCCTCAGATTTGTGCGGGGAGACCAGCCTCGGGACAAGAGACATCAACCAATCCCACATTCTTGATGATCCTTTCTCCCACCAGGAAATTAAGGATACCCTTAATTCCTTCCACGGAACCACTACCGGTCTGGACAATATCTCCTTTGGAATGCTTAAAAAGGCTCCACCAGCCTGGTTTGAAAGAGCTAAAGGACTCTATGATCTGGTCCTTGATCTAGGCAGATTTCCACAGGCTTGGAAAATTGCAGAGATCAGATGCATTCCAAAGACTGCCAAAAAGATTCCACGCCCATCCGAAACCAGACCAATCTCACTCCTATCCACAACATCCAAAATCCTCGAGAAGCTGATGGCCAACAGACTGTCATTGAAGCTAGAGCAGCTGCAGCTGCCACAGGTTGTGAGCTACAGACCAGGAAGAGGTACTCAGTCCCTCCTCCAGGAGCTGGAGCATAACTTGGCATGCGCGCTCTCTAGGGGAAAGCATTGTGTTGTGCTGTCAATTGACCTCGAAAACTCAGTTCTCCGACAGCTGAAACAATGGAGCATGGGGAAGAGATTTGTTGACACCGTCGACTCGTTTTTGACAAAAAGAAGGATCAAGGTCAGAACAGGAGGACATTTCTCCACTGTCCGCACCCTACAGAACGGACTCCCGCAAGGGTCGCCTCTCTCGGTCCACCTTTTCAACGTCTTCATCCACTCTCTGTCAGAGAGCTTGGATAAGGTTCCAAATCTCTTTTACCACATCTACGCTGACAATATCATCTGTTATGCTTCTGGTGAGGTCCCATTTGTCAACCACGTGCTCAATAGAGCTCTGAGAGCAATCTCAGTCTGGGCCGACACAAATGGGGTCAGAATCTCGCTCAGCAAGCTTGAAGCTCTACACGTTTGTCGGAGACGCAAATGTTCAGAGAATGCCTTTGAAAGTTACATAGCTTCTATCCCGCTAGTAAAAAACCTCAAAATCCTTGGACTTGTCTTCTCGCACAGCCTGAACTGGACAAAGCATTCGGCGATCGTTGCAGAATCGATTAGAAGCAGGAATAACCTGCTAAAGATCATCTGCAGAGGAAATGCTGGGCCTCCGTTAGAGACGGCTACACAAATAGCGAGACAATTGGTAGTTGGCAAGGCAGACTACTGCATAACAATCTTTGCCTTCACCACGGTTGCGAACATCCGGAAAGAGCAGGCATCCATAAACGCCACCGCCAGGATAGCCCTCGGCGCACTTCGCATAACTCCCATAAATAGTCTCCTTATAGAATCAGGCTTCCCTACAGTCACGCAAAGAAGAGACGAGCTCGCTGGCAACTTATTTTTTAAGAACCTCCATATTCCCAACTCACCACTCCGCCTTTACACCTTGGACATCCTATCCCAGAACCCTATCCCCACCAAGCGCACCTGCTCTAGTTTGACTAGAATCATTGCAAACATCCCAGAATCCCTTAAAATAATCCCTTTTAATCCCGATCACCTCAACCCAACGCGTACCGTTCCTCCTTGGAGAGTCCTTACAGGAAGAATCTTATTAAATGCAAAGAGCTACGAACACCTAGACAGTACGAACAAAATAATACTGCACACTGACACTTACCAACGAATACAAGCTGACATAAAGATCTACACGGACGCCTCAAAGGATGAGGAAGATGTAGGTATAGAGATCTGGACAGAATACCAAACTCCCGCACTCCCATGCGCTTATAAACTGCGGAAGGATAACATTAGCGTGGTGCCCAGCCCACGTGGGGATAGAAGAAATGAGAGAGCTGACGAGCTCGCAAAGAGTGCACTCCGCTCTCAACGCGAACTGATAAACCCACCGGGCTACAAGGCGGTTAGAGCACAATTAAGGAAGACCCAGCGTGATAGCAGAAGTTCTACTTGGTGCGAATCTGGTACATTCCTAGCTAGCCATCATAAGGAAGTAAACAAACCAGTGATGCCTGACTTTCCAAGGCGAAACATGATTGCGGTCGCTAGACTAAGACTGGGTCATTTCCTGCCAGTCAAGCTACATCTATTTCTCGGACAGCTGATCCCTGCTTATCATTACTGCCGGAACGCGACAATGACTGCTACCCATGTTCTGCAAACGTGCATCGAATTACAAAGACTACTTAACGAACTCGGGACTACAAAAACTCCAACAGAACTCCTCACCTACAGGGAGGAGGACACGAACTTACTACTCGATGCACTGAGGACCTACTTACGAAACGCGAACAAAGACACTAGACTGTAACTGCCTACAAACGAACCCTATCAGCCCTTGCTGTAAGACTCTTTACTCAGACAACAAGCTAAAAAGGAAAGCTGAAAACAAATATACTTAGAAAACGAATTTGTTAGAATTATACAAAGAAAGGAAAAAAAATGAATTTTGTAAAAATAAAATTATGATCTAATATAAATAAGAAAATATAAAAAGAGGACAACTATACAAATAGAACTGCATGGTGTTACATCAAAACTTAAAGCTGCTAAAGATAAAAAAATTAAATCACAAAAGGATGTCATAACTTAAAGCTAGAGATGTACACATAAGTTTTTCCTATGCTATTGCTTATTTATAACCCTAATTATTATACACACAATTGTAATCCCGTTTAAGCACAAATTTAGCAGGTCACTATTCATTGTCCCTTTTAGTACTTCGGCAAACTACCCAGTTCCTACTTGTAAGGTCTGCCCTATTTTGTTACATACCGTAGCCTAAAAAAAAGAAAAAAGAAAAATATTAACAAGATGTAACTATAAACAATAGAAAAACAATTGTTAAACAAACAAACCTCATACTTATTGTACCAGTAGTTCTAAGCTCCGTTTCTGTAGTCCCCGTTGTTTTTTTTATGGTTCAGTTTTGTTCCCTTTAATTTTTTGGTTCTTCCTTTTTCTTTTGTTTACCTTCTTCTCCCTGGATTAATTACTATTTCTTCTTTACCTCTTAGTTTTTAGCCACTTAGAATTACTTAGATAAGCCAGGCCTAGCCGCAACACCTAAAAAATAAGCGAATATGTTAACAAACTATTGAAAAAAGTAATGTTATATGTAAGGTTATCAATTAAGACTGTAATAAACCCAATTAGCTGCCCAGATGGCCTAGTAGCCGTGGGCCCTTAAACATAATTTGTAAATTAGGTTAGATTTAGACAAATCTATGTAATTGCAACTAGTGATAAATAAATAATTAAATAAATTACTGTTTTTGGTTCTACTATGAAAAACGTTAGAAGCGATTCCAAGATTGCGCAATTTTTGATTTACAATCTGTTCTATTCTATCATGTATATCCTCGACTGGGTTAATTTTAATCTTAGAGATACCGGAAGGTTGCGCGACTTCGAATATTGTGTCAGCTGTCTTTAAAGAGTTCTTTAAATTACTTTCACTTGTGGCTACTATATAGATTTGATTTGTGCCGGCAGGCCGTTGAGCCAAATTTGTTTGAGCAAGTCTTTTGTGAGAGCTTGTGAAGATCCCGCGATATTTTCCAAACGTCTGTAATACTGGGATGGTGTGTCATCACCCATGGACACACCATCTAAAAGTTTGGTTAATCTCCTATTTTCGCTTTCTGTATGTCGGATTATTACAGTCTGCTTAATATTTTGGAATTTCTCTTTAGCTGGGGGCGGATTTATCATGTCTGTAATGGTCATCAGAATGTCTTCTGGTAAGCTGGTAAGGACATGGTGGTATTTTAAGTCGTCCGACTTTATATTATTTATAATAAAAGTAGATTCTACCAGCGTAAACCAAGTCGAAGGACTGCTATGGCAGAAACTGGGTATCTTGACCCGTGCAATAGCAGATTCATTTTCCTCTTTTACTTCGTTTTCTTTATCCTCATCAGGCATTATACTAATATTATTTTACTACTATTATTTGTTTCAAATTTAGGAACACACTAAGTTATTTTGTGTGAGATAATTTTACCGGCAAAACGCAAACAAAATACAAGTACATATATGTTATGTATAATACCGATCCGTTTTTCAGCGAGAGCACTCGTCGATATACGAATTAATTTAGCTCGTTAGTACATACGACTTAATTTAGCAAAAAGTAAGAAAAAAATTGAGTTTGATTATACATATATAAATACGTTGATACTTAATTTATTATTAATTGCGTTAGTAAGAATTTACTGCAGAAATATAATCTGAAATTCGTTTCTGGAATTCTTGGAAGCAATATATATGAATGGAAAAAAATTTCATTAACTGGTATATATAGCATATATAATATGATTATGGAAAATATGATTATTAATTCTATTAATGATTATTTAAAATTTAAAAATATATTAATATAATTATATGCTCTAATTTTACAAACCAAAGAGAAAATACTTCACTGATTCTACAATTTCTGTTGCGTGTATCTTTTTATTTCATTGTAATTGTGTTTTGGTTGACGTACGGTGAATGTCACTGTATTTAGTGTATGTTATCTTCTTCAGGCTGATACAGTTATAGGACGCATGGTCAATGTTACCTCGGGGGTTGTTGTGCTTGGGCGGTTACGCTGGTATGCGTTGTTTCAAAATGTGGACTTAACGCCCGGCGAAGGTTATCCCAATTGCGGCTTACACATATATGTACGTATATGTATGGTGCGGAACTGCAAAAATGTCTGTACCGTTGTTTCGTCCCGTTGTTAGCTGATGTGATTCCTTTTATGCAAAATCTTAGATTTTGATAAATTTGTGCATTATTTGTAATGCGTGTATACTGGAATGTTTCTTCTGTTTCTGCTGCCGATTTATACCGCTGATGTTAGTAGGTTTAGTTATTGAAATAATAAACGTTTTACTTATGTAATGTTATATTCCATTAAACTTCAACTAAACACTACTAAGATCTACTTTTAATTATTAGTTTTAACAATACTTTAGATATACTAGAGAAATATAATTATACTTATTTCTAATTTCGGTTTTATTATCATTAAACTACGCTTTTTATATTTTTGCTGGGTTAATTTCTCTTTTCCAATCTAATTCGATTTATTCTTTTTGAAGACCGAAAACCGCTCACCGTTCAAACTACAAAATCAAACTTACTTACTTCTTGGTTCTGGAGCGCACTTCCCTTTCGTCACTTTCGTGACCCAATTCAGCGATCAGAACGAATCAGCAGAATTGCGCATACTTTCAGTTCTTATCAATGGTTGCGAGAGGTCAATGCTTTTTGCGAAGACACTGGATTAATTGCAAAATGCATGTTAATCCAGGTCGGAAATTTCGCAATGCCACTGATCAATAATTGGTGCTTTATTGCACGAATATATAATTATAGTACATTACAGAATCATTTATCCGCATCCGCATCATATATGTCAACGAAACCGAAATCTAGGAGCTGTGTAATACCCAAAAAGTACAAGTTCATTCCGTAATCGAAAATATCAAAAAGCGAACCAATACTATACAGGAACTGTTGCCAAAATCCCGTCTGTAACGATCAATCTTCGGCGGTATGGGCAATGCTATGTATTTCCTCTTTCGAACAATGGATTGTAATAATGAACGTGAGATATACAGGCGCCTGGAGGAAATAGTGCTTGACAAAAAGGTATTAATTGATATAGAAAAGAAGCAAATAAGCGTGGTAAAAAAACACACTGAATAAAATTCAGAAACCCATGGCCTCCCTCATGGATAGACAGCAACAAACGGCTTATCAAGTCAACAATTCACAAGCCGCGACCGATAAAGTAAATTAAAGGCAACTACGACATAGAAGAAAATTAAATGCAAATGAAGTGTGACATTTAGTAAAAACTTAAATTTGAGAGAAACTCTGAAGCGTAGTAGAAAATTAAATGCAAATGAAATTTGACATTTAGTAAAAACTTAAATTTGAGAAACACTCTGACGCGTAGTAGAAAATTAAATGCAAATGTAATTTGACATTATGTAAAAACTTAAATTTGAGAAAAATTCTGAAGCGTAGTAGAAAGCTAAATGCAAATGAAATTTTACATTCAGAAAAAAATTAAATTTTAGAAACACTCTGAAGCGTAGTAGAAAACTAAATGCAAATGAAATCTTACATTCAGTAAAAACTTGAATTTGAGAAAAACTCTGAAGCGTAGTAGAAAATTAAAATTAAAAGAAATTTGACAGCTGTTAAAAAATTGAAATTGGATAAAAGCTTTGACATGTAGAGAAAACAAAATTGAATGTAAAGGAATTTGATACCTGTTGAAAATTGGAAGTAGACAAGAAAACCTTGACACGTAGTAGAAACAGAATTAAAAGCAAAAGAAGTTGGACATTAGTTAAAAATTTAAATTAGATACAAACTTTGACATGTAATAAACATTCGAAAGCCAATAAAATCAAAACTTGAACATGTATTAAAATTAGAAAAACATCTAAAACTATAGGTCAGGACAAACCAGCTTTGTAAAAGAGGAATGAGAAATTAGGAGTAGATCAAAGAAGTAAGAAAGAAGTAAGTCGTCACGTAGGCACGCCAAGTTTTTTTGTCTTTGTAAAAGTAATCCAAAAAGTAGAGAACCAGTGTTCTGGAAAAAGTAAAATAAAAAGCAGAGAAGTCTATCGGCCGTAGTGTGTTTTCTTTATTCGCAAGAAAATAAAAATCAAAAGAAAAATTTACGAAGAAGGAAAAGGAGAAAGAAGAACCTGCGTCCTAAGTGCAGCTTTCAGAGGAAAACTCAGCTTTTCAATTACCAGGCCCCATCCTCGTCTCCATCTTATTTGGAAGGAGAGAATTTCCACAGCAAACTTAGGTGAAAAGTCTCCTTGTTTTTTCAAACGCAGACGTTTTCGCTGGTATCTCTGGTTGAAACGCCCAATCCCACCTTCATACACTGGTGGCCGCTCGGCCAGGTACGCTTAACGGGTTCCGTAACGGAGAAACTTTTCGACGAAGCACGTAAATTAGCATTGCCAAGAAGAACGGAGGAAAAAAATTTATAACAATTAAAGTACGAAAATTAGCATTGCAAAGAAGTACCACGGAAGAAAGAATTATAGCAATATATAATTAATTTTTATAATAAAAAAAAACAAAAAAAAACAAAAATAGGATAATTACAATTAATAAACACTTAATGTTACAACAATACTTTCAACTTACAAGTGCTGGTATTCTGGTTAAGTATATAATTCACAATATCTTAATTACTATATAACCCGATGTTTAACGCGGTTTTCTCAGCTTGTATGACACTGTGAAATAGTTGAAATGGCCATAAGCTTCTATTTCATTCTTTCTTTTCTTGTTTCATCCATGTAGTAAAATTAATGTAGCATTCAAGATTATCTGTAAGGTCTGTTCTTTTATCAAGACAGATCATGGCCTAGAGACTAAGATAAAATTATACTTCACAAGGAAAGTGATGAAGAAACATACCTCTTACCTCTCTGTAAAATAAACATTGAATTTTCCTAATTATTAAGATAAGATACTAGCATTCTTTTCTCTTTTAGTCAAGCCATTTAGTTTTACCGTAGATGAGCCAGCCCGAAGTATTATGCCTAAAAAGAAGAAACTGCTATTAAAGACTATTAAATGAATTGTTGTAAAATTAGAAATTGTTAGTTGTAAGTTAAATAAGACAGTTAAAAGACCAGGCAGCTGTCCAGATGGCCTAGTAGCCGTGGACCCACTAACATTAGTTGTCAATTAGGATAGGTTATTTTAAGATCTATGCGAATTGCAACTAATGGATTAATAAATAAATAAATTAATTAATAAATAAATAAATAAAATCTATCAATCTGAATATTTTTAAAATCGTAATATTTGTAATCAATAGGTGGAATAATTTTTATAAAATTCATAAAATAAAATACGATTTTGAATAAAATACAAACAATTTGTGCTCTGGTAATGCATTAGAGTGCGACTACTAGTTGACCCACTTACAACATTGACCTTTTATTTCTTAGAAGCAATAGGCCCGTGCCAGCGCCTTTGAGAAATTCGGCGACAAGAAACGCTCGGTCAAATACATGAAAACAAATAATTATATTAATAAAATGTAACTTACCTTGAAGCAATTCTCTGAAACACTTAATTATAGGATGCTGTTGTACTACAACAACAAATCAACAAAAGCTGCACTGTACATAGGGCATCCAATATCGGCCAGGTTTTTCAATTCCAATATTTTGATATTGAAATTTTCAATTCCGATATTCCGATATTAATATCGATATTGAACCTTCACAATTAAAAAAATTTGAAATCAATATTTTACTGAACTGAAAAATTCCTCAGATATGAATAAAATTTTTTTTATTTATTTCTTCAAAAAATGTGGCAAAAGTTAAGATTAAGTACATTTATTTAGTTTTTAATTATTTTTCTTTTGATGCTCTTTCTAGAAGTGGGCCCGCAGAAAAGATAGGGCATTTAAATTTTTATCTTCTAAAGATGAACACAGTTTGGTGACAAAATTACCACTGGCGGAAAATGCCCTTTCAGATTCGACACTGGATGGTTTTACGGTTTTCAAATATTTGTAGGCCTCACGAAGATACGATCCCCGCATCCCATCCTCTTCGAAAGTGGCCATTTCTCTGTGAACAGCCTTCAATGCATCCTTCGAATCATTACCTGTTTTTGATTTGGGCTGATTTTTCATATCATTGCAAATGGCCATGTCAAGTTGCTCCTTCAACGATAAGTTTGCTGAAACATCTACTGAATCACTGTCAGACGACGCATCGGTTACGAACTCTGGCTCTCCTGCAGCTTTGTTATGTCGTTCATACAGTTCAATCACAGCATTGGCAAACGTTGATTTGCTGTGTTGCCGAAAATCTAGGGCATTGTCCACATTTTCATATCGCTGATGACCCTTCTGGAGGTAATGCAGTAAACCAGAAAACCTTGTCCGTCGTTCGTTGAAACGCGTCACCAAAGGTGCTTTCAAACGGACAGCCAAATCTGTAGCTCCCAAGTTATTAATCATGAATACTATGGCCGTGTCGATTGACAAAAGTGTCGCATCATTTCGACAAAACGCTTCTACGGCCAGTGTCACTGGTTCCAGATACGCGACAGCCGATGAAGGGGTGTCAAACTCCAAATCGCTGATCTAATGGAATTTTTGAACTTCAAGAAGCATTCAAGCATAGCATGCAGACTGTTCCATCGTGTTTTCGTGTCCAGGACCAATTAGATGGGCTTGCCAAATTCATCAGTTGTATACTTTCCCAGTGCTTCGTCGTCTTTTGTTGGAGAACGACGAAATACCTTGACAATCATTCGTACTTTTGCAATTAACGGCTTCAAATCTTCAACCAGCTCAATTTCGTCGTCCTTTTCAGCAAAAGCGACTTCAAAAGTACCCAAATCGTCCTTATCATCATCGGTGTAGTTCTCATCATCAGTGTCGACAGTGATGTCAACGTGACTTACACCCCCTGCGTCGTCAACGGCTTTGTCTTTTTTCGCCTGTTTGTACGAGACGTCAATTATTGCTAAGTGAATGCCGTGAACAATGCAAAGTTGTTGATTGCATATGCTCAGTCGTCTCACTTTCCGCATAACCGACGCACCGTCGGTTGTGATGCACACAATGTCCCAGTGGTAATTCAGATCAAATTTCGGTAGCACTTGTTGCACCAGCTGCTCAATGCACTTCTCTGCAGGAAACGATCCCATAACTCTAACCAGTCCAAGATTCCAAAATTCTTTCCGGGTGAGCACTTCCACGTTTAAGTACCTATGATATCTAATTGATACCATTCGTCAAACGTTAGACTGAATCGTATTCCATGACACCGGAGAAGGGTCAGCTTCACGATCTTTTGAAGGGCGTTTGCATAATCCACCACCATATTTCGAATTGTGGTTGCTGATTTTGGAACTTCAAACCCGCGAGCCTCGAGACACATTCTCAATTCCGAAGAAGTGATGAACACGCTGAAGGGCAATCCGTCCAAGCAACGAGTCTGGACAAAACCGCAGGTAAAGTGTTATCTCGCTGGTTTTTAAAATAGTCGGTGATAGCTGTTTTCGTTTTCTTGAGTGGCTGACGTCGATGCTTCCGACTTTGTAGCCAATTTTCTTTTGTGAATCGTTTTCAGAGGCGTATAGAGATCAGTGGTACTGCCACCAGTTGATTAAAAATAAAACCACACACAATTTTCGTCTGTGGTTACGGATCCTTTGAAATATTGTGACATGGGTCTCTTTTTGACTATAAGAAAGATAAAATATAAATACAAAACTGTAATTAATTACAATTTACAAGAATTACAATGAAATTTCTCTGTAAATTGTGATGAAATTCGTTGGTTTGAATTAAATAACAGTTGAATTTTGATCCTTACCGCTTATGCTAAACGTAAGTCACGAAAAAACCTTTAATTTTCGAGAAATTTAGCTTAAATCGCCTTTACAACATTTTCTCAACAATATTTATGACAGTTGCATAAAATTACAAGAATTGGCAACAGTGCTTACTCGAACTCTCAAGAACCCTTCAAGATAAGTCCAACACACAATAAAATAATTGGAATTCAACTATTAAAAAAAAACCAACTCATAAACAAAGTTTTTATTATAACTATTTCTTTTCATGTGCATACAAATATAAAGTCGTATGTTTTCCATACAATTTATTTTCATTTTAATTCCTCATTTGTTCATTTCGAATTTTGTTTTTTTTTCGCCAAAGTTAATGTTTGGTCACAACGAGTCCATGTATACCTAATTTCAGATCGATTGGATATGGGGAAATGGGTTTGCACGTAGACAGGCGAAGTTAAAAAAGGTAATTTGCTTAAAAAAAAAAAAAATTTCAATATCGAAATATCGATACTGAGCCAAACCAATTCTGATATTTCGATTCCATGAAAATGTCCGATATTTCCGAGATCTTGGAATCGATACTATCGATATTGTATGCCCTATGTACAGGTGTAGAACTCGTTATTTGAATCTTGAACCAAAGTTCAAGAAGTTACGAAAAACGTGAATAAAATTGGAAACATTTCTCCTAAATATAAGCCGTATACTTTTGCCTGTTGCGTGAATGGTTAAAAAGAACTTAAATTAGTCCTAGTGCGACTGAGGCAATAAGTTAAACACAAAAATTGAAAGAACTTAGGATTACCACAATGATAAACTCTTCTTGAATATCATCAAAATCCTTTCAAATTATTCATAATAATGAATTTTTCCTACATCGAGTCACACTACGCAATTTCTTAAGGAGAGATACGTATCGCTGGCCAACGCTGGAGATGTAAATTTCAGTAAAAAAAATAAAATTCTCGTTATTCCCAAAATCAGCATAGAAACCGTTTGAAGCGGGGAAACACAACACAATGCGGTCTTTAGGGTTCATCAGCTCAGATTATTCCTATATGTGATAATAGAATAGAATGAAATTTGAGCTGTTGATTGTCGCATTGTGTTGTTTTTTCTTCCTTTCCTTTTTTATTTAACACTTAATACTAGAAAGACCGAAATTTTGTATATACCTAAATAGCCCAAAAGCAAATGACTTCTTTCTGCAATGCAGAAGAAATGTATTTAAAAATAAGGACTCGGCCTGGAAGAAGTTTAAAAAACTTCCAAACAGTGCAAATGCCATTGCGTACCGCAGGGCAAACGCACTCATGATCACACTTGCAAAATAGCAAGCTTGGCAGGATTATGCGGATGGCATAAATGCAGAAACACCTATGAGAGAAAACTGGCGGAAGGTCCGAGCTATTTGCGGACGCCCCACTAAGGCAGGCATCACGAGCCTTTTGATAGGGGACCAAATATTTCAAAACCCGAAGCTCATTGCTGAGACCCTAGCATCTCACATGGCCAACTACTCAAACACACAACTCCACCCTACTTTTACTTCAACTTTTACTAACCAATCAGAACTGTGCGGGGAGACCAGCACATGGACTAGAGCCATCCTACCTTCCAACCGCCTCGATAATCCCTTCTCCCTCCAGGAAATTAAGGACACTTTTAATTCCTTCCACGGATCCACTCCCGGTCTGGACAATATATCTTTTGGAATGCTTAAGCAGGCACCTCGTGCATGGATTCAAAGAGCTAAAGGACTCTACGATCTAGTCTTCGATCTACGCAAATTTCCGCAGGCTTGGAAGATTGCTGAGATCAGATCGATTCGAAACACTCCCAATAAGATCCCTAATCCATCCAAAACCAGATCAATATTACTCCTATCCACAACATCCAAAATCCTAGAGAAGCTGAAGGCCAACAGGCTGTTATGGAAGCGCTCGCTGGAAACTCTTCAAGACCCTCCATATTCCCAGCTCTCCACTCCACCTCCTTGCCTTAGACATCGTATCCCTAAACCGAATCCCCTCCAAGCGCACCTGCCCTAGTTTAGCTAGAATCATAACTAATATCCCAGCTACCCTCAAAACAATCCCCTTCAATCCAGAGCAACTCAACCCAGCGGTCCCTCCCTGGAGAGTCGTTGCGGGGAGAGTTCTATTGAACGAGAAAAGCTACGAGCACCTAGACAGAGCGAACAAAATAAGACTGCACATCGACACATACGAACGAATACAAGCAGACATAAGAATCTACACGGACGCCTCGAAGGATGAGGAAAACGTACGGATTGCCATCTAGACTGAGCACAAAGCTGCTGAACTCCCATCCTCTTACAAACTACCAACGTGGACAGATGTCTTTACGGCAGAGCTAACGGCTGTGAGATGGGCCTCGAGGCAAGAAGGAACATGTAACATCTTCTCGGACAGCCATACAAAATCTCAAGAACAGAAACCCGTTGGCAGTTAACATAAGAAACTCCTTACACACTGGGAGAATCAGTTTAGCGTGGTGCCCAATCCATGTGGGGATAGATGGGAATGAGAGAGCGGGCACTCTCGCCAATAGCGCGCTTCGCGCTTCACTCGAACTCGCAAACCCACCTAGCTACAAGGCGGTTGATAAACCAGTGGTTCCATACCTTCCAAGACGGAACATGGTTGCGGTCTCCAGATTAAACACGCTGAAAATGTCGCCGAAGCTCATAATCATAATTACAGTTAATAAACACTTAATGTTACAACAATACTTTCAATTTACAATACTACATACAAGTGCTGTTATTCTAGTTAAGTATATAATCGACAATATCTTAACTACTATATAACCCGATGTTTAAAGCGGTTTTCTCAGCTTGTATGACACTGTGAAACAGTGAAATGGCCATAAGCTTCTATTTCATTCTTTCTTTTCCTGTTTCATCCATGCAGTAAAATTACCGTAGCATTCAAAATTATCTGTTAGGTCTGTTCAAGACAGATCATGGCCTAGAAATTAAGATAAAAATTATACTTCATAAGGAAAGTGATGAAGAAACATACCTCTAACCTCTCTGTAAAATTAACATTGAATTTCCCAATTATTAAGATAAGATACTAGCGTTCTTTTCTCTTTTAGTCAAGCCATTTAGTTTTACCGTAGATGAGCCAGTCCGAAGTATTGTGCCTAAAAATAAGAAACTGCTATTAAAGACTATTAAACGAATTGTTGTAAAATTAGAAATTGTTAGTTGTAAGTTAAATAAGCCAGTTAAAAGCACCAGGCAGCTGCCCAGATGGCCTAGTAGCCGTAAACCCACTAACATTAGTTGTCAATTAGGATAGGTTATTTTAAGATCTATGCGAATTGCAACTAATGAATTAATAAATAAATAAATAAAATCTATCAATCTGAATATTTTTGAAATCGTAATATTTGTAATCAATTGGTGGAATAATTTTTATAAAATTCATAAAATAAAATATGATTTTGAATAAAATACAAATAATTTGTGCTCTTGTAATGCGTTAGAGTGCGATTACTAGTTGACCCACTTACAACATTGACCTTTTATTTCTTAGAAGCTGTTCAGGATTGGGCTCCTGATTTCAGATCCTCCAACCTGAAAAAGGAAAAAAAGGACCACAAAGCATCAACCTTACTTTTAAATTATAAACATCTTACTTAATTAGCATCATAATGGCATGCAAAAGTCAATTTCTTCGAGTCCGCCAACATCATCTTGAAAACCTAAAAAAATAAACCAGACGGACCACAAAGAAACAAATCCTTTTTATTTCAATTATAAATTTGTCTTACCTAATTAATGTATTCCCACGAAGCAAATCTGCACATCAACAATTGCTACTGTCAAACTCAAGTCAGCTGGACAGCAACAAGTATGGCCGCCACGGTATCGAGATACAAAAAATTCTCATTACGAATCACGTTCCGCCATGATTGTTTCCACTAAAGCATTGCGTGAGGGGTACACGCTACTAACAGGCATTTGAGTGCACAAAGCAGTGAACAGATCAATAATATGAGACAATTTAACACTCCCAGTTCTAACTTGCAACACGAGCAGCATATGAACTACGATAATTACATAAGGAATTACTGCGCAGCAGAATATTGTGACGGTATATCTAAGTACAAGTGCGTGCTGCTTCTAGCTACGTCTAAGTCAGCTGAAGGTATCGGTTTTAGGAATTTACAGATTATTCCGGGTAAGTAATCTTTCTCATTCAACAAAAGTTGAAAGTTTTACTTGTTATTGGCATTTAAACTACACTGGATTCGAAATAAATTGAATTTACGCAAAATATTTTATATATTCATAAGTTGAGTGCAGCTTGTTAACAACAATTACTAAAATGGTAACACTTTATGAACCAGTGATGAAGTACAGTTGCTAGTTCAGGTTATTGTTGCAATTGTAGCCTACAAAGGTCAGCAGTCGGTCTACCGATGAGCAAAAGCCATCACGAGGCCGCCAGCTTACCGTTTCGGACTGCAAAATCATCGTCAGGCGAGAGTGGGAGGCAGCACAGCGTTTGCCGCTAGCAATCAGTCGGCCTGGGGAGGTACTTGCCTCCCACACCCTTCGATGCTTGTAAGCTGTGCAACAAAATATTCGACCGGACAGACAGACGGACATGGAACTTGAGGACTGGAAGTGAGATAGAGTCTACGGACAGACAGACGGACAAAGAAAAACTGGTCGAAGGAAACTCCTTCCTTGCATATATCGATGTCTAAATTCCGAACGCTAGAGAAAAAAAATAAAGAGAAGGGAAATGCAAAACTGATCAACTCCGCAATATATTCCCCCCCCCCCCCCCCCAGAGAAGGAAGCGCCATTTACGAGAACGAGAGAGAGAAAAAGAAAATGGAGGGGACTCGTGGTCTTGGTGGAGTCCCAGCTTTGGAGGTCGTCGAGCCCAATCGCTCCCATCCTCCCTGGCCAAGCTTCCAAAGCAATAGTGAAGATATGCTCAGCCCCATTTTATGGGAGAGGTGCGTGTGTGTGTTATATGTAGACTACATCAATGAGCCCGGCATCCATCCTCGGGCGTGCTAGCCGAACATGACGTGTTCCACTAGAGCTGCAAAAACAAAAAAAAAAAAACACAAAAGAACTGCAAAAAAAAAGGTGCAGGATAGTAATTTAAAAGTTCCGGCTCGATAAACGAGCACTAGCTAAAAAGGAAATTATATCTGTATATATATATTTTTTTTTTGTTGGCAAGCAAGTTGAGGAAAAATCAAAAGGCCGGCGCTACCATACCAAATATAATCTCTATATTATATAAGAACTTCAATATATGTATACATAACCAGAGTACATACAATAATCTTCATGTAAGAACTTCAATATATATATATAACTAGAGTACATACGCAAAAAAAAAAAAAAATTGATCTTTCAAATTATAATTATCAAAAACAAAGTGACTCGAATTGCTTACTAAATGCTTAACTATTATTGCTTCTACACTATTTACTTGTCATAAAAAGAAAATATTCAACAAGAGAAAAAAAACAACTTTTCTTATACATATGTACATACTGATTTCTATCCGACTTACGTACTCCTATTGAAATTCCTAAGGGTACCCGTATACATATTTTTGATAAAAAAACTAAATTAAAATAACCATGCGTTCTACTTACATTAATTACAACATCTGGCTCTGGGAATGATAAGCACCTACTTTTTTTTTCTTTCCTTTTTGCTTGATTGTGCTGTTCGGCACCAAATTCAAAATTGTTGTATGATTTTGTTGTTTATCAAAACTTTTTATTGCTTTAACTTTTCGTTTGTTCTAATTACTGCTCCCCTTTCTTTTGTGTTGTTCCCTTTTTTATTCCTTTTTTTTTTGTGTTATAATTTTCTTTTATTTTTCTGTTAGATTTTGATTTTTCATGCAGGTTCAGATAAACTTGTGACACAAAACTTGTTCATTATTCACAGCTCTCTCGTTTCCAAATACAGAAGCACTTTTTCTAATGAGAACTCTGAGCTAATTATTAAGAAGCTTCCAAGCCTTATATACCGACTTAGTGGCTATGTACATGTTCAGTGGTTTCTTGAGGAATTCTTGTAAACAATTACCCACATTCACTACACTTTCTCGTAATATGATATAAGAGCAAAGTTTCCACAATTAGAAAAAAAAACGAAGAATAAAAAAAAATTCAGATGCACTGAGGAAATTTTCAACTTTCCATCTCAGTTATTATGAAGGATTCATGAGACTTCAAATCAATTATACTCTGGCGCACTAAATAAACCTTCTTAAATTACTTTCCAGGAAAACTGTTCACCACCTTGACAGCTAATACAATTATAAATTTTTTTTTCTTTATTTAGGGAAAATTCTTGCACATAGCACAAACAAAATGAGAATCACGTTCACTAATGAAGTTTTCCATTTTTTCTATTCCAGAAGTTATCCAATTGCATTCCGTAACAAAAAAAATTCATGGAAACGCAGCGCACTGGTACCCGAACTTCCACTTATAAGAAGAAAATCACTCATTTGTCGCGAAACTTGTAGGTCCCCGCGGTAACGCGTAAAATCGCGAAGATCCCTTCACAAAAAGGTCTTGCGTCCAGCAGAAAGCCGGCATACGATCCCCAAGAAAAAAAAACAAAAAAAGAAAAAGACCCAATAAGTATTTTACACAAACCGGTACTTGACACGTTCCTCTTGATTCGTCGCTGTGCATCACTTAAACCAGACTGTCTGATTTCAGCAGTCTTGATCCCTCGCAACCGTTCTACATTCTTTTTGCCACCCGAAGGCGAGCATTCTTTTTCGTGTACGATTCCGCTCGAATCCCACTGCTTGCCGGTGACGATACTCTAGCTGGTGTGGACGCGGGTGTGTGTGTGAAGCATTTTGGTGATATTTATTTCCACTTACTCCGCTGGCGACCGAAACAAAATTGTTCTTTTCTGTACGCTTATTCTATTTTTCTATTTTCTATTGTTCTTATTGTACTACGCGGCAGGGAGCTATTGGCAGAAAGCATCAGGCGATACTTTACAGCTGGGCGAGTTGCCGTTTGTTACTTGGAATTTTCAGTAACAAACGGTGCATGGCTGGAATTTATTGCACCGAAGATGAGGCAACGATGCCAAATTTCGAAATTTCAACTTTCTGTGCAATTTTAGAATTTTGCTGCGGCGGCGAGTGTATGAAATAAAAAATCTTTTATGCTTTACAGGTTTGCTGGACTTTTAGGACTTTTTTTTTCTTTTCAGGTACGTTTAGAGTCATGGGAAAGTAGCATAGGGCCACTTTCCGAGATTGTATAAGCTTCTGCCCCTTTTCAGATACCCGAGGAATCATGACTAAAGAAAATGAGTAATAGTAATGGAAATAAAAATGATAACGAAAAATAAAAAAAAAATAAAGAAAGTAGCGTGAGGGCAGAACGCTACACAATGCCAATATAGTTGCCACGCGCTGTTGACTACCGTTCTTTGGTGCCGTGCGCAAACTCTGGCTATATAAACAGCAGTTTGACTTGATTCGCTCTATTTTGTGATTTAGCAGTGCAGTGATTAACTTGGAAATTTATTCCTTTCTGTTCTTTCCTAGTGATTTTTCCTAGTGTTATATTTTATTACTAAATTATATACTTTGTTTAATTGACGGCTAAAATAAAATATTCTCATTCTGGGTACCGACTGGATTAAGGAGTTTATTTTAGATACCGATTAAACTAAAGGTTTTTTTTATTGTGAGTAGCGACTGCAATAAAAAATATTACTAACAATACGCTTTATTTCTGGTCTCGACGGAAATAAAGAATCTTTCTTCGGGTCTCGACTGAAGTTAAGGTACATACTAACATTCACTTTAAGTCGGGTCTCGACTGACTTAAAGAATATTATCTCGGGCTTCGACTGAGATAATATATTACTGACAAATAACTTTATTGCGGGTCTCGACTGTAATAAAGTTTCTTATTGCGGGTCTCGACTGTAATAAGAAATTTACTAACTCACACGACTTTATTGCTGGTCTCGACTGTACTAAAGAGTCTTATTATGGATCTCGACTGTAATAAGACAATTACTAATAAAACCACTTTATTGCGGGTATCGACTGTAATAAAGAGTCTTACTGCGGGTATCGACTGTAGTAAGACAATTACTAACACAAACACTTTATTGCGGGTATCGACTTTAATAAAGAGTCTTACTGCGGGTATCGACTGTAGTAAGACAATTACTAACACAAACACTTTATTGCGGGTCTCGACTGTAATAAAGATTCTTGCTGCGGGTCTCGACTGTAGTAAGAAGGTCACTAACACAAAACACTTAATTGCGGGTATCGACTGTAATAAAGAGTCTTATTGCGGGTTTCGACTGTAATAAGACGATTCCTAATAAATCCACTTTATTGCGGGTATCGACTGCAATAAAGAATATCCTCATCCCAAACCTCAGTCAAAATAAAAAGTCAAGAATATCAGCTGCTATATATCGATCAGGTGAGTACAAGTCAATTGCTACAGTTGTATAAAACAAATTTATATATTAATCATTTATTAAACATTGGTTTCAGCTTTTTTTTATTATAAAATATATATATATACATATATATCTTGTAGTTCTCAAGTTATAGCATTTATTGAACTTGAAACATTTAGTGCAGTGAATAAACAAATAAAAACCACTAGCTTTATACCAGTGGCATAAATTTCACCACACCTTTCATTTATTGCATGTACGCTCTGACTACGGGCAGTACAGAAGCAATAGGCCCATGCCAGCGCCTTTGAGAAATTCGGCGACAAGAAACGCTTGGTCAAATACTCGAAAACAAATAATTATATTCATAAAACGTAACTTACCTTGGAGCAATTTTCTGAAACACTTAATTATAGGATACTGTTTTACTACAACAACAAATAAACAAAAGCCGCACTGTACAGACGTGGAACTCGTTATTTAAATCTTGAACCAAAGTTTACCTAATAAGAAGTTAGGAAAAACGCGAATAAAATTGGAAACATTTCTCCTAAATATAAGCCGTATACATTTGTCTGTTGCGTGAATGGTTAAAAAGAACTTAAATTAGTCCTAGTGCGACTGAGACAATAAGTTAAACACAAAAATTGAGAGAACTTAAGATAACCACAATGATAAAATCTTGTTGAATATCATCAAAATCCTTTCAAATTATTCATAATAATAAATTTTTCCTACATCGAGTCACACTACTCAATTTCTTAAGAGGAGATACATATCGCTGGCCAACGCACAGTAAGGAGATGTAAATTTCAGTAAAAAAAAAAAAATTCTCGTTGCTCCCAAAATCACCATAGAAACCGTTTGTAGCGGGGAAACACAACACAATGCGGTCTTTAGGGTTCATCAGCTCAGATTATTCTTATATGTGATTATAGAATAGAATGAAATTTGAGCTGTTGGCTGCCGCATTGTGTTTTTTTTTCTTTCTTTCCTTTTTTATTTAACACTTAATACTAGAAAGACCGAAATTTTGTATATACCTAAATTGCCCAAAAGCAAATGACTTCTTTCTGAAATGCAAAAGAAATGTATTTAAAAATAATTTTGCATTATTTAAAGTTACAAGGAAGGATGCCCTCAATTTTTTCTTAGAAATTTACTGGACATTTTTTATTTAGAATTTGTATGCATTATTAGAGGCCGAACGGAACACATGAAAGTTTTGTATCTGAAAATAACTCCAGTTGATCACCAAAGTAAATGAAAAATCTGCCGAAATATTTTCTGTAAATTTCTTAGAAGAAATGAATGTTTATTGCTTATCTCATTGCTCATGAAATGGGAATACAGGGATGGACTAGTCATATAAAAAACTTACGAAATTCTATAATAAATTTCATTTAATTAATTTAAATTTCCCAAGCAGTCTAAATGACTGCTTTTGGGCAATTTAGGTATAACACATTTACATATTTCAGAAACAAAGAGAGGGCGGAAGGTAAATACATCTATTAATAAATACATTTAATCATGTATACAAAGTCTTCAAATCCTAAGAAATTGTATCGTTATATTTTACACATCGAAATTAATTAGCAATCTAATGTTAAGGAAATCTGTTCTTACTTCTTAACTTGTTCTTAAGTTAACTATGCTTCTACTACCATGAGGTAACAAATGCGTTCCTCTTCCATATTGGCGATGTCCATGACCGATGGGGGCTCTGTTTGCAATAACAACAAAGGCGCTAAAGAAAGTATTAACGGCTGATGTTTACATACGTGATTAAGCATAAAAATCTCACATCGATAAGGACTGCCGGGGTCAGCACGAATTTTTGTTAAATTATGTACTTGTTATAATAAATGATTCTGTGGATTACAACATTATAATGTTATTAATTTTTATTTAAAAAAAATATAGAGAGAAATATAAAAAATGCCGCCCCAAAATTTGTGCCCCCCTCCTTAGATACGCTACTGGTTTCAGGTCTTCAACTGATTTTTCCAAATTATTTTCACATATTTTTGATTACATAATAGAACTAGTTTAATATCATTAATTTTTTCCATTTAACTAAAAAGCAAATTTTCTAGCATCATATAAACAACCAACATTTTGTGCTTATTTTTAGGATAGCCTAGTGGATTGCGCAAATTAAATTCATCCAAATACAAAAAAAAATCATATCTTTTCTCAGAATGACAATAAAATGGTTGATTCAAATAAATATTTCCATTACGGTAATCCATAACACGCTGTGCTGCCTCTAAACGGTTTTCAAAGATACTGCCAGCAAAAATAGGATCCTCCAACAAAATTCTTAATGTGTTTAGGATTGGTACGTATGTGTTTATGATTGTGTCACGTCATAAATTTATTCCTACAGGATTTATAAATTTAAAATTGTCTACAAATTCCTTCTATAGGAGGAGCATAATGCAGATAAGTTTTTGTTTAACTCCACCTCGTTATCTAAAGCATTCATGCTCGTTACAAATTTTCTTTATTAATAGCTTTGTAGAGTTCTTACTACTATTAATAATGTTGTTAAATTCTTCAACAATAAAATTCACAACATTGTCATGGATAATAAACTGAGATTTTACCTATAGCAGCAACTTCCACATTATGATTTTCCGGAAGTTCAAGACTAGTGGTGCTGGGAGATATATTCTCGGACGTGGGAGGGAGAGCCGGTTTGTAAAGGACAACTCAGTCGTTTAAAAATTCAAAATATAAAATTTAATTCAACACAAATGCTTAAAACTATATCACAATACAAATTCAAATAAAATTTAAAATTACTAATACAGCAATTCAATATAGAAAAAAACTTCAAACAAATTCAAATGAAACAAATTAAAAATTAAAATTAATATCCAGATTGTGATTAATTTATTCGCTCTGAAACAAAAGAGAGAAGAGCAGAATTGGTTATCTGTCATCACAATGAAAGAAAAAGAAACTGTTGATGCTGCTAGTGCCTGAGGGCACAAGGGCAGCAAAACGCTTCTATAGAAAAACTAATTCAGATTGCATTGTTTCCGAATAGAGATTTCTTGTACCCAATGTGGTATCAATATGTTTCTATAAAGTAGTAGCCTTTTTATGGTGCGTGAGCGCACAAGGGCAGCCAAATACCTTTGCTCGTACGTGACGGCACAAGGGTAGCAAGGTGCTGTAGACGGTAAAATGAGTCAGATTAGTCTCTGACAGTATTCTGCGCGTGCGCAGAAATGTAGCAATATGCTACTATAAAGAAGAAGCGCAGATTAGTCCCTACATCAGAATTATTCTTCTGTAAATGTGAGCAGGAGAGTTGCAGATTAGTCTCTGCAGCAGAATTATTCTTCTGTTTATATGTGGGCAGAAGATGTTGCAGATTAATATCTGCGCAGAATTATTCGTCTGCTTAGGTGTAGGAAATGATAGGATTTTTCAGATTAGTGTCCGAAATATAGAATTAATCTTCTATGTTGGAGGTTGGGAATATTCTTGTACTTAGATTAGTTTCTAAACCAGATGATCTCTGGACCAAGAATGATTTTGTGCTGCGGCTCGTCGGCTTTATATAGCCGCCGCATCTAATTATGAGTTCTCGCCTCTTGGTTTTGCCCTAGCAACGTTTGATGCAATGTCTGAATGCACCAAAGACAGCTGGCTGACGTAATGTCAATATATGACATTGCATATAAATATACCAAGGGATATATATTTCAGGTAAATTTGCGAAATTTTTGACCTTTTGTATGTTATTAATAATTTATTAATTATTTTTTAGATGAATGAGTCGTGTTAGACCTTGCCTTCAAAGTTTGCGTTATAGTGCATTTAGCGTGTAGGTGATTTTATTCAGCTAAAAACGCTGCTAGTGGAGATGACAAATAATCATGTCACAGATGCAGGATTAGATAAGTATCCTTATATTTTTACATTTTTGGAAGAATGATTCTTTGTGTTTCGTTTCCATTTGTTTTAAGCTGGACGGGGAATCAATGTTTTGTTGATGATCTGGCTGGGAGATTGAACGACTAATCAAATGATGAAATAGGGCTCTGTCTACATGAGGACTGAAGATTTGTGAATGTGTCTGGAAGTGGGGAAATCATCGAGGGATCATAGGTATATAGGAGGACTGAACATTCTCCCGCCTTAAAACAAATTATAAAATTTTTGTTTGTTTTACAATAAACTTACATTTGGTTGATGACAGATGTATAATTTCCCTCTTCTTCTTTTCATTTTCATTTCGACGCCTCCAGGAAGAGTCCATGTGATGAAGGTTTTTTGCTTTCCTGATTCTATCCCAGGGTGTATTTGTAACTTCGAGTAACTTTGTGACAATCGGCGTGGCAATAATTTTCCCAATTAGGTCATTTGGAATTCCTAGAGTAATCGGCGGGCTTAAAAATTGTACTGGTATAGTAGCTGGGGAGTCCATACTTGGTGGATTAATAATTGTCGCCTGAGGTGATAGGTTGGTGTTGCGCTGATCACTGGTTTTGGTACTGTAGTGCTCTGTGTGGGCACAGGTGGTGCATTTATGCTAACCAGTCCTGTTTCCGTGATGGATGTCATCGAATCCACGTCTTCTGGCGGACTTGGTAGTGTTTCAGTTGCTGCAGGTTTCTTTTTTGCGGATCGTAACGTTCTTGGGACATGAGCACTTGGGCAGCATTCTCTCGGCCTTGGATTGGTTCTGGGTTTGTTGTTACTTGTTGCATACAACTCTGGCATGCTCAATGGAGTAGAACGTGATGCTGTAGGAAGCCTGCGCCGAGTTTGTACCCAAACTTCTGGCTGGTACTCTCTTGACCTCGGTTTACAGTTGAGGCTATCATGGTTTTCCGATTACTTTAATAATAATATTTTGATTTCAGGCGATGCCAGCCTTGCCTCAAATGGCCTTGACTTTCGCTTAATAGGCGAGGCATGTACGGCGGGTGTTGGTCGCACGATCGCACTTCGGAGTCCTCGTGCTTTTTTAGGAGTTGGTGGCAGTGGCCTGATAGGCCTTATTGGTTTTGGAGGTGCCGATAGTTCTGGAGGTGAAGGTGCAAGGCCTACATCCACTGAGTCTCAAGACTCGGAGTTGATTATCTCTAGTAATTCTTCCATGGTAAAAGAAAATAATAATAAAAAAAATAAAAGAAATAATAAAGATTAAAAACGAAACCGCAAACCACTGCCCGCACTTGTCAATGTTCACAACTGAAGTGAATTTTGGGGGTTTTGGAATCGTTTATGCAAATATGACGGGTGTTTTGGAATTTGGTACTGCCATAGAGCAATAGATTTTGGTGGGGATTTTTGATTGTCAGGAGATGTTTATGAACGGGAGAGGTCAGGTTTTAGAGATTGGACGAGTGAATACTTTTTGCAGACTAAATTGTTATGGCCAATATGAATTTCAATAATTCAACCTAATGGCCATTTTCCAATCGGGATTTGGTCTTCTTTTATTAAAACGAGCGTTTCGATTTTTAAATTTTCTTTTTCTGTCTCCCATTTATGTCGTTGGTGTAATGTGTGCAAGTAGTTTCTTGACCATTGCTTTCAAAAGTTATGGGATATGGATTGGATGTGCTGCCATCTCTTGAGAGCATGTTGTTGTGGGTTAAGTGGGGGAGGTTCTACTATATGGTGAGATTATGATGACCAGTGAGAAAGTGTCTGGGAGTGAGGATATTATAGTCAGTTGGATCGTTGGATGAGGAGGAAGGAGGTCTAACATATTTTGCTCTAGTTCGTATTACTGGGGAAATACTATTCTCCTGCATTACTGATGCAGAATGAGATATAGGTTTTGGATGATAGTGATGTCATATATTGGTGGGAGTTTTAGTTTCTCTGTGATCTAGCCCCGTTTGTATTATATTAGATTGAAAAGTTACTGATACTGAACGAGATGGCGATACCCTTGTTTCACTTTTCCATTTTGTATTAATGGTGGAACGAGTGGTTAAAGTGTAGTGCTTCCTTGCTTCACTTGGTGTATTTCTCCAGATTTTTCTCTGAGAACTGTGCTATTTAGGTGTATTATGCGTCTTGATAGATGCATATTCATATTTTCCGGGGGTAGGCGTTTTCTTGTATGAAATTGATGTTTTGGTATTCCAAAACTATCTTTAATTTCTTATCCAACTTGGGGTTGTGATATTTTTGTTTTTAACTATTGCTCACCTTAGTTCTGCTTTTCTTTCACGGATAATCCAATATGGGAATCTTTTCACAAAAACCACTCTTTAAATTTCCCTTTTTTTATTCTATTCCTATGCCTCCTGTTTTATTAACACAAATTAATTTTTCTTTGTTCTATTTCTATATATTTTTATTTTACACCACTTAATTTTTCTTTATTCTATTATTTCTATATCTAATTTGTCTTACACCACATAATTTTTCTTTCAAAAAACCACCGACCGACGCTCAGAACAAATTTTTCTTATTTTTAGTTCTGGCGTAAAAAATTGGCTAAAACTTCAACTGTCTTCTTTAAAAAAAACCGATTCGACCCTTTAGAACCAAAATCACAACTCAACTCTTGATCACATTTAACGTGATCAAGAGCCGTTGTTCAGGATCAAAAATGCTAAATTGCATTTTCTTATCCTCGTCCGTTGTGTTCTGCAGATGGATAATCTGTTTGGTTATCTGATGCCAGCCTGTTCAGCCAGTGAGGATAAGGGTTTTTGAATTTGTTCAAACGTGTTTTTTATTACGCTGATCTGTTGGTTTTCCAGATCAGCTAAGGTTTGAGTATTTACCTCTAATTCGCTTAGTCGGCTGTATCCATAGTGCCAAAGAGATAGTGCATCGCATTACCTATCCCATCAAAGATGAATCGGGGCTTGCGTGATTTAGGCACTGCCTCTTTAATAACATTGGTGCGTCTCTTGATGTTTTCCATCAGGACATGTACATGTTTGGTTTGTAGGGTACATAGATCTTGGTCAAAAGATTTGTTACCATATAATTGATGAACGTAGTGTTCCGCGCGTTCCGCCAGTTTTGTCTGATTGTCCAACTCGCCCAAATCTAACTCACTGATGACGCTCCAAGTGTCGTGGTAAACCGATAAGCTTCCAAGGTCCTCAAATAGTACTCCCGTATTATTTAGGGGCGTTATAGAGTAAGGTTCCTCCGCGAGGGCTCCTATTGTGATCAGGAACAGTCCGTAGAAAATTATTGACCGCATTGTTATCTAGGAGAGGATAGGATATTAAAATGGGGTTTTTGTTGACTTGGTAGCTTACTTTCTATTATATATGTATCTTAGAATTACTTAGATTATATTGACACCATGTTATTCGTAGAAAGGTTTTAGACGATTGTTGTGTACCGTCACCTTTCGTTTACGAATTTTAATTGTTGTGTTAACTGAACTGGGGATGCCGGTTACCGTATAGGGTGCTACCCAAATCTGGGAGAGCTTATGTTTGCGACTCTCGCTCTTGAGTAGCACCTTGTCTCCTCTGTGAAATGTCAGGGGACGTACAGCTTTGTCATAGTGATTTTTCGAGCGTTGTTTACTCATCAGAAGATTTTTCCGTGCCAAGGCGTACGACTTTTGAAGCTTATACCTGAGAATGTGGTAGTAGCTCTCGTGGTTATACACGGGTTCAGGGTCTCGCCTTAAGTTGGACGGAACGTCCGCTGTAAAGCCGTAGAGGTAGTCCATGGGAGTTAATTATGTCCCTTCGTGTACACTGTTGTTGTACACGAAAGCAGCGGTTCGCAGATAACTATCCCATGACGTGGGATTTTCGTCCACTATAGTTTGTAGATATTCAATCAATGGTCTATGTGCACGTTCGAGTGCTCCATTTGATTAGGGATGATAAGCTAAAGTCTGCAGCTTATTTATCCTAAGGAGTTTGCATACTTTTTTGAATAGGTCACTCAGGAAATTACTTCCCTGATCGGTGACTATTCTTTTGGGAATGCGGTAGCGCGTGACGATTTCGTCGAAGATAATTTGCGCTATCGTTATTGCTTCCCCATTTGGTATGGCATACCAATCTACAAGGTTCGTGAGGTTATCCTGAAACGTTAATATATATTTGTTTCCGGATTCAGTCTCCTCTAGTGGGCCGACTATATCTAGATAGATTTTGTCGAATGGTTGTTTCGCTATGTCTGTAATCACCATTGGCATTTTATACTGTGGTGAAGCCTTCATTGTTTGACATTTGGCACACCGCTTTATGTGTTTTTGAAGTCACTAAGCATGTGCCTCCACCAGTACTTTCTTCGAATCCGTTTATAGGTTTTTATCAGTCCCTGATGGCCGCCAAAGACAGAATCAGGATAATCTTTTAAGATTAATTGAATCTCCTCCGGGCTTGTGATTACTTCAGGGGGACGAGTTTCGTCTATAATTTGTGGATTGGTACTAGGTGGACTGTCAAGGTCTCCGGCCTCTTCTGGGTGATGAGTTTGCTCCTTTTGTTCTATTGGTTTGGCCTGGCTGTCTGAATTTGTTCCACTTTACTGAACGCTTCGTGTCTGGGCTCTTGTTACTGCATTGCATTGCAGACACTCCTTAAGGTCCGATGAGTGTTTTTCCTCCTCTATGTCCGAGTCCATTTGGTGGTGGACTATAGCTTCTACCGTGAAGGTTGTAGTTTCTTTGTCTTTGTCATTATCCCGTGGAATGCGGCTTAAAGCGTCGGCATTCGTGTTGTACTTTCCGGGCTTATATTCAATTTTATAATTGAACTCGGACAGTTTATGGTGAAATCTCACCAGGCGGATGTGGGGTCCTTAACATTGAAGACTCCCTTGAGTGGTTTGTGATCTGTATAGACGGTGAACTCTCAGCCTTGCAGACAACACGACTTGGGTTGTAAACTGAAACTTTTGTTTTTCCCAAGTCGTTTTATGGGAAAAATTTTATGAGTTGTTTGGAATGTGAAGAAAATTCCTGATGCAATTTTCTTCACCCTTTTGGGAAGATAAACTAATCATGTTTTGTACATGATTAGTTTATTGAATTTTATAATTTATGATTTTCTTTTCTTTTTTCTTTTTAGGTGTTTAGGTGCAAGATTTTTGTAAAGCTACCCATTTATACATATATGTACCTAGGGTTTTATATATATAACATTCCTTCTCCCCCTCCTCTTCAAAGAATAATTCTCGAAAAAGCTGTGCGGGTGTAGATTCTGTATGGGGTGTTTTATCAAGTTGAGATGAATTTGATTGATATCTGCCTCAAAAAATAAGAAAAAATTCTTGGTGCACGTAGAGTTGGTATGAGATATTGGAATGCATCTTGTACCGGCTTGGAAAAGAGAAAAAAAATTGTGAGGTTTGTGTACTTGTAGCTGCCTACATATGTACATAATGCACAAATTGCAGTTCGTTTCGTTTGAGACTAAGATTATGTGTTCTGAAAGGAGATGGGTAAATAAAATAAAAAAAAATAAAAAGAAATATTCTTGCTGCCGAAATGGCGTGGGATTCACCAAGATAAGTGGCTTACACAGATAATTTTTGTTAACGTTAGGGGTTTTGCCCTTTACATGGGGCGACTTCTGAGATTATCTTCATAGTTTTGTTAAAAATGGAATTCTGCGAGGTAATCTCTCCACGTGCGCCGTATACCAGCCCCGTGCCCAATTGTATGAGGGTGCTGGCTATATTCGTTCAAACTTGGCCCCCCGGTGGCGTGGGCTCATCAGGCTGCTACTGCGGAGGGATGGGCATCCAGATGTATGCATCTGGGGTGCTCCGGCCGAGGCGGATACTTTTCATCGGGTGGAGTTATGCCTGTGGCCCCATGGTGGGAATTCCTGGGTGACTATGGGTGAGTTTTTAGATTTCAATAATTAATTTTCTTATTCATTTCTCAAATCTTCTTCTAGGAGCGACTTTGGCGCTATCCGGGGAGGTCGGATGGTGTGCCTGCCCGAATTGTAGGATGCACCCCAACTACCTGGTGCACGATGTGACGACCTGGGTCGGTTCTTCCGGATCTGAATTGGATCTCCCGGGTGCAGCGCCGAGTTTCGCCTCTGAGGAGACCTGGGATGTTTCGTCCGTTCCCGCCCAGGAGGACTGGGATCTGCCTGGAGAGGCACCTAGTCATGTCCAGGAGCACTGGGACATTCCCGATGAGGCTTCTGGTCCCGCCCAGGGATAACTGGGATGCTGAGTGTGGACCGGCCTAAGAGTCGACCAGCCCTAAATGTATGAAGTATACTTCATGTAAGTTATTTCCAGATGTGATTCCAAACATTTTTTTTTATCTTTTTAGGTTCGTGGATGGTCCGGGACATTCCCCAAGAGTCTAGTTTTAAGAATTATTTTTGCTTTTTCTAAATTTTTGGTGATTTTAAATTTTGTTAATTTTTGGCTATTAATATAATATTTGTATTTTTTATTTTAATAAAGTTTTATACCCAATGTACTCTATTTATTTTTTTTTTTTTTGTTTTGGTTGTTTTTCTGGTTTTGCTTATATTTGGGTTGGCAAAAATGATTCTAGGGGCTCTGGGCAGGGAGTTGAGTTTTCTCGTATGGCGGTTTCTGTGTTGGCAGATGATAGTTTGCTGTTAGACTTATCTTATACTGGAGTCTAAATATTCACTTCCTCTACGTTGCCTGATTATTTTTACGTTGTTTAATTATCCTAAGTTATTGATTTATTCTAGGTTATGTATGAAATTCTAGGGAATTATATTTCCTTGCTCCTCTATACTAGGGGTTCTTAAGAAAGTACTGTCTATTTTTGGTGTTTATTCTAATTGTTGGTTAGCCGTATTAGTTTGTTTTTGTTATCCTAGTTAATGTCTTATTTGTTAACTTCTTATTCTATTTTTCTACTAATGTAAGTTGCTATTTCCTATTTATAATCTTAGTACATTACATTTCTATTTAGTCTGATTGTATGTATTTATGTCTTTATCTTACTAGTTAGCTAATTATTCCTATGTATTACTTAATGTTGCTAAATATTGTTTACTTATTATTTTGTGTAAATAAATTCCGGTTATATTTTATGTTTTAATTCTATAATCTTATGCCTTTCTTTCTTCTATTTATTATCTTAATTTTTTCCTTATTTAGATTATTTTTACTACTTGGTTATGTCCTATTTGATGTTATCAATTCTATTCTTAAGTAATACTAAACAAATTTTACTCTTATGTTCTATTAATTTTATGTGGTCGCATTATCTCCTATTCGCTACTATACTTTTAACTTATTTACTGAAACCAGTGCATTGAAAGGATAGAATGTTGTGTCAGTAACAAAAGAATGAGACGGGGCCAACCAACGAGTATAGATCTTTTTGATTATACTACTTGTATAGATCTCGCTCTGGGGAGACTTTGAGCCCGTTTTAACTTTTCTTGGGGTGTTGCGTAAACCGGTTCCATAGGAATGTTTTCAGTTGTGGGCTGTTGTCTGCGTTTAGCAACCCATGCCATGAATACCGGTACGTCATATTTTGTTATTGCCACCACTGATACCATTAGCAACAAGAGTCCGGTCATTCATAAGGATTTGATAGAGAGTATATGAGGAATCTTGGCCTTTGGTCCATAGTGGATGTTGTTCACTTTGGTACGGATATCGTCCAGAGATTTTGTATCTAGGTGGATACGTTGGTTCGTATCATCTCCGAGGAGTAATGTTGGGTGTTTTTCAAAGTTTTTAGGAGCGGGTACTTTGGATATATAGCCTGCCAATACCTCTTGAGTCTCGTTTGTGCCTGGGAAGTAGTTTGGTAGTTTTTTGCTTCATAATAAAGTTTATGAGGCACTATTTGCAAGGAGCAAGGTTTGTTGATTGTTATGATCCCTTGTCCTGTAAGACGATGAGTGAGTAACTGTTGAGTACAGGTTATATGTACTATAGTGGTTTCGGTTAAGGAGTACAGCCACGAATTCGGTCTATTAAGTTTAATTATTGTGTCTCTTGGGGGAATTTGGGCTCTGATGCTACATTGTGGGTATTCGCCCAGTGGATTGAATAGAAGTTTGATAACACATTCATCTGTTTTTATAGCCTTGCTGATTGGTGTGTTCCGCTTACCAACCCACGTATCCTCATCGATTCCCTTTGAAATTTTGTTGAAAGATCTCAGGTTTTCTGGTTTCAGCAACAGAAATTCCTTGGTCTTGATTTGACTTGCCACATGGGAAAATCCGATATCAGGTATTAATGAGTGGCTTGAATTCACCCGTATGGGAAAACATCTAATCTGTTGGATTTTCATCTTGGGAATATTCAATATAGGAAGTTTGATTCGAATTACCAATTTTTCTTGTAATGGGTGCGTCTTGATTTCTGCTGTTTGGTACAGGACTGATAAACAGTTCTGTAGATTGGGACAGGTAGAGTGAGACTTATGATAGATCTGTAGCAAATGATTTGGGGAGATTAGCAGGGGATGAATTTGATTATTTCTACTGGACACTATTATGTCCAGTAGAGCTTGTTGTCTAAATTCCAACTATATCATTTGTGGAAACGATCTCTTGTCTTATTTGGTGGGCTATCAAATCGTCCGTTGTGTTCTGCAGATGGATAATCTGATTGGTTATCTGATGTTGTCGTT
Source organism: Dioctria linearis (assembly GCA_963930735.1). Lineage (NCBI taxonomy): Eukaryota > Metazoa > Arthropoda > Insecta > Diptera > Asilidae > Dioctria > Dioctria linearis. The sequence continues at coordinate 101,993,811 of OZ005741.1, forward strand.
CAGCCAGTGAGGATAAGGGTTTTTGAATTTGTTCAAACGTGTTTTTTATTACGCTGATCTGTTGGTTTTTCAGATCAGCTAAGGTTTGAGTATTTACCTCTAATTCTCTTAGTCGGCTGTATCCATAGTTCCAAAGAGATAGTGCATCGCATTACCTATCCCATCAAAGATGAATCGGGGCTTGCGTGATTTAGGCACTGCCTCTTTAATAACATTGGTGCGTCTCTTGATGTTTTTCATCATAGATCTTGGTCAAAAGATTTGTTACCATATAATTGATGAACGTAGTGTTCCGCGCGTTCCGCCAGTTTTGTCTGATTGTCCAACTCGCCCAAATCTAACTCACTGATGACGCTCGAAGTGTCGTGGTAAACCGATAAGCTTCCAAGGTCCTCAAATAGTACTACCGTATTATTTAGGGGCGTTATAGAGTAAGGTTCCTCCGCGAGGGCTCCTATTGTGATCAGGAACAGTCCGTAGAAAATTATTGACCGCATTGTTATCTAGGAGAGGATAGGATAGGATATTAAAATGGGGTTTTTGTTGACTTGGTAGCTTACTTTCTATTATATATGTATCTTAGAATTACTTAGATTATATTGACACCATGTTATTCGTAGAAAGGTTTTAGACGATTGTTGTGTACCGTCACCTTTCGTTTACGAATTTTAATTGTTGTGTTAACTGAACTGGGGATGCCGGTTACCGTACAGGGTCCTACCCAAATCTGGGAGAGCTTATGTTTGCGACTCTCGCTCTTGAGTAGCACCTTGTCTCCTCTGTGAAATGTCAGGGGACGTACAGCTTTGTCATAGTGATTTTTCGAGCGTGGTTTACTCATCAGAAGATTTTTCCGTGCCAAGGCGTACGACTTTTGAAGCTTATACCTGAGAATGTGGTAGTAGCTCTCGTGGTTATACACGGGTTCAGGGTCTCGCCTTAAGTTGGACGGAACGTCCGCTGTAAAGCCGTAGAGGCAGTCCATGGGAGTTAATTATGTCCCTTCGTGTACACTGTTGTTGTACACGAAAGCAGCGGTTCGCAGATAACTATCCCATGATGTGGGATTTTCGTCCACTATAGTTTGTAGATATTCAATCAATGGTCTATGTGCACGTTCGAGTGCTCCATTTGATTAGGGATGATAAGCTGAAGTCTGCAGCTTATTTATCCTAAGGACTTTGCATACTTTTTTGAATAGGTCACTCAGGAAATTACTTCCCTGATCGGTGACTATTCTTTTGGGAATGCGGTAGCGCGTGACGATTTCGTCGAAGGCAATTTGCGCTATCGTTATTGCTTCCCCATTTGGTATGGCATACCAATCTACAAGCTTCGTGAGGTTATCCTGAAACGTTAATATATATTTGTTTCCGGATTCAGTCTCCTCTAGTGGGCCGACTATATCTAGATAGATTTTGTCGAATGGTTGTTTCGCTATGTCTGTAATCACCATTGGCATTTTATACTGTGGTGAAGCCTTCATTGTTTGACATTTGGCACACCGCTTTATGTGTTTTTTGAAGTCACTAAGCATGTGCCTCCACCAGTACTTTCTTCGAATCCGTTTATAGGTTTTTATCAGTCCCTGATGGCCGCCAAAGACAGAATCAGGATAATCTTTTAAGATTAATTGAATCTCCTCTGGGCTTGTGATTACTTCAGGGGGACGAGTTTCGTCTATAATTTGTGGATTGGTACTAGGTGGACTGTCAAGGTCGCCGGCCTCTTCTGGGTGATGAGTTTGCTCCTTTTGTTCTATTGGTTTGGCCTGGCTGTCTGAATTTGTTCCACTTTACTGAACGCTTCGTGTCTGGGCTCTTGTTACTGCATTGCATTGCAGACACTCCTTAAGGTCCGATGAGTGTTTTTCCTCCTCTATGTCCGAGTCCATTTGGTGGTGGACTATAGCTTCTACCGTGAAGGTTGTAGTTTCTTTGTCTTTGTCACTATCCCGTGGAATGCGGCATAAAGCGTCGGCATTCGTGTTGTACTTTCCGGGCTTATATTCAATTTTATAATTGAACTCGGAGAGTTTATGGTGAAATCTCACCAGACGGATGTGGGGTCCTTAACATTGAAGACTCCCTTGAGTGGTTTGTGATCTGTATAGACGGTGAACTCTCAGCCTTGCAGACAACACCTGAAATTTTTAGTCGCCCAAACTATAGCCAGTAACCCTTTCTCAATAGTGGAATAGTTACGTTCGGCTTTGTTCAGGGTACGGCTGGCGTAGGCAATTGGCTGGTCACTTCCTACCTTTCCTTGAGGGAGAACTGCTCCAAGAGCCTCGCTGCTGGCGTCTGTTGTAAGGTTAAAGGGTTTTGAAAAATCGGGATATATTAGGAGTGGAGGAGAATTTAAATTGTTCTAAATGTTCCGAAATGCCTCTTGGCATTTCTCAGTCCACTTAAACTTTACATCCTTTCGGAGTAAGTTTGTTAGAGGACGTACTGTCTTTGAAAATCGGGTATGAATTTTCTGTAGTAATTGGCAAGGCCCAAAAATGATTGAATTTGCCTTACTGTCTTAGGAATGGGGAATGTTTGGACGCATGCCGTTTTGCTAGGGTCAGGTAGTGCTCCCTGGTTAGAATATTTGTGTCCTAGATACACAACCTCGCGCCTGAGAAATTGACATTTCTCAGGTTCAAGTTTCAGGTTATTTTCTCTTTACCTGTCAAAGACTTTGCGAGGCTTTTCGTTGTGGTCTGCCAGACTTTTTCCATAGATGACGATGTCATCTAAGTAGACGAAACATTCTAGGCCTTGTAGGCCAGTTAATATGAAATTCATTAAACGCTGAAATGTGGCCGGGGCTCCTTTGAGCCCGAACGGCATGCGTTTGAATTCATAATGCCCGTAGTTGGTACTGAAAGCCGTTTTTGCTCGATCTTTCGCATCGACGAGTACCTGATGATAGACATTGGCTAGGTCTAGGGTGGTAAAGTATGGCCCACTTGATCGACGATATCCTCAATCCGTGGTAGTGGGAAGGCGGCGTCAATCGTTTTTTCGTTCAACTTACGGAAATCAACGACGACGCACCACCTTTTCTCATCATCTGGTCCCGCTTTTTTGGGGACGACTAGTAGTGGTGAGTTCCATGGGCTTTTGCTGGGCTGGACAATATCGTTGTCCAGCATTTCTCGGAGTTGCTCATTTATGACATTTCGCTGTGTCTCTGGTAACCGGTACATCTTTTGGTTAATAGGTGCTTGGTCTTGCACCAAAGGGATGTCGTGGGTGAGGGTATGGGTATGCGTAAGCCTGTCACCTTTTAAAAAGAATATGTCATCATATTCGTAACAGAGATTTGTTATTGAGGTTTTTTCCTCAGTATTTAATGTTTCATCCAGACTGAATTCTTGCTCTAATCTGGTGAGGCGGGGCTGAATACTGGTGTCTTCTTGTTCGACATCATTTGGGAACAAGTATTTTATGTGTTGTAGAGTGGCCGTCTGTTCAGCGCTTATTGCCCTATTTCTATTATTCTTAAATCTAGTCTTCTTTAATGATCTTATATTATTTATTTTACCTCTTAACCTAACTGTTTTATATATGAGAGACGCTGGGCCAGATGGATCTGCGAGAGATACTACCGGCAGACCGTTTGTGTGCTGGCCAGTGCCTGACGTTGGGGTTTTCATGAGGGATTGGGATTGTTTGATGCTTGGTTGACCTGGGCTCTTATGCCCTACTTTCTTAATCTTAGGTTTACATATAACATGATGCTCACCATCGCCGTCATTTCGACTCATGGGATTCGACGGATTGGCCCTTGTACTATCTTTATCTGGCTCTCGTTTTATGGGGACGACAGTGTAGTCTTTCATGGGAACCAGACTTAGGTTCACGCCGTTTAGGACTACTTGTGAACTGCGTGTGTTGAGGATTCCTATTGGGACTGCCTTTAACCCAGCTGAGAGTAAGCTGTTCTGAGCTGAGCATTCTTGCAACTGCAACGGGACTTTGACTACGATCTGAGACCTTGCTGGTACGCACACAGGTTCATTTAAATTCACCTGATGCTGTCCAGTCTTACGGGCCGGATCTTCGGTAATCAAGTCACCCTTATTGCGTTCTTGTAAGTCACAGCCGACTTCTTCTGACTGAGAAGCTTTGAGAACACTTCGGTTAGTAGGTGTATCTCCGTCGGGCTTAATATCTTCTACCAGTGTCTCTTTGTTGGCTGTGTTTTGTGAACACGGGTTGTTCGATGTGGTTTCTAATGGGGCAGCAAACTCTGCTGGATTAGTTTCCGTGCGAGGAAATCGCAGAACCTTGCTGGGTCCCTCAACATTACAGTTTTGGGCTAGGAAATCATTCCCTAGCAAGCCTTCGTCGGAAATACCTGGGATGTTTTTCACAACCTGAAAGTTGCAATGTAATTTGCTTTTTAGCATGAAGTTTCCTTGGCAACTTCCTAAGGTTTTTCCGGTGCCAAAGGGGCTTTGAAGAGTTAATTTCTTGTTGGGATTTATTAGCTCGCGAGATTTGAGAGTTATTTTCTTAATTATACTGATCTCAGCGCCGGTGTCCACTATTAGCTGGGCCTAACCATTTAGACCTATGTCTAGAGGAAGTCTGGCGGTGGGCACACTGAAGTCGGGCGGCTGAGAAGACCGTTGTGTATTGCTGGTAGGGTTTATAGTCGAGCCGGGGAGTTTTGGGTCGACTATTTGTCGTTTCCCTGATTTTTATCCTCCCATTTTTGTTTTTGTCGACATTCGTCGATCTTGGGCCCGCGGCGCCCACAAAAATCAAATTTTTGTCTTATATTAAAGACTCTGGGACCTTTGGTATTGTTCGGGTCTGACTGTGGTGGATTGCTAGGCTATCCCTGTGTGAAACGAGTTGCAGACTGTGCTTGGTTGTTTCGACAGTCGAGAATGTCATGCCTGTAACTTCTACAGTTAGAGCAGAAGCAGGTGTTTTTGCATTTTAGACACTCCGTATAGGTGTGTCCCCGCTTCTGGCAGAAATTACAAGTGATGTTCTGTACCAGCTTTTGGGTATCTGGTTATCTAGAATCCCTTCGTGGAAATGGCGGGCGTAGCGGTTGGGCATGTACGTATGGGGGATTGTTAAACTGTCGGGGCTCTTGTGCTCGTGGTGATGCATACATGGGTGGCTGTGGTGCTTGATTGTAAGGAGTTCGGCTGACAGTTCGAACTCGAAGACTAGGGTCTATTGGTGCCATTGGATATGGCTGTTGCGTTAATTGTGTTTGGACGAAAAGTGTGCCTGCTTGTAGCTTTTCCATATCTAAAGCCTTTTGTATCAGCTGCTCTAGATCATTTTCTACCAGAGTGAGGAGGTACTGGCATAGGTGGCGATTGTTCACTCAACTTTTGAGGGCATTCTTGGCGAGGTCCGCCAACTGTGTCTTCACAGCTGGGGCTGCCGTTGCTCCGTACTTCAGTACCGCTGCCTCGTTGCAAAGCATCAGCAACTGCTTCACTCTTCTTGTGAAGGCAGTGAGAGTTTCCAACGGGTTTTGCCTCATTGTGATCAATTTGTTGACCAATTCTTGATATGACTCTCGTGGTAGATAGGTTCTGTTCAGACGTTCCTCCACCTCACTAAAAGTAGTTGGAACGTCCGAAGCAAACAGCTGATAAGCATCGCCACGAAGTCTTGTGGGCAAGATATGTAGGAAGGCTGGTTTTTCTTCCTCACTTAAACAGTGTAGGGCCTGTCTGCAACAGCCAATAAATGTTTGCAGCTCACGACCTAACTGGGGGGCATTTTCACCCGAAAACAGAGGAACTAGTTGTGCCGTGAGCTTGGCCACCTTTGTATAGTCTACCATTGTGATAATTTTTTTAGTTAAATTTTTGTAGGGTAGTCTACTTGTGCCTTGTCGAGTTTCAGCGCTGGTTTCTGGACTTGATTGCGTGAAGGATACTTCTAGCCAGCCACTAAGGAGATTTTCGGCGGTTGTTTTATCAGGTGTGTCACCACTAATATCACTGCCACTTTCAGTGCTTACAACTACACTGGCTGAGCTCTTATCTAAACCTAGTGAACGTGAAAGCCCGGCGAATTCGATAAGCTCCTGTTTAAATCGCTCTGTATCTTTTTTGAATTTTTCGATTTTTGTCAGCCTCTGCTCTCTGCCTTGACTTAATCTGGGGTCAAGAGCGTCGCAGTGTGTGACAGTGATCGTATCGGATTCACATGCGTTTTCTAACAACTTAACTAAAAAATTATCAAGACTTACTTTATTTGCTACGGTGGGACCAGTTAAAATGGTACCACTTCGAAGGCGAACTCCAGCGGCTTGTTGCTGTTGGGGTATGGATGAGTTGTCCTGGCTACCTGATTCTGTTTGGTTGTCTTCTGAGACGTTGTCTGTACCTTCCCGGAGGTGTTGTGAATTCTCACCTGGGAATTGCTCCGCGTCGGATGAAGGTGTAGAGTTTTCCTCTTGCATGTACGTCCCGCGTTGTCCAAAAGGGGGGCTTCCAGCCTTCTTGGAGTATTCCCTTCTGGAATGTTTCTTGCTACTAGGAGGGGCTCCTGCCGTCTTAATTCCCTTGGCTGAGATTGAAAGGGGGGCTTTGGCCGATTTCGAGATCCCTTTCAATCCTGGAACGAAGCTACAATTTTCCGGTGTTTCTGTTTGCTGCCGGGGGGCCCTAGGCCTACTTATTTCCCCTGGATATGGTTGAAAGGGTGGCTTAAAGCCTTCTTCGAAATCCCCTTCAACCCAGGAACGATGATATCTTCCTTCTGGAGTTGGTTTTGAATGAGTGTCCGTTGTCCTGACTTCTTCTCGGTGCTGGAAAAGAGCTTCTGGTGTTTGGTAATGAAGTCAAATCTGGAGGTCCAGGTTTCTTAATGCTGTCTTTTCACTATTAATGGGGTGAACGCTTGTTCGCCTGGAGCAGAGGCGGCTACAGATGATATCTACCCCGAATGTTGGGGGTGACGTGGCCTTATAGCTTGGCTAGTGTCACAGGTTCCCCATTGCTTCGTGTAGGACCAAGGCTTTTCAAGCGTTTACGATCTTTTACTTTGACCAAGCTTCCTTGATCCTACCGGCTGCGCCAATTGTTATATTTTTGTTTTTAACTATTGCTCACCTTAGTTCTGCTTTTCTTTCACGGATAATCCAATAGGGGAATCTTTTCACAAAAACCATTCTTTAAATTTCCCTTTTTTTTATTCTATTCCTATGCCTCCTGTTTTATTAACACAAATTAATTTTTCTTTGTTCCATTTCTATATCTTTTTATTTTACACCACTTAATTTTTCTTTATTCTATTATTTCTATATCTAATTTGTTTTACACCACACAATTTTTCTTTATTCTATTATTTCTATATCTATTTTGTTTTACACCACATAATTTTTCTTTCAGAAAACCACCGACCGGCGCTCAGAACAAATTTTTCTTATTGTTAGTTCTCGCGTAAAAAAATAGGCTAAACACTTCAACTCTCTTCTTTAAAAAAAAACCGATTCGACCCTTTAAAACCAAAATCACAACTCAACTCTTCATCACATTCATCGTAATCAAGAGCCGTTGTTCAGGATCGAAAATGCTAAATTGCATTTTCTTGTCCTGAGAAAATTTACTTTTTAATTCTGGACTTGTTCAAACATGTCCAGAATTATTCGCGTTGGACAACGGCTTCAAAAATGTAATCTTACACTTTTAAAAACATCAGCCACTGTCCCGTCGTTTGAAATCGCGGCGCGCATATACATATGCGGCGCGCATTTCTTATCGTGTAAGCTTTTTATCGTAATATGTATGTGCGTATGTACATACATACATGTTGAATTTTATCGCGGCAAATTGTACTGAAGGTACGATTTGCTTTTTGATTTATTTTTTAATTAAATCGTTGAAATGACAAATTTTGCTGAAGGCAAAATTTGTCGTGGAAATTTTTAAGTAAAACGACTTGGGTTGTAAACTGAAACTATTGTTTTTCCCAAGTCGTTTTATGGGAAAAATTTTATGAGTTGTTTGGAATGTGAAGAAAATTGCTGATGCAATTTTCTTCACCCTTTTGGGAAGATAAACTAATCATGTCTTGTACATGATTAGTTTTTTGATATTGATAATTTATGATTTTCTTTTCTTTTTTCTTTTTAGGTTTTTAGGTGCATGATTTTTGTAAAGCTACCCATTTATACATATATGTACATATGGTACATATATGTATGTACCTAGGGTTTATATATATAACAGGATTTGTTGTAGTATAGGTAAATAACACAGTCGTTATAGTGCCCTTTATTTCTGGTACTGCTCCGACCAGAATCCAGTCCAGTTCGGTGTTTTGGGCTGTAGATGTACTGCTCCTCTACTTATTCCATTTTTAATAATGGCGGCGTAAACCTCTGCTCCAAGAAAATGTAAATTTCTCTCGGAATCGTAAAGGTGGGATCTGCTAATGGGAGATTGTTAATGTGTCTCCAGTTTGACACTTTAATCGTATTGGTAGGCAGCAAGTCTGTGATTTTTTTGATCACGAGAATATTGCTTGTAGTTTTGAACTTGGTATGTAATGAATGAATGGTGATGGTTGTCTGCTTTACCGCTGTATTGGTGGGCGTTGTACCAAGTCCAAATAGTTGATGGGTAGTTAGGAATCCTGTGGTAGGTTAAAGGCCCTTTCAGTTAAAATGGAAACTTGAGATCCAGAATCGATCAGTGCTCTAAACACTATTGTAACATTTATCAAAGCTGTAGAGCGTAGTGCTCTCTTCATATTGAATGTTAGAAAGTTTTGAACTTGTTGCTCATTATTTCTATCGGTGGGTGAGTATTACTTTGTTTCCATATTTGGATTTTGAGTGAGCTGATTAGGTGATTTATTTACGAAATTCTTCTCGTAGTGGAGCAGTATATTGTGATTTCTGTTGCAATGCTAATATCTTTTTTTGCTTGTGCAATTTCATGTTGTATGGTTAGGTGATAAGCAATTATTGCATAAATGCTTATTTGAAACAGCTTCGTGTCGCTATTGGGTGGTCAGAGCTCGGAATGTTGGACAGTGAAAAATTATATGGTCTTTTTTGCAATAGCTGCAATTTGTTATCTTAGATTTGTCTAAGAGTCCATGCGCTATCCTAGGTGAGAATGGTTTTCTCTGTGTCATGTTTGAAGACGTATTTCTATTTCCTATCATTTCCAGAGTTCGGAATCGAGACTCTAATAATTTAATTCTTTAATTCTGGTAAATCAGTGCTACTATGTAAGCTCTGTTCCCATAATTGGTGTGTATCTGGGTGTAACTTTTGTACAGTCAAGTATATAATTATTGGATCCCAATTGTTTGTTTCTACTTCTAGATTTTTTAATGCTAATAACGCTTCAGTTATGTTGTCTAGTAGTCTTATAATATTGTCGGCGGAATCATGATTAATGGTTGCGAGAAATAATAATTTTTTTAGTTGTACGTTGACTAGGATTCGCTTATTTGAGTAGCGTTCCTTTAGGAGTTGCCAAGCCGGTTGATAATTTGCGTCGCATAATTCATAATGCCTGAGCAATTTTTCAGCTTCTCCTATTGGATTTGTTTTTAAGAAATAAAATTTGTCAATGTCTCTAATAATGATTGTTGTTATGTATTACTGAATTAAATAGATCGTGAAATGAGATGCATGTCGAATATTCTCTTTGTTGATGATCTGAGTGGGAGATTGAACTAGCATTAAAATTATATTTCTCTTTGTGTGCTGGACACAAATGACTGCTAAAGGAGTCAGTCTTAACAAACTGAAATTTATTGAAAATAATATTTTTATTATTAAAAACTTTCCGCAAAATTATTTCGGACACTGAACATATATATCAGAATCGGTATGTTTTTGAACGTGTGTTGCAATTTTATAAAACAGGGTGTGTTTGTTATATACCTAAAATCAATTAAATTTTCATATAAACCTGAAAAAGGGCAAAACATAAAAATTATATTCAGTAAATTTTCACATAAGCTAATCATGCTTAAAACATGATTAGCTTATCTCTTAAATGGGTGAAGAAAATTGCATCAGCAAATTTCCTCACATACCATACACATTTTTCCCATAAAACGACTTGGGAAAAACAAAAGTTTCAGTTTACAACCCAAGTCGTTTTACTTAAAAATTTCGCCATCCAAACAATAAAATAAAAAAACGAAATCAAAAGGCAAATCGTACCTTCAGTACAATTTGCCGCAAAAAAATTCAACATGTATGTACATACGTACATACATATTGTGTATAAGTTTATAATTAAGTCATCATTAATTTAAATCTATTTTTCTCACCTTTTTAATGTCTCCTAATTCATAATTCACATAATTTTGTTGAGTGTTAAAAATATTGAGTTACCTTACTTGTATCATCACGAAATTCAGTTCACTTAGTATTCCCACGATAATTTCAGCCAGACGAAATATGATATCAACACAACATCAATGATATGAAGCACAAGAATGTGGGAATGCTGAGTGAAGTGAATTTCCTCAAATTATTATTTTCAAGTCAGACGAATGTAATTTGAATTCTTATTGTTCTAGCAAGTAATTTGTGAATTAAATAACGTAGATGTAAAATAAATTTTATTCAGTTATTATTCCAACCGCAGTAGAGTTTGCGTCTTTCATTTGATTTCCTAACCATTTAAACTTTCAGGTACGATTTAGTAAGCAGATCTACACATTGGTATATCGATACAAGCATCGAGTATACCCTCAACATAAAGTCAAGGTGCAACACTTTGACTATATCAGGGCAAAAAAAGGATTTTGTCTAAACATTTGGTGAGCCCGACGTGATACAAGTGTAACACTTGTGACACATTTCAAGCATTTTACAAATCTTCTCTACTCAACATAGTGCATCATAGATGAACTTGCCAGGCAGCAAAAGATCAACGGTGATGAGATTCAGAGAATTGTGAGCAATTATCGAAAGGATCCTCTGGAAAGAAAAACAAAACCATACTATGAGGAACGTTTACACAGACTCGAAGAGGCATGGACCGAGTTTGAAGAAGGAGACACTAAGATTAGAAATCTGGAGAACCCGCCAATGGGCCATCAGTACTTCACTTCTGACTATTACAAACTACTGGATGACGTATATTTAATGTACAGAGATCACTTCTCTGAAAGGATTGTTCTGATTGATCCAATCATAAAAAATAATACTGCGGAACAAGTAAGAAGTGACAGTACACCCAAACACGCTGCTGAGGGGGCAGTACGAAAAGGGCCCACATCGACGCAATTCACCGGTCCTAAACTAAGGGAACCGCCAATACAAGCTGAGCTACCATTAGTCGTAAGGGTCCTGAGAAGACAAGGACATGACGTAAAATCCCTGCAGCGATTATTAACCTCACTTAAGCAAGATAGCTCTCCTCGAACTAAACAATACTCTGAGCTGAAGATGAACAGTATTAAAAACCTGTTGTCAGACATTCAAACTCAGGATCGCAGCAAATGGGAACTACTTGAGGATCCTTCCACACAGGGTTATGATATACAAGTATATGCCATATTGGAAGAACAAACACATGAATGTCTATCTGAACTTTGATTCAAATTAGGCGAAATAGCACCCACAGAGCAACCATTAGGAGTCTCAGCAACCAATACCAATGCGCTGAAATTACCTAAAATTACCTTGCCGAAGTTCGACGGCAATATTTGCGTTGGAAACAATTTCATGATCTTTTCGCGCAATTAATCCACAGCCAATCCATAGCAAATTGCCGAAAATGTTCTATTTGAAGGCTAATTTAACTGGTGAAGCAGAAGGCCTTATTAGACACTTATCAGTTTCTGAAGAAAATTATATAGCCGCCTGGAAAACACTACAAGATCGGTACAACAATCACAATCCAAGATTATTGGTTGCTGCGTTGATCAATAAATTATTGTCTCAACCATCCCATTCGAATGATCAACCATCAGCGTCATCCATCAAGGCCCTACATGATGTAACTCAAGAATGCTTACTTGGCTTGCAGAATCTTGGGATATAAACAAGTGATTGGGACCCCATCTTGCTTCACATTCTAATTAAAAAGCTGGATAAAGCCACCCATACATTATACGAACAGTCATTACATAACCCCAAAGAAATCCAAAATCTGAGGAACTTTTTAGAATTCTTAGAAATTCGGTTCCAAGCACTTGAAGCTCTGGGTAGTAAGACAAGGGTATTAGAAGGAAGAAAGCAGCTGATGGCCAGAGCTCTCACCACAATGACCACATCAGCATCGAAATTGAACTCATGCGTATTGTGCAAGGAGTCGCATGGGCTCTTTGCGTGTAAAAACTTTTTGAGACTCTCACCAGGTAATCGATTTGATGTATTACGTAGGCATAATTTGTACATAAACTGCCTCAGACCAGGGAATTCGTCATCTAAATGCACCCTTCGTGGGTGTAATAAATGCCATAAGAAACACAACACACTTGTCCATTTTGATTCCTTGAACAAATTGGAAGCAAGTCAACCATTATCATCAAACAACAAACCGGATCTACATTCAACAAGGATAGCAAGTGATAAGCTAGCAGAGCCATCAAATACTGTAGCAGCAATTACAAAGAACCATAGCAAGGGTTACTTATTTTTGAGTACAGCTATAGTAAAATTTATCAGCAATGAAGGACATATGATAGAATGTCGAGCCATTCTCGACTCCAGCTCACAGATCAATCTAGTGACAGAAAGAATTGTCAAAAGAATGAATCTTATGCCAAGGGGTGAAGCACTCACAATTCAAGGTGTCGGAGGAAATAAAGCTCAAAGCCAAAAAAGGGTGAACATTATGATGCAATCCAGATTGAACGCATACTCAGCACGAGTTGAGGCATTTGTTCTTCCCAAAATAGTACCACGGCAACCCAATCAGCTGTTCAACACATCTACATGGGCCATACCCCAAAACATTAAGTTAGCAGATCCAACCTTCCATAGACCAGATAATATTGATATGCTCTTAGGCGCAGAATACTACCACGAACTGTTGTCTATAGGCCAGATAAAACTAGCATATGACTTACCGACTTTACAGAACACAGTTTTTGGATGGGTAGTGTCTGGTAAGGTAGGACACGGTTCACTTTATGAAGCTACATGTGGGATATGCTGCGAAAATGAAGAATTGAATGACAGAATCGAACGATTTTGGAAGCTGGAAGAAGTTGAGAGCAGTAAACGGGACCCTACTCCAATGGAAAAAAGGTGCGAGGTATACTTTAACCAAACCGTAACAAGATATTTTGACGGACGATTTATGGTCAGTCTACCATTTTCTGATGACCCAAATAACCTTGGTAGTTCGCGAGATATCGCTCTACGCAGATTTCTCTCTCTAGAAAGGATGCTACAAAGAGATGACCATTTGAAACAACAGTATATCCAATTCATGGATGAATACATTAAATCTAACCATATGGAGGAAGTAGATGCTAAAACTATGATGTCGCCATGTTACTTCCTACCACATCATAGCGTATTAAAGCCTGAAAGCAGTACAACTAAGCTGCGTGTCGTCTTTGATGCATCAGCGAAAACTACCTCAGGGTGTTCTCTCAATGACTTATTATATGCTGGCCGAACTGTACAAAACGAACTCTTTTCAATATTATTACGGTTCCGTATACCACGTTTTGTATTTACAGCGGACATCAAACAAATGTACTGACAAATATTCATCCAAGACAACGATAAAAGGTATCAGCTTATATTCTGGAGGAGCGACCCCAAGGAGCCAATAACATATCTCCAATTGCGTAAAGTAACGTACGGTACCACACCAGCGCCTTATCTGGCAACCAAATGCCTTCAGAGATTGGCAAAAGAAGGTGCTTTAAAATATCCTCTTGGTTCACAGGTCCTTGCGCACGATTTCTATATTGATGATGTGATAACAGGCGCCAAAAGCCTGTCAGAAACCATCGAGATGCGGACTCAGCTGCAAGACCTACTCCAAGAAGCACAATTCAAATTACGTAAATGGTGCGCTAATCACCCCAAACTGCTGCAAGCTATAGCCCCAGAAGACCAAGAACTTTGCCTTGACTTTGAAAATGAAGAAGAAGAAGGAAAAATTAAAACATTGGGATTAACTTGGTATCCAAAAACTGATCAGTTTCATATCAGGTCCAACCACGTGGAGGAGAATACAATAACAAAACGAACAGTTTCTTCAGATATTGCAAGGCTATTTGATCCCTTGGGTATTATGAGCCCCGTCGTAGTCAGTGCTAAGATTTTCCTGCAAGAATTATGGCAACTTCAATTCGGCTGGGATGCAGCATTGCCACTTGAACTATATACGAGGTGGAGCAGATTTCGTGAAGAGCTAACGACTCTCAATGATATCAAATTCGATAGGCATGTATTTGCTCATGAAACGCCTCATAATATCCAAATACATGCCTTTTCTGACGCATCAGAAAAGGCTTATGGTGCTAGTGTATACATACGACCAATCAACCAGGAAAGGCGGACTATAGTAAGATTGCTTTGTGCGAAATCTCGGGTAGCCCCATTAAAAAGGCAAACTATTCCCCGGCTTGAACTATGTGCAGCTGCATTAGCTTCCCAACTAGTTGAAAGGATAAAGGGGGATCTGAAGTCGCAGGATACACCGATATATTTCTGGACGGACTCCGAAATCGTGCTCGCTTGTATACACTCGACTGCCTCGAATTTCCAAACTTTTGTAGCGAACCGAATCGCAATTATACAAGAACGTTCCATTTCGCAACAGTGGCGCCACGTCAGGTCAGCAGAAAATCCGGCTGATGTCCTATCTAGAGGTCTAACACCTTCTAAAATGGCCAAATGTTACATGGTTCTATGGGCCTCCATTCTTGCATAAGAAGGAAGAATTATGGCAGGCACCTTACGTCAAGAGTGCTCGATGTGATCTGGAAATGAGGAAACATGTGGCACAATTAATTGCACCTAACAACAGTCCTACTGTAAATATCGCCACCGATAATTCACAGCCGGTTCTAAACTCAACGAGGCACGATAAGCACTTTATATACCGGATTAACCATTGCAATTCCTTTAGAAGACTGCAACGCATTGCGGCTTATGTTTTGAGATATATAGATCACAGTCGACATCGACAAGCACAATGCGGTAATATACAATCACTCACACCACAGGAAATGGATAATCCTCTTTACGCTATAGTAAGAGTAATGCAACAAGATGACTACAAGGACGAAATTAAACAATTAGAACGTCATTACGAGCTACACAAAAATAGCGCGTTAAGTTCACTGACTCCATTCCTAGATGACATTGGTCTAATGAGAGTAGGAGGTAGATTAGAAGCATCATCACTTTCGTATGATGCTAAGCATCCTATATTACTACCCTATTCGCATCAATTCACGAAATTGTTGATGATGGTTATTCATCAAGAACACATGCATGTCGCTCCACAGAATTTGCTCGCAATTACTAGACAGCGTTTCTGGCCCATAAAAGGGAAAACAATAGCAAGATCAGTTGTGAGTCATTGTATTTGGTGTACCAGACGGAAACCTAAAACCTTCGAACAAATGATGGGGAACCTACCAGCAGTTCGAGTGGAGCCAGCTCGATCTTTTATAAATTCAGGGGTGGATTTCTGTGGACCCATATGGATTCATTATAGGATCCGAGGGAAAAGACCCCAAAAGGCCTATGTGGCTGTCTTTTGTTGTTTTGCCACTAAGCCGGTCCACTTAGAAATTGTAAGTGCCCTATCTACGGATAGCTTTATTGGAGCCTTAAAACGCTT
This sequence comes from Dioctria linearis, assembly GCA_963930735.1. Taxonomy (NCBI): domain Eukaryota; kingdom Metazoa; phylum Arthropoda; class Insecta; order Diptera; family Asilidae; genus Dioctria; species Dioctria linearis. The sequence continues at coordinate 102,009,586 of OZ005741.1, forward strand.
TATTGGACGAAGAGGACATTCTAAAACCATTTACTGTGACAATGCAACCAATTTCACTGATGCGAGCAATAAGCTAAGGGAACTAGCCGACTCAATCCATGGAAGTAATGCTAAGGAAGGTATCGTAACAACATGTATAAAAGGGGCATCGAATTCAAATTCATCCCACCTCGAGCCACCCACTTTGGCAGATTGTGGGAGGCAGCAGTTAAGTCAGCGAAGCACCTGCTGTTAAGGGGAATGGCAGCAGCATCTCTTACGTATGAAGAATTAGAAACCTTAATGGTAGAAATAGAAGCCATTCTTAACTCCAGGCCACTAACACAAATGTCAATGAATCCAAATGATTTTACGGCTCTGACTCCGGGTCATTTCAGGATTGGAGAGCCGTTGACAACCCCAATTGACTCAAGAGCACCGTCCGTTAAGACTACACTACTATCGAGGTGGAAATTGGTCAGTCACTTGAAACATGAATTTTGGAGACGATGGTCCCAGGAATACCTTAACGAATTTCAACATCGTTACAAGTGGAAAAGGCAATCACAGAACGTTCAACCAGACACCATTGTGATCATTAAGGAGGACAATGTGCCTGTGATGAAATGGCCCATAGGAAGGATCGTTCGGACATTCAAGGGTGACGATGGCTTTGTTAGGGTAGCTGACGTAAGAACAGCGTCAGGGGTTCTTCGAAGTCCGATTCACAAGCTCGCTCCTTTGCCATGTGAGGAAGATCAAGCAACCACCAAAACGCCATCAGAAAATAATACGGATTCTGAAGAATAGGAAGGAGGACCTAGCAAACGAAGGGCTGGAGGAACTGAAGATCGTCAAAATACCAATGAATCCTCAACACCTAAGACATCGCCAGAAGATGTACCCAGAAAAAGAGCACGACAGTCAAGCAGCACTGCTGCACTATCTCTTTTTGTGATCTGCATGATCTTGCCGGTAATATGGGGAAATCCAGTTGAAATAAAACAATTCGAACCAAGGCCAGGAATACAATTCGAAAACTTAGGAGAAATGAAATTAATATCATCAGAATGGAAGCTTGTGGTATACTACGACTTAGAGCCATATTGGAGGGAGCTAACAGTATTATCCAATGGGACCACTGCGTTGTTGGCCAAAAGAGTTCTTGCAGACAAACTGTAAAACTGTTCGAAGATATTTTGGACGAGCGAATTTATATCTTCAAATTCAAACTCGGACCGACAAAGGAGAGGAGCACTTGATATTGTTGGTAACGTAGTGAACTCTTTATTTGGCATCCTGGACTCAAATTATGCTGGTGAAATGTCAAGGACAATAACGGCCGTAAACAAAAACGAAGCACATCTTACATCGCTGCTAAAAAATCAAACTTCACTAATCGATTCGACCATCAACATAATGAAAACCGATCAAGTTAATATTAAAAAACGATTTGACGTCCTCGACAATCAGTTCCACCAATTAGTCAACCGTATTAGTAACACAGGGGAAGATTCATTTCAGAATAAGGCTCTTCAACTTTTCACAGCAGTATCAGCACAGTTCATACTCATATTCTCCAGATTACAACGGATTCAATCCTCTATCTTGGAGGTCCTTACTGATACACATCATGGCCAAATTAGCCCGATGCTCCTCTCACCACATCAATTTCAAAGGGAAATTCTCACAATAAGAAATCGTCTTCCTTCATCACTTGAATTGCCAGGAGGTAATGACAAGATTATGACACTCTACAAACTGATGACCTCCCAGTCTAGAGTAGTAAACAACCACATGATTTTTAGAATCATCCTGCCATTAGTAACATTGGACACATTTAACGCGTTTAAGGTGATACCAACCGTTGTAAATCGTACGCTAATTACGATAAAATCCTCCTTGGAAATTTTAGTTGTCAACCGACACCATGATCAATACTTTCCAATCACCGAACACGAATTGTCACGATGTAGTAAAGTAGAGGGAGAAAAAATGCTTTGCCTCCAAAATGGCCCAACCTATAGAAGAGGAGCTGGTATCTACAAATGCGAGATGAATTTTCTAAATGAACTTCACGACATCCAGTCAGGAGACTGCAAATTGAACAATTGAACGACAGGAATGAATGGATATACGCCACAAATGAAAATCTTTCGCTTACATCAGTTTGTGGAGACGAAGTTTCAACTCTGATCTTATCAGGATCAGGGTTGCTAAAGTAACAGCCAAATTGCGTTATTAAACATAATCTTATAACAATAACTGGTCATCAGATTTTCCCTAGTGGTGTGAAAGTATCTTACACTAGACTAGGAGAACTATCGCAATTGATTCCACCGGAGCGTTTGCCGATTGCCATCAAGGAACTAGAGCCATACGAATCTAGACTGATTGAACTTAGGAAACTGCATGAAAGGTTAGAATCTCTTTCCTCCTTTGAGCTGCCTGATGAAATACCAGCACATACTATTCACTCCTTCGCTGTAGGGTACACTGGAGTCTTCCTCATTGTGATCGTCATCATAGGACTGTTGTGGAGAAGCAAAAATGAATTGTTCTTCTGCTTCAAATGTTTCAACCAAAAACAAACCCCCGCACCTCGGACAGTGGCAACACCTCAACAAGAAGTATTCAGCAACCACCTTTGAGAGTCTTGAACTAAGGTTCAACGCGGGGAGGATGTATAAGTTTATAATTAAGTCATCATTAATTTAAATCTATTTTTCTCACAATGTTTCATGTCTCCTAATCATAATTCACATAACTTTGCTGAGTGTTAAAAATATTGAGTTACCTTACTTGTATCATCACGAAATTCATTTCACTTAGTATACCCACCATAATTTCAGCCAGACGAAATATGATATCAATACCTGATAAGAACCGCTGGCTAAATCGCAAGAATGTGGGAATGCTGAGTGAAGTGAATTTCTTCAAATTATTATTTTCAAGTCAGGCGAATGTAATTTGAATTCTTATTGTTCTAGCAAGTAATTTTTGATTTAAATAACGTAGATGTAAAATAAATTTTATTCAGTTATTATTCCAAACGCAGTAGAGTTCGCGTCTTTCATTTGATTTCCTAACCATTTAAACTTTAAGCAGATCTACATATATTGGTATATCGATACAAGCATCGAGTATACCCTCAACATAAAGTCAAGGTGCAACACACAGGGCAAAAAAAGGCTTTTCTCTAAACAAATTGTGTAAAAAGCTTTCACGATAAAAAACGCGCGCAGCATAAATGCATTCAATGTATATGCGCGCCGCGATTTCAAACGACGGGACGGTGGCTGATGTTTTTAAAAGTGTAAGATTACATTTTTGAAGCCATCGTCCAACGCGAATCATTCTGGACGTGTTTGAACAAGTCCAGAATTGAAAAGTAAAATTTTCTCAGGATAAGAAAATGCAATTTAGCATTTTCTATCCTGAACAACGGCTCTTGATCACGATGAATGTGATCAAGAGTTGATTCGTTTTTTAAAAGGGGTTGGATCGAGTTGGTTTTCACGTTTTGGCACGGCTACTTCGGCGGTTTCGGTTTTCGAAAAACTAAAAGAAAATTATTCGGTGAAAAAAGTGGTTAGCGAGCGAAAGTTTAGGCAGAAAAAAAATAAAAGTTATAAAAAGTTTGTGATCTAATTTTGGAAAAAAAAAGGTTAATGTTCTACTTTCGACTATTAAATTTCGACTATTAAAGTAAATAAGTTTATGTTTAATTCCGGGTATTAAAGTAAATAAAGTTTATGTTCTGATTTTAAAAAAAGCAAAAGAGTGTTTTGGATACCTATTATACTGAACAAGTCCACCAGAAAATATAAAAAAAAATCTAAGTCATGTATTTTTCAAATTATAGGCATTTCTTTTGTTTTCGAGAAAATGTACACCTTGTGATGGTTTTTTAGCTCCTGTTGCTACAAATCTTTCCTTTTTTTAATTTTATTTTTCTTATGTAATCCCGAATAGTGCTTATGTAACCTGTTGCTTTAAATTTTAAGCCTGCTGTTCCAGCTTGCAAGAAAATGTCACATTTTGCCGAACCAAGAATAGAAAATTAATATTTCACCCAACTTTAACTGACTGTACTGAAAAAAAATGTACTACGCCAGTCTGGCAAGTAACTTTAAAAGTTGACGCATTTAATAAGGTTTCTAAAATGGTACAACACTTGCTACATTATTTCTTAGATTACGATTATATATATATGTCGTAGACATTTGACGTAACTCAGCATTTCACGAAAAGTCTAGACACTTCATGAAAAGTAGACAGATAGTGTACCGGTTTTGACTTAGCCACTTTTTACATTATGTGGGTGAAATTTTTAGTCAATTCATGAAATGCTAACAGCGTTTACGCCGATACTGTAATACCACCCTATATAACCAAATACTAGTAGTGGGGGATAGGTGGTGGAGGGCGAGGTCGCGCCCAGGGCTGCGACACACACACCACACATACACACACACACGCACATACACACACATATGCACACATACACACATATGCACACATACACTCACATACACGCGCGGCGCGTGGCATTTAGTAGTGTTCTTTTTAGATGAGTCTTGATTGACTTGACCCCGGCTTCCCACAGTCCGCCAAAGTGGGGTACTGATGGTGGATTAAAATGCATTGTGATGCCTGTCAATGTTATTTCGTTTGCTATTTCTTGTGGAACTGACGCTAATAATTGTTTTAATCCTTTTGATAATTCTTGGTTCGCGCCTATGAAGTCAGTTCCACAATCTGAGTATAGGTGTAGACATAAACCTCGGCGGCTTACAAATCGTTTTAAAGCAGCGATGAATGCTGTTGTTGATAGATCTGATACGACTTCGATATGAATGGCCTTAGTTGCCATGCATATGAATATTGCTAAGTACCCTTTAGTGTATTTTGTATTTCGTAACTTTGACGTTTTTACTTCAATTGGTCCAGCGTAATCAATTCCGGTATGTTCAAAAGTCAGGGAAGGAGTCACGCGAGGTGCAGGTAGATTTCTCATTAATTGCCTTGACATCCGAGGTTTTTTTTCGGAAGCATGATATGCATTGGTGGATTCGATGACGTATCGTATCACATTTATCAACCAATACTTATTTCTTAAAGTGTTGAGTATGAGTTGAACACCTCCATGAAGGGTGTATTTGTGTATGTAGTCGATCATTGTTTTGGAAATGTGATGATGGCTTGGTAAGATGATAGGATGTTTTTGGTTTTCAGTTAATATGGAGTTGGCTAGTCTTCCACCTACTCTGAGCATTTGATTTGAGTCCAGGAATGGATTTAGAGTCAATAATTGACTTTTTTTGGAGAGAGCTTGGTGGTTTGACAAGGCCTGAATTTCCTTAGGAAATGATATTCTTTGTACTAGAGCAATGATTCTGACCTCTGCTTCCAGAATTTCTGAAACTGAAATGTGGTTTGGACCTTGGTTTTGGTTCTGCAATTGATAATAAACCGTCTGCAGTATGCAATGATTCGTACACTCAGAAAAATATTTTGTAAGATTTACGAAAAACAACGATAAAATCTACAAAAATCACCAATGATTTCGAGCCAATGGAAAATTTCGTACTTCGCGTACTTCATAAATTCGAACAGTTTACATAATGCATCGTACTCTTTACAAATTATTACTTAAAACATTGTTAAAGAGATTTTACGTGCCTACTCCATATTTATTACGATAATTTGATTGATTTTACGAAATAATGATTTAATTTAATCAAAACGATGCCGTTAAAAGTATGATTATTTTAATAGATTCTTAGGCTTAGTTTTTATTACTTATATAATAATATCATGGCAAATATTTAAAAAATTTGGTATTTTCGTTAGGTATTGTTAGATAGGGTTTTTCGCCTGTAAGAGTATTGCAAACTATTCATTTTGTTGTTGTAATTCACATTTGCAGATTTTGTTCAACAGTTCTGGATCTATATACGACAAAACTAAACTGATAACTCTGCTCTTGCAATACTATTACTAAAAATACCGCGTGTAGTGTTAAAGGTTCAAAGATTTTTTTTTCTAAAAGCAAACAAATCTAACCTTGTTAATGCAAATTAATTTATTTATTGCAGCCGCCGATATTCTGTACCAAGTCCACAACCATTTAACTCAGGAAACTTACCTTACACAATTTCCTATGTAGAGTACATAATATATGTATTGTATATCCAAGAATTTGTTGAACTTTTACATTCACTTTATAATAAAAGAAGTCATTATAAACATAATATTTTATTTTAATTCATTTATATATTTCTTTGGATTTTTTGATGAGTACCTGAAGTACGCTTAAAGTAATGAAAACTGAGTATTCTTTTTCACATAAAAAAGAATTCATTTTTACTGATTGCAACTTAAATTCAAAATAATATAAATGCAAGAATATATATATGTATAATGGATATGACTGTATATACATATGTCGAGTATTATTAAAGTATAAGTATATATGCATACACAAATGTGTATGCATTAATTTAGATCGCTTATGAAGCTTTTGAAGCTTTTACATCTTTTGGGCAAATAAATTAAATTGATAAGTCTAAAATATTATAAAGTTTAAAGCAATAATCTAATGCTTTCAAAAAGTTGGAAAATTTATATTTTATAGGATATATACAACGAATTCATTAAGGTTTCGAAAACTAAAATAATTTTCTCAGCAATTGCATTCCATTTGGAGAACAGGAGGGTTTCCTTTCCCTGATTGCAAAAGTATATTTCAATCTGCAATTTTTAAATGATTTATTGAAATAAATTTATTTGTAAATTTGATCTTACCAAATTGTGACCTGAAGGATGATGGTATAGTGGCCATCGTTGTAAAATTTCTGTTAAGCTTTTATTTTCAATATCTTTCCTCCGATAGTGTTTTGAGGCAGACCACTTTTGTTCTATTATTATCCATGGTTCCTCGTTAATTTGCAGCCATGTCATTAAATCTTCTGCATTTTCCTCTATATTATGTGAAATATATATACATTGCATTAAACCTTAATCTATTTGAATGACTGTACCTATTATGGCTGGTTCAGGTCTCTTTTCAGGATAGCTAGCACAGGCAAACTCTAACTTTCTTTTACAAGGAAGTTCTCCCAAACGTCTTAATTTTTGTAAATTGTTGTGGAATTTTGTATACAACACTCTGTTATGTTTATATACGGGTTAAACTTCTAAACTTACTTTTGGCTTAGGTCCTCAGTTGTGGTGTGGCTAATGCAATTTCGTTTTATGAAAACACTTATTTTTCTGGTGACCAATAACACTTTATTCTTTTTTATAAGGAAACAACTTTGCTGGTCCTGCCTTAACCTTCAACAATTACACTTGGATTTTCCAAAGTCCTTTATTTCAATGCCGTGCACTTGTCGGCAAGCAAACCTAAGATCTAACCGAACAAACTTAATCTTTTCCTTTTATCCGAACAAACTTAATTTTTTCTTATATCCGAACAAACTTAATCTTTTCTTATATCCGAACACACTTAATCTTTTCTTATATCAGAACACACTTAACTTCTTCTTATATCCGAACAAACTTAATCTTTTCTTATATCCGAACACACTAAAATTTTTCTTTTTTCCTTAATAACAAAAGAACTTAGTACATTTCCTTTCTTTTTTGAAAACCACTACCGATACTTCTCGCTATCTCAACCAAAACTTAACTCGAAGTTAAAAAGTCAAAACTCCTCTAAGCCAAAAAGACAACTCTACTCAACTGCTTTAAAAAACCGACTCTCCTCTTAACAACCAACTCAACTCTTTATTCTTTCGCCCCCAAGAATCTCTTTCAGCGGGTCACAAGTGCTTATCATGCACTTTTTTGTCAAGGAAACTATCACTTCGTTTGGACATGTCCATACATGCCCAAACGAATTCCGTTCAACCGTCTTTTTTTTTAATTGTAATTTAATACCGTGTGCCGCTGATAAGATTTTCGTCGTGTAAAAAGGCATGAACGTTCTTGCGTTCATCGTCGGGAAAGCTTATTTTGCACTTTTCAAGTGCAATATTAAACTTTTGTTTTTTCCGTTTCGCTTGGGAAAAAATATTTTGTTCTTTTGTTCTTAAACTCTTTTAGCGATAAGTTAGTTGTGTTTTTAAGCATGATTAGCATATGAAAACTTTTCCGAGTGCAAGCTTTTGTGTGTGTGTACATTAAGTATGTGTACGCACATAGTATTATAATTTTTCTATTTTTCCGTTTAGGGCTTTTTTATGGTTTTTTAGGGGAAACGGGGGAAAAGAGTGTTCTAAAAAGGGTTTGTTTTGCATGCATATACCAATTCAGGTCCTATACACACTAAGGTTTTGTGTATACATATGTATACGTCAACCAAGATTTTGTATGTAACATTCCTTCCTCCCTCAAAAAGAAAGAATTATTCTTTGTAGAGGAATAATTCTCTAAGAAACTATGTGGGAACAAGAGAGAAAAAAATTTTTTTTTGCTAGTATGATTGTGCGGGATCGCGTTCAAATGAATTTGATATTTGTTATTTTCTTCATTATAAATAAAAAAATGACAATCAAGGGTATGCAGTATCAGTATGATACATTGTATTTGCATCTTGAGTTTTTGTTGATGCTAAGGTTTTGCCCTTCATTTGGATTTAGGTTTTAATTGTTCGTCACAGTTGGGACTATGCCGTTTTATGAGATTGTTGCTCCGCGTTCGCCTTATATAAGCCCGGCACGTTATTGTGTACGGGTTATGGCAGTTTTCGTGGAAAGTGTGGCTCGCGGATGGCGGGGCCGAATTCGGCTACTGATCCGGAGGGAGGGTCGCCCGGATATATGCTTTTGGGCAGCCCCGGCTGAGGCGGATATTTTGTATCCAGGAGAGTTCTATTTGGGGCCTCATGGTGGTGCTTCTTGGGTTGCATTGGGTAAGTTCGTGTATATAAATATATATAGTTGCTTTTTTCTTACCCACCTTTTTTTGTTTTCTATATTTCTAGGGGCGACTCTTACCCTGGTTGGAGAAATTGGGTGGTGTGGTTGTTTGGCGTGCAGAGGGCATCCGTCCTACATGCGGGATGCAGACGATTTGGGGTCTGAGGGTGGTACTTCTTTCAAGTGGGCCCATTGGGATCATCCGGCCGTATCATCCAGTTCTACGTTGGAGCCGGTCGTCCATTGGGGTGTGAACAGGGGTGCCCCTTCCGAGTGTGAGGACTGGGACTACCCGACTGTATCATCCAACTCTACTTCAGAGCCGGTCGAGGCGCCCCCCCCCCCCCTCATATGAGGAGTCATGGTAATTTGTTCTTCTTGAATTCTAACTTGATCCCATAAAAATTTCTCCCCTCTCTTTGTGGGAGTTGTTGATGGCCAATCACCGCGACAGGTTCCCGTTGAAACGCACATAAAACAGTCTCTATTTTCAAAATTTTTCTGTATTAATAAAAATTTTTTTTTTGTACTTTAATCTAATGAAGATTTCATAATTAAATGAGTGTTGTTTCTAAAAAGTTTTGTGTTTACTGTTTGTGTTTATTGTTCTTTTTCAGGTACTTGGCCTATGAAAATGACTCTGGGGGTTTTCTGTCTTTTTTTTTTTAAAGAGTTTAGTCCTTGGTTGTTGGTTTACATATTTGTTGATTGTAGTTCGCTATTAGTTTATATATATATATTTTTTTTTCTATCTTTTTGTTTTCTTACACCATGTCTTTGTCGGTTGTGATTTGACTTATACTAGAGCTCGAATATTTTCTTATACTACGTTGTTTAAATATTCTACGTCGTTTAAATATTCTACGTTGTTTATTATTATTAATTTTTTTGTTTTTGTTACTTTATGTATTTATTCTAATTGTTGTGTATTCATTCTAGGTTATGTCTAAAATTCTAAGAAATTCGGGTTCAATTTTCGTTTCTGCTAAGGGTTTGTAAAAAAAAATTTTGTCCAATCTAGATTTTTATGTTAATATCTTAGTACTTAGCTAAGTGTTCTTATTTATTACTTATTGCTACGGAATATTATTTATTTATTATTTTTATTATTTTTCGATTATGATTTAATTTGTTATTTGTTTGTTCTAATTCTATTATATTTTGTTCTTCTTTCTTCTATTTTCTTAATTCCTAGGGCTTTTAATCTATTTTGTTGAGAACTTCCGAATTGTGTTCTCTTTTGAAATATATTTTCTTTCTCTTAATGTCTAGTTTTTATTTCACTTATTTTCTATCAGGCAGTGCAGTAAAAGGAGAGAGGCTGTGCTTGTAACAGGAGAATGAGACGGGGCCAACCAACGAGTATACATAGATCTTTTGATTATACTACTTGTATAGATCTCGCTCTGTGGAGACTTTGAGTACGTTTTAATTTTTCTTGGGGAGTTGCGTAAACCGGTTCCATAGGAACGTTTTCAGCTGTGGGCTGTTGTCTGCGTTTAGCAATCCATGCCATGAATGCCGGGACGATATATTTTGCTAATGCCACCACAGATGCAATTAGCAACAAGAGTCCGGTCATTGATAGGGATGTAATTGAGAGTATATGAGGAATCTTGGCCTTTGGTCCAAAGTGAATGTTGTTCACTTTGGTACGGATTTCGTCTGGAGATTTTGTATCTAGGTGGATACGTTGGTTTGTATCATCTCCTAGGAGTAATGTTGGTTGTTTCTCTAGGTTTTTAGGAGCGGATACCTTGGACATATATTCTGCCAATACCTCTTGCGTTTCGTTTGTGCCTGGGAAGTAGGTTGGTTGGAAAATTTTTAGCGGATGTAGATTTTCTGCTTCGTAATACAGAGTGTTAGACCCTACTTGCAAGGAACATGGTTCGTTGACTGTCATGATTCCTTGTCCTGCGAGACGATGAGTGAGTAACTGTTGAGTGCAAGTTATATGTACTATAGTAGTTTCGGTTAAGGAGTACAGCCACGAATTTGGTCTATTGAGTTTAATTATTCTGTCTCTTGGGGGAATTTGAGCTCTGATGCTACACTCTGGGTGTTCGCCCAGTGGATTGAATAAAAGTTTAATAACACATTCGTCTGTTTTTTGTAGCCTTGGTGAGTGGTGTATTTAGCTAACCAACCCACGTATCTTCATCGATTCCCTTTGAGATTTTTTTGAAAGATCTCAGGTTCTCTGGCTTCAACAGCAGAAATTCCTGGGTCTGGATTTGACTTGTTACATGGGAAAATTCGATATCAGGTATTAATGAGTGGTTTGAATCCACCCGTATGGGAAAACATCTAACCTGTTGGATTTTCATCTTGGGAATATTAAATATGGGAAGTTTGATTCGGATGACTAATTTGTCCTGTAACAAATGTGTCTTAATATCTGCTGTTTGATACAGAACTGACAGTGGAGTGAGATTTGTGATAAATCTCTAGCAAATGGTTTGGGGAAATTAAAAGCGGATGAATTTGATTATTCTACTGGACACTATTATGTCCAGTAGAGCTTGTTGTCTAAATTCCAACTCTATCATTTGTAGTGTCAGACTAGAAACGATCTATTGTCTTATTTAGTGGGCTATCAAATCGTCCGTTCTGTTCTGCAGATGGTTAATCCGATTGGTTATCTGATGTTGTCGTTCAGACAGTGAGGATAAGGGTTTTTGAATTTGTTCAAACGTGGTATTTATTACACTGATCTGTTGCTTTTCCAGATCAGCTAAGGTTTGAGTATTTACCTCTAATTCGCTTAGTCGGCTGTACACCTCTTGTTCGTTTCCGATATCCATAGTGCCAAAGAGATAGTGCATCGCATTACCTATCCCATCAAAGATGGATCGGGGCTTGCGTGATTTAGGCACTGCCTCTTTAATGACATTGGTGCGTCTCTTGATGTTTTCCATCAGGGCATGTACATGTTTGGTTTGTAGGGTACATAGATCTTGATCAAAAGATTTGTTACCACATAATTGATGAACGTAGCGTTCCGCCAGTTTTGTCTGATTGTCCAACTCGCCCAGATCTCACTCAGTGATGACGCTCCAAGTGTCGTGGTAAACTGATAGACTTCCAAGATCCTCAAATAGTACTCCCGTATTATTTAGGGGCGTTATAGAGTAAGGTTCCTCCGCGAGGGCTCCTATTGTGATCAGGAACAGTCCGTAGACAATTATTGACCGCATTGTTATCTAGGAGAGGATAGGATATTAAAATGGGTTCCTTGTTGACTTTGTAGCTTACATTCTATTGTTCTTTAATCTAATGTATGTATGTACCTTAACACTACTTAGTTTCTATGGACACCTTTTTATTCGTAGAAAGGTTTTAGACGGTTGTTATGTACCGTCACCTCTCTTTTGCGAATTTTAACTGTTGTGTTTACTGAACTGGGGATTCCGGTTACCGTATAGGGTCCTACCCAAATCCCGGAGAGCTTATGTTTGCGACTCTCGCTCTTCAGTAGAACCTTGTCTCCTCTGTGAAATGTCAGGGGACGTACAGCTTTGTCATAGTAATTTTTCGGGCGTTGTTTACTCATCAGAAGATTTTTCCGTGCCATAGCGTACGACTTTTGAAGCTTACTCCTGAGAATATGGTAGTAGCTCTCACCTTAAGTTGGACGGAACGTCCGCTGTAAAGCCGTAGAGGCAGTCCATGGGAGTTAATTTTGTCCCTTCGTGTACACTGTTGTTGTACACGAAAGCAGCGGTTCGCAGATAACTATCCCATGACCTGGGATTTTCGTCCACTATAGTTCGTAGATATTCAACCAATGGTCTATGTGCACGTTCGAGTGCTCCATTTGATTAGGGATGATAAGCTGAAGTCTGCAGCTTATTTATTCTAAGGAGTTTGCATACCTTTTTGAATAGGTCACTCAGGAAATTACTTCCCTGATCGGTGACTATTCTTTTGGGAATGCGGTAGCGCGTGACGATTTCGTCGAAGAAAATTTGCGCTATCTTTATTGCTTCCCCATTTGGTATGGCATACCAATCTACAAACTTCGTGAGGTTATCCTGAAACGTTAATATATATTTGTTTCCGGATTCAGTCTCCTCTAGTGGGCCGACTATATCTAGATAGATTTTGTCGAATGGTTGTTCCGCTATGTCTGTAATCACCATTGGCATTTTATACTGTGGTGAAGCCTTCATTGTTTGACATTTGGCACACCGCTTAATGTGATTTTTGATGTCACTAAGCATGTGCCTCCACCAGTACTTTCTTCGAATCCGTTTATAGGTTTTTGTCACTCCCTGATGGCCGCCAAAGACAGAATCGTGATAATCTTTTAAGATAAATTGAATCTCCTCTGGGCTTGTGATGAGTGTTTTTCCTCCTCTATGTCCCAGTCCATTTGGTGGTGGACTATGGCTTCTACCGTGAAGGTTGTAGTTTCTTTCTCTCTGTCATTATCCCGCGGAATGCGGCTTAAAGCGTCGGCATTCGTGTTGTACTTTCCGGGCTTATATTCAATTTTATAATTGAACTCGGAAAGTTTAGGGTGAAATCTCACCAGACGGATGTGGGGTCCTTAACATCGAAAACTCGCTTGAGTGGTTTGTGATCTGTATAGACCGTGAACTCTCGGCCTTGCAGACAACACCTGAAATTTTTAGTCGCCCAAACTATAGCCAGTAACCCTTTCTCAATAGTGGAATAGTTACGTTCATCTTTGTTCAGGGTACGGCTGGCGTAGGCAATTGGCTGGTCACTTCCTACCGCTCCTTGAGAGAAAACTGCTCCAAGAGCCTCGCTGCTGGCGTCTGTGGTAAGGTTAAAGGGTTTTGAAAAATCGGGATATATTAGGAGTGGAGGAGAAATTAAATCGTTCTTAATGTTCCGAAATGCCTCTTGGCATTTCTCAGTCCACTTAAACCTTACATCCTTTCGGAGTAAGTTTGTTAGAGGACGTATTGTTTTTGAAAAATCGGGTATGAATTTTCTGTAGTAATTGGCAAGGCCCAAAAATGATTGGACTTGCCTTACTGTCTTAGGAATAGGGAAAGTTTGGACGCATGCCGTTTTGCTAGGGCCAGGTAGTGCTCCTTGGTTAGAACATTTGTGTCCTAGATACACTACCTCGCGCTTGAGAAATTGACATTTCTCAGGTTGAAGTTTCAGGTTATTTTCTCTTAACCTGTCAAAGACTTTGCGAAGTTTTTGGTTGTGGTCTGCCAGACTTTTTCCATAGATGACGATGTCATCTAAGTAGGCGAAACATTCTAGGCCCTGTAGGCCAGTTAATATGAAATTCATTAAACGCTGAAATGTGGCCGGGGCTCCTTTGAGCCCGAACGGCATGCGTTTGAATTCATAATGCCCGTAGTTGGTACTGAAAGCCGTTTTTGCTCGATCTTTCGGATCGACCAGTACCTGATGATAGGCATTGGCTAGGTCTAGGGTGGTAAAGTATCTTGAATGGCCTACTTGATCGAGGATATCCTCAATCCGTGGTAGGGGAAAGGCGTCGCCAATCGTTTTTTTCGTTCAACTTACGGCAATCAACGCCGACGCGCCACCTTTTCACACCATGTGGTCCCGCTTTTTTGGTGATGACTAGTAGTGGTGAGTTCCATGGGCTTTTGCTGGGCTGGACAATATCGTTGTCCAGCATTTCTCGGAGTAGCTTATTTATGACATTTCGCTGTTTCTCTGGTAACCGGTACATCTTTTGGTTAATAGGTGCTTGGTCTTGCACCAAAGGGATGTCGTGGGTGAGGGCATGGGTATGCGTAAGCCTGTCACCTTTTAAAAAGAATATGTCATCATATTCGTAATAGAGATGTGTTATTAAGGTTTTTTCCTCAGTATTTAAAGTTTCATCCAGACTGAGTTCTTGCTCTAATCTGGTGAGGCGGGGCTGAATACTGGTGTCTTCTTGTTCGACATCATTTGGGAACAAGTATTTTATGTGTTGTAGGGTGGCCGTCTGTTCAGCGCTTATTACCCTATTTTTATTATTCTTATATCTAGTCTTCTTTAATGATTTTATATTATTTATTTTACCTCTTAACCTACCTGTTTTATATATGAGAGACGCTGGGCCAGATGGATCTGCGGGAGATGGTACCGGCAGACTGTTTGTGTGCTGGCCAGTACCCGACGTTGGGGTTTTCATGAGGGACCCGCAAGCGTGTTGAAGCTGTTTCTTGTTAGTGCTTGGGTGACCTGGGCTCTTATGCCCTACTTTCTTAATCTTAGGTTTACATATAACATGAAGCTCACCATCGCCGTCATTTCGACTCATGGGATGCGACGGATTGGCCCTTGTACTATCCTTATCTGGCTCTCGTTTTATGGGGACGACAGTGTAGTCTTTCATGGGAACCAGATTTAGGTTCACGCCGTTTAGGACTACTTGTGAGCTGCGTGTGTTGAGGATTCCTATTGGGACTGCCTTTAACCCAGCTGAGAGTAAGCTGTTTGCTAGGAAGACTCCGTCGTTTATTTCTTTTGACAGACTGAGCATTTCTTCTTGCAACTGCAACGGAACTTTGACTACGATCTGCGACCTTACTGGTACGCACACAGGTTCATTTAAACTCACCTGATGCTGGCCAGTCTTATAGGGCGGATCTTCGGTAATCAAGTCACCCTTATCGCGTTCTTGTAAGTCACAGCCGACTCCTTCTGACTGAGAAGCTTTGAGAACACTTCGGGTAGAAGGTGTATCTCCGTCGGGTTTAATATCTTCTACCAGTGTCTCTTTGTTGACTGTGTTTTGTGAACACGGGTTGTCCGATGTGGTTTCTAATGGGGCAGCAAACTCTTCTGGATTGGTTTCCGTGCGAGGAAATCGCAGAACCTTGCTGGGTCCCTCAACATTACAGTTTTGGACTAGGAAATCATTCCCTAGCAAGCCGTCGTCGGAAATACCTGGGATGTTTTTTACAACCTGAAAGTTGCAAGGTAAGTTGCTTTTTAGCATGAAGTTTCCTTGGCAACTTCCTAAGGTTTTTCCGGTGCCAAAGGGGCTTTGAAGCGTTAGTTTTTTGTTGGGGTTTATTAACTCGCGAGATTTGAGAGCTTTTTTCTTAATTATACTGATCTCAGCGCCGGTGTTCACTATTAGCTGGGCCTGACCAATTAGACCTATGTCTAGAGGAAGTCTGGCGGTGGGCACACTGAAGTCGGGCGGCTGAGAAAACCCTTTTTTATTGCTGGTATGGTTTATAGTCGAGCCGGGGAGTTTTGGGTCGACTCTTTCTCGTTTCCCTGTTTTTTATCCTTCCATTTTTGCTTTTGTCGACATTCGTCGATCTTGTGTCCGCGGCGCCCACAAAAATCACATTTTTGCTTATGTTAAAGACTCTGGGGCCTATTATATTGCTCGGGTCTGACTGTGGTGGATTGTTGGGTGATCCTCGTGTGAAACGAGTTGCAGACTGTGCTTGGCTATTTCGACAGTCGGCAATGTCATGCCCGTAACTTCTGCAGTTAGCGCAGAAGGGGGTGTTCTTGCGTTTTAGACACTCCGTATAAGTGTGTCCCCGTTTCTGGCAGAAATTACAAGTGATATTTTGTACCAGATTTTGTGTATCTGGTTGTCTAGAATCCCTTCGTGGAAATGGCGGGCGTAGCGGTTGAGCATGTACGTATGGGGGATTGTTAAACTGTCGGGGCTCTTGTGCTCGTGGTGATGCATACATGGGTGGCTGTGGTGCTTGATTGTAGGGAGTTCGGCTAAGAGCTCGAACTCGTAGACTTGGATCTATTGGTGCCATTGGATATGGCTGTTGCGTTAATGGTGTTTGGACGAAAACTGTGCCTACTTGCAGCTTTTCCATATCTAAAGCCTTTTGTATCAGCTGCTCTATATCATCTTCTACCAGAGTGAGGAGGTACTGGCCTAGGTGGGGATTGTTCACTCCACTTTTGAGGGCATTCTTGGCGAAGTCCCCAAACTGTGTCTTCACAGCTGGGGCTGCCGTTGCCCCGTACTTCAGTACCGCTGCCTCATTGCAAAGCATCAGCAACTGCTTCACTCTTGTTGTGAAGGCAGTGAGAGTTTCCAACGGGTTTTGCCTCATTGTGATCAATTTGTTGACCAACTCTTGGTACGATTCTCGTGGTAGGTAGGTTCTGTTCAGACGTTCCTCCACCTCACTAAAAGTAGTTGGAACGTCCGAAGCAAACAGCTGAGAGGCATCGCCACGAAGTCTTGTGGGCAAGATATGTAGGAAGCTTTTTCTTCCTCACTTAAACAGTGTAAGGCCTGTTTGCAACAGCCAATAAATGTTTGCAGCTCACGATCTAACTGGGGGGCATTTTCACCCGAAAACAGAGGAACTAGTTGTGCCGTGAGCTTGGCCACCTTTATATAGTCTACCATTGTGATAATTTTTTTAGTTAAAGTTTTTAGGGTAGTCTACTTGTGCCTTGTCGAGTTTCAGCGCTGGTTTCTGGACTTGATTCCGTGAAGAATACTTCTAGTCAGCCACTAAGGAGATTTTCGGCGGTTGTCTCGTCAGAGGGATCACTACATATATCACTGTCACCTTCAGCGCTTACAACTACACTGACTGAGCTCCTATCTAAACCTAGTGAACGTGAAAGCCCGGCGAATTCGATAAGCTCCTGTTTGAATCGCTCTGTATCTTTTTTGCATTTTTCGATTTTTGTCAGCCTCTGCTCTCTGCCTTGACTTAATCTGTGGTCAAGAGCGTCGCAGTGCGTGACAGTGAGCTTATCGGATTCGCGTGCCTTCTCTAATAACTTATCTAAAAACTTATATAGACTTACTTTATTTGTTACGGTGGGACCAGTTAAAACTGTACCACTTCGAAGGCGAACACCTGTTGTTTCTTGCTGTTGGGGTAAAGCTGAGTTGTGCTGGCTACTTGATTGTGTCGGGTTGTCTTCTGGGGCGTTTTCTGTACCTTCT
Organism: Dioctria linearis; assembly: GCA_963930735.1. NCBI lineage: Eukaryota > Metazoa > Arthropoda > Insecta > Diptera > Asilidae > Dioctria > Dioctria linearis. The sequence goes on from OZ005741.1 coordinate 102,027,400, forward strand.
CGGAGGTGTTGAAGATTTTCACCTGGGGATTTCTCCGCGTCGGATGAAGGTATGGAGTCTAATCTCGTGCCTGTCTCAGGTGCCGGTGTCGAGTTTCCTTCTGACATATGCGTCCCGCGTTGTCCAAAAGGGGGGCTTCCAGCATTCTTGGAGTATTCCCTTCTGGAATGTTTTTTGCTACTAGGGGGGCTCCTGCCGTCTTAATTCCGTTGGCTGATATCGAAGGGGGGGCTTATGTCGACTTCGAGATCCCTTTCAATCCTGGAACGAAGTGTCTATCTCCTGGTGCTTCTGATTGCTGCCGGGGGCCCTAGACCTACTTATTTCCCCTGGATATGTTTGAAAGGGGGGCTTAAAGCCTTCTTCGAAATCCCCTTCATCCCAGGAACGATGATATCTTCCTTCTGGGGTTGGTTTTGAATGGGTGTCCGTTATCTGTTGTCCTTCTTGGTGCTGGAAAAGAGCTTCTGGTGTTCGGTGATGAATTCAAATCTGGAGGTCCAAGTCTCTCAATATTGTCTTTTCACTCTTAATGGGGTGAGCGCTTGCTCGCCTGGAGCAGAGGCGCCTACAGATGATATCTACCCCGAGCGTTGGGGGTGACGTGGCCTTATAGCTTGGCTAGTGTTACAGGTTCCCCGTAGATTCGTGTAGGATCAAGGCTTTTCAAGCGGTTACGATCGTTTTGTCTTGACCAAGCTTACTTGATCCTACCGACTGCGCCAATTGTTATGTTTATATACGGGTTAAACTTCTAAACTTACTTTTGGCTTAGGTCCTCGGTTGTGGTGTGGCTAATGCAATTTCGTTTTATGAAAACACTTATTTTTCTGATGACCAATAACACTTTATTCTTTTTTATAAGGGAACAACTTTGCTGCTCCTGCCTTAACCTTCAACAGTTACACTTGGATTTTCCAAAGCCCTTTATTTCAATGCCGTGCACTTGTCGGCAAGCAAACCTAAGATCTAACCGAACAAACTTAATCTTTTCCTTTTATCCGAACAAACCTAATTTTCTCTTATATCCGAACAAACTTAATTTTTTCTTATATCCGAACAAACTTAATCTTTTCTTATATCCGAACAAACTTAATCTTTTCTTATATCCGAACACACTAAAATTTTTCTTTTTTCCTTAATAACAAAAGAACTTAGTACATTTCCTTTCTTTTTTGAAAACCACTACCGATACTTCTCGCTATCTCAACCAAAACTTAACTCGAAGTTAAAAAGTCAAAACTCCTCTAAGCCAAAAAGACAACTCTACTCAACTGCTTTAAAAAACCGACTCTCCTCCTAACAACCAACTCAACTCTTTATTCTTTCGCCCCCAAGAATCTCTTTCAGCGGGTCACAAGTGCTTATCATGCACTTTTTTGTCAAGGAAAATATCACTTCGTTTGGACATGTCCATACATGCCCGAACGAATTCCGTTCAACCGTCTTTTTTTTTAATTGTAATTTAATACCGTGTGCCGCTGATAAGATTGTCGTCGTGTAAAAAGGCATGAACGTTCTTGCGTTCATCGTCGGGAAAGCTTATTTTGCACTTTTCAAGTGCAATATTAAACTTTTGTTTTTTCCGTTTCGCTTGGGAAAAAATATTTTGTTCTTTTGTTCTTAAACTCTTTTAGCGATAAGTTAGTTGTGTTTTTAAGCATGATTAGCATATGAAAACTTTTCCGAATGCAAGCTTTTGTGTGTGTGTACATTATGTATACGCACATAGTATTATAATTTTTCTATTTTTCTTTTCAGGGCTTTTTAGGGTTTTTCAGGGGAAAACGTGGAAAAGAGTGTTCTGAAAAGGGTTTGTTTTGCATGCATATACCAATTCAGGTCCTATACACACTAAGGTTTTGTGTATACATATGTGTACGTCAACCAAGATTTTGTATGTAACAACTCCACCAGGCGCTTTTCGATGTTTTCGTATAAAATAAGTCTATAAAAGAAGTTCTTGCTCTTGCTTAGGGCCGCATGTAACAAGGAAATATGTTTATGGCTGCCATTTTCCATTTCTGTATTAAATTAAGTCTTATTAAAGTGAGGGGATCATCAAATTGCGGTTTCGAAAATCGAAACCAAAAAGACACAAAAAAGAACCTTCGACCATGCGGATTGCATTTAAAGAGCAAAACAAATATAATACACTTCGAAATATAAGGAAAAACCAGTTTTTAGGTTTTCAACGAAATACCGATAAATTCGCATTTTTTTGAAATGTAGAGGATATTTTCAAATTTTCTCATAAAAGACTAATTGCTGACATCCACCATCTATGTATTTCATTATTTGGATGCATGATTGCCTTTAAACTGAGTTATCTCACTTTTCTGTTTGCATTTTACGCGACCAAAAGTTGATGTGCCCCTCACTTAATATCAATTAATACAGATAATTGTAAGAATTTGACTGCTTTATAGTAGTCACAAATTATTACTACTTTAGGCATATGGATCTTAATGTAAAGTTACTCTTTTGGAAAAGTTTCCAAAATTCCATTAGCTAATAGCTCAATATGCCGTGCTCCTGGTTTGACTTTCTTCTCAAAAAGGAATTCCACATAATGTTAGTTAGTTCATTTCGTTTTTGGGTGTTAAATCTGCCGTTGTTTTGATAAAATAACAACAACTTTTATCCTCTTTCTTTTGATTTTAATAAATCTTTAATATCTACAATATTTGAAAAAAATATATTTATAATACTTACATTAGCTTTCTGCCACTCAATGAGTTTGTTTTCAAATTTTATCCGAAGTCCCAATTGATTATTGGCAGAAAAAAGCTTGTCTAAATGATGTATCTGCATGCACTTTAAATATTCAACATCAATTCCGTGATCTAGAAAACATTATCTTTCAATTTAACCTCAAAATCACGAAATAACTCCACAACACACCTTTTATATTTTGATACACTTCTACGAAATTCCAATCTCAAAGCAAGTCAAACAAAGGGTCTGTAATTATTGGCACGTGCTGCACTTCACTGTATTCTTTGAAATTTAAATACACATTAGCATCTAATGCTTCGTTCGTGCATGGATCTATATTTTCCTCTGTTACACTCATTTTTAACTCTAAAAAAAAAACAAAAAAATTCTTATTTATCGCACAAGACAGCTCTTAACAAGACCGACGATAACACAATGCGTACTCGAGAATACTTTTGCCCGGATTCGGTTCAATGCTTTCAATAACAAGGAAATTCTGATTGACTTTATTGTCCGTTTCGTAAAGTCTAGGAAAAATTCGTTGGAATGTACAAAATGCCCATACGAATCAAGCAAATTTTTGTTGATATGATCAAATCATTTCGTAAATTTCTGGGCATTTCGTAATTTCATATTTGCATCTTAAAAACTACGAAATTTTCGTAATATTGACCTGAGTGTATTTTTTACGAAAACAAATTACGATCTTTTCGTTAATACTCTTCACAGCATATACGAAAATACCTTAACCCTTTCCCAGGCGAATTAATTCCAATATGAAAATGACATATATTTTTATTGTGTATTGTTTTCAATAATATTGACTAATTTTTTGAACAACAAAAAAAAATAAAAAATATATTGTGATTACAAGATACTTGAGGTGGGATAAATTCATCCCACGGCCTTATTGATTTACTAAAAAATATAACAACTTTTTATTGTAATACTTCATATTCATTTATTAGTAAACAAATAATAGAAATAAACATTTATTGTAATATAAGATTAATGTTAGTACTATCCATGAAATTTTGGAAAGCATGGATTTATGCATAATGGCACATCGCAGAATGTACATGTATATCGGGTTCTTTTCTTTGCAAATTTTTACTACAAAATCTGCACCTCCGATAATTTTTATTTTGAATTGGCATGTGCTTACCAACTTCTGCTATTCTTACGTCATCCGGAACTGGATCAGGCGCTTTAAATAATTAATAGCTGGACGACGTAGGGGATTTCGACTACTATAACCACCAATAAGCTGTCTGGCCAATCGTAATCGAAATGATACTTGGTCAAACCTTGTGTTTGTAGCCCTTTTGGAATGCTTGCACATTATGAAGCTATTTACAATAGCTAATTCAATAAGATAATATAATATTCGATGCCACAACTTTTGGACACGAAACTTCTGTTTTAGAACCATCTTTATTTCTTCGAGTAACTGTTGCAAGATCTAGAGGACTATGTATAGTGTACAGCATGCCAATAGCCTTATTATCCATCCACTTAGTAGAAGCTACCTTACCTTCTGTTTCATACAGGTAATTTCCTCGCGATAATGTCTTTTCAACCTTAGGATCCTTCTTTATAAATTTTGGTAAGCCTCTACTAGTTCCTCTTACTGTACTACTTGAAAATATTCCTTTTTCAGCTAATTTTTCCATCAGGCTCATACCGATGAAAAAATTGTCAAAAGCAACAATACTTCCTGTAGTTACATTTTCTTGTTAAATAAAGTACTACCCTTTCACCAAGAGACATTTTTAATGGCACCAAATTTTTACCAGTGTAAATAGAAAAATTCAAAATGTAGCCAGTTCTCGAGTCAGCGAGACACCACACTTAATAACTCCGCTTTACAAGTTTCATTGGCATATATTGCTTCAAACTTGACCTTTCTTTGAAGGGGATCATAGATTCATCTACAGCCAGATATGTTGAAGGAGTATATGATTGTACAATGTTAGTATTTAGAAAATCTAATATGGGTCGAACTTTATGTAATTTATCATGATTAATGTCACTTCGCGGTAAATTTTTATTATTGTCATTGCAGTGTATATTTTCAATAAATTTTTTAAATCGGCAGTCGTACCTTGTGCAATAGATTCTACCCTTAAAATAGGATCTGATGACCAGTAATTTTCTATTTCAGATAGTTGATGTATGTCCATAAGAATCAGACATCCTATAAAAGCCATAATTTCCTTTAAATTTGTGTCCTCCCAATTTTTAGTTTTATTTTGAATTGACTATGCATTTGTTTCTTCCACAATTTTTAAAATAGTATTGGAATCAAATATTTTCCAAAAAAAAAATCAATTTCTTTTGAGCTTTGTTCGAAATTTAGGATTATATCATCAGAAAACGATGTACTTATTTCATCGAAGTAAGATGTGTTTGTACCCTATTCCAAGTCGTCACTGTCACCGATTTCATCATTTAGGGACACATCAATACCGAATTGTCAGAAATTACCATGGGTTCGATGTGTTATATACCTAAAATAAATAATATTTTTACATAAAATAACTTTTAACATAAGCTAATGATGCTTAAAACATGGTTAGCTTATCTCTTAAATGGGTGAAGAAAATTGCATCAGCAATTTTCCTCACATACCATAAATTTTTCTCATAAAACGACTTGGGAAAAACAAAAGTTTCAGTTTACAACCCAAGTCGTTTTACTTAAAAATTTCCACAACAAATTTTGCCTTCAGCAAAATTTGTCATTTCAACAATTTAATTAAAAAAGAAATCAAAAAGCAAATCGTACCTTCAGTACGATTTGTCGCGAAAAATACAATATGTATGTACATACGTACATACATATTACGAAAAAAGCTTTCGCGATAAGAAACGCGCGCAGCATAAATGCATTGTATGTATATGCGCGTCGCGATTTCAAACGGTGGCTGATGTTTTTAAAAGTGTAAGATTACATTTTTGAAGCGAATAATTCTGGACATGTTTGAACAAGTCCAGAATTGAAAAAGTAAAATTTTCTCAGGATAAGAATATGCAATTTAGCATTTTCGATCCTGAACAACGACTCTTGATCACGATGAATGTGATCAAGAGTTGAGTTGATTTTTGAACGTAAAAGCGGCGCGGTCTCGTTTTGAAAAATGAAAAAAGGAAAAGTTGTTTAAAAAAAAAGTTTTAAGAAGAGTTCTTTAAGAAAAATTGTTTAAGAAAAGTTGTTTCTGATAAACGTTTTAAGAAGAGTTCTTTAAGAAAAGTTGTTTAAAGACAAGTTGTTTCTAATGAAAGTTCTAAGAAACGTTCTTTACGAAAAGTTGTTTAAGAAAAGTTGTTAAAAAAAAAGGAAGGGAGTTTTCCTCCGGATAAATAAGCCAAGGAATATCGGTGACAGTGCCGGGGAGTGAAAGCTTTAAGTAACCCCTTTTCGTAAATAAAACATAACAAATTGGCGCAGCCGGTAGGATCAAGGAAGCTTGGTCAAGTTAAAAGATCGTAAACGCTTGAGAAGCCTTGATCCTGCAAGAATCTACGGGGAACCTGTGACACTAGCCAACCTATAAGGCCACGTCACCTCCAACGCTCTGGGTAGATATCATCTATAGGCGCCTCTGCTCCAGGCGAGCAAGCGTTTACCCCAGTGAGTGAAAAGACAGCATTAAGAGACTTGGACCTCCAGACTTGAATTCATCACCGAACACCAGAATCTTTTCCAGCAGCGAGAAGGAGGATAACGAAGACAGGCCCAATCAAAACCAACTCCAGGAAGATATCATCGTTCCTGGGTTGAAGGGGATTTCGAAGAAGGCTTTAAGCCCCCCTTTCAACCATATCCAGGGGAAATAATTCGGCCTAGGGCCCCCGGCAGCAAACAGAAGATTCGAAAGAAAAACTTCGTTCCAGAATTGAAAGGGATCTCGAAGTCGGCAAAAGCCCCCCTTTCAATCTCAGCCAAGGGAATTAAGACGGCAGAAGCACCCCTAGTAGCAAGAAACATTCCTGAAGGCTGGAAGCCCCATTTTGGACAACGCGGGACGCATATGTCAGAAGGAAACTCGACACCGGCACCTGAGACAGGCACGAGATTAGACTCCATACCTTCATCCGACGCGGAGAAATCCCCAGGTGAAAATCTTCAACACCTCTGGGAAGGTACAAAAAACGCCCCAGAAGACAAACCGAAACAATCAAGTAGCCAGCACAACTCAGCTTTACCCCAACATCAAGTAACAACAGGTGTTCGCCTTCGAAGCGGTACCATTTTAACTGGTTGTCCAGTAGTAACTAAAGTAAGTCTAGATAAATTTTTAGATAAGTTATTAGAGAAGGCACGGGAATCCGATAAGCTCACGGCCACGCACTGCGACGCTCTTCACCACAGATTAAGTCAAGGCAGAGAGCAGAGGCTGACACAGATCGAAACATTTAAAAAAGAAACAGAGCGAGTCAAACAGGAGCTTATCGAATTCGCCAGGCTTTCACGTTCACTAGGTTTAGATAAGAGCTCAGACAGTGCAGTTGTAAGCGCTGAAAGTGACAGTGATATTAGTGGTGACGCATCTGACCAAACAACCTCCGAAAGCTCCGTAGTGGCTGGCTAGAAGTATCCTTCACGGGTCCTAGTCCACAAACCAGCCCTGAAACTCGACAAGGCACAAGTACACTACCCTACAAAAGTTTAACTTAAAAGATAATCACAATGGTAGATTATGCAAAGGTGGCCAAGCGCACGGCACAACTAGTTCCTCTGTTTTCGGGTGAAAATACCCCACAGCTACGTCGTGAGCTACAAACATTTATTGGCTGTTGCAAACAGGCCCTACACTGTTTAAGTGAGGAAGAAAAAGCTTCCTACATATCTTGCCCACAAGACTTCGTGGCGATGCCTCTCAGCTGTTTGCTTCGGACGTTCCAACTACTTTTAGTGAGGTGGAGGAACGTCTGAACAGAACCTACCTACCACGAGAATCGTACCAAGAGTTAGTCAACAAATTGATCACAATGAGGCAAAACTCGTTGGAAACTCTCACTGCCTTCACAACAAGAGTGAAGCAGTTGCTGATGCTTTGCAACGAGGCAGCGGTACTGAAGTACGGCGCAACGGCAGCCCCAGCTGTGAAGACACAGTTGGCGGACCTCGCCAGGAATACCCTCAAAAGTTGAGTGAACAATCCCCACCTATTCCAGTACCTCCTCACTCTGGTAGAAAATGGTCTAGAGCAGCTGATACAAAAGGCTTTAGATATGGAAAAGCTACAAGCAGGCACAGTTTTCGTCCAAACACCATTAACGCAACAGCCATATCCAATGGCACCAATAGACCCTAGTCTTCGAGTTCGACCTCTCAGCCGAACTCCTTACAATCAAGCACCACTCCCACCCATGTATGCATCATCACGAGCACAAGAGCCCCGACAGTTTAATCCGCCATACGTACATGCTCAACCACTACGCCCGCCATTTCCACGAAGGGATTCTAGACAACCGGATACACAGAATCTAGTACAAAACATCACTTGTAATTTCTGCCAGGAACGGGGAGTGTCTAAAATGCAAAAACACCCCCTTCTGCTCTAACTGTAGAAGTTACGGGCATGACATTCGCGACTGTCGAAATAGCCAAGCACAGTCTGCAACTCGTTTTACAGTTTAACAGTCCGCCACGGAACAATACCAAAGGTCCCAGAGTCTTTAATATAAGACAAAAATGTGATTTTTGTGGGCGCCGCGGACACAAGTTCGACGAATGTCCACAAAAGCAAAAATGGGAGGATAAAAAGCAGTGAAACGACAAAGAGTCGACCCAAAACTTCCCGGCTCGACTATAAACCCTACCAGCAACAAACAAGGATCTTCTCAGCCGCCCGACTTCAGTGTATCCACAGCCAGACTTCCTCTAGACATAGGTCTAAATGGTCAGGCCCAGTTGATAGTGGACACCGGCGCTTAGATCAGTATAAGTAAGAAAAAAGCTCTCAAATCTCGCGAGCTAATAAACCCCAAAAAAACTAACGCTTCAAAGCCCCTTTGGCACCGGAAAAACCTTAGGAAGTTTCCAAGGAAACTTCATGCTAAAAAGCAACTTACCTTGCAACTTTCAGGTGGTAAAAAACATCCCAGGCATTTCTGACTACGGCTTGCTAGGAAATGATTTCCTAGCCAAAAACTGTAATGTTGAGGGACCCAACAAAGTCCTGCGATTTTCTCGCACGGAAACCAATCCAGCAGAGTTTGCTGTTCCATTAGAAATCGCATCGGACAACACGTGTTCACAAAACACAGTCAACCAAGAGACACTGGTAGAAGATATTAAACCCGACGGGGATACACCTTCTACCCGAAGTGTTCTCAAAGTTTCTCAGTTAGAAGGAGTCGCCTGTGACTTTCAAGAACGCGATAAGGGTGACTTGATTACCGAAGATCCGCCCTATAAGACTGGCCAGCATCAGATGAATTTAAATGAACCTGTGTGCGTACCAGCAAGGTCTCAGATCGTAGTCAAAGTTCCGTTGCAGTTGCAGGAAGAAATGTCTTCTTAGCAAACAGCTTACTCTCAGCTGGATTAAATGCAGTCCCCATAGGAATCCTCAACACACGCAGTTCACCAGTAGTCCTAAACAGCGTGAACCTAAATCTGGTTCCCATGAAAGACTACACTGTCGTCCCCATAAAACGAGAGCCAGATAAAGATCGTACAAGGGCCAATCCGTCGAATCCCATGAGTCGGAATGTCGGCGATGGTGAGCATCATGTTATATGTAAACTTAAGATTAAGAAAGTGGGGCATAAGAGCCCAGGTATACCGAACAGTAATAAGAAACTGCTCCAAGACGCTTGCGGCTCCCTCATGAAAACCCCAACCTCAAGCGCTGGCCAGCATACAAACGGTCTGCCGATAGCAACCCCCGCAGATCCATCTGGCCCAGCGCCACTCATATATAACAGAAATAGGTGAAGAGGTAAAATGAATGTGGATAACAATAATAGATCTAGATTTAAGAACAATACAAACAGGGCAACAAGCGCCGATCGGACGGCCACCCTACAAAATATAAGGTACTTGTTCCCAAACGATGTCGAACGAGGAGACACCAGTATTTAGCCCCGCCTCACCAGATTAGAGCAAGAACTCAGTCTGGATGAAACTTTAAATACTGAGGAAAAAGCCTCAATCACCAATCTCTGTTACGAATATGATGACATATTCTTTGTAAAATGTGACAGGCTTACCCATACCAACGCCATCACCCACGACATCCCTCTGGTGCAAGACCAAGCACCTATTAACCAAAAGATGTATCGGTTACCCCAGACACAGCGAAATGTCATAAATGAGCAACTCCGAGAAATGCTGGATAACGATATTGTCCAGCCCAGCAAAAGCCCATGGAACTTGCCACTGCTTGTCGTCTCCAAAAAGCGGAACAAGATGGTGAGAAAAGGTGGCGCGTCGGCGTTGATTTCCGTAAATTGAACGAAAAAACGATTGGCGACGCCTTTCCGCTACCACGGATTGAGGATATCCTCGATGAAGATACTTCACCAGCCTAGACCTAGCCAATGGCTATCATCAGGTACTGGTCGATCCGAAAGATCGAGCAAAAACGGTTTTCAGTACCAACCACGGGCATTATGAATTCAAACGCATGCCGTTCGGGCTCAAAGGAGCCCCGGCCACATTTCAGCGTTTAATGAATTTCATATTAACTGGCCTACAAGGCCTAGAATATTTCGTCTACTTAGATGACATCGTCATCTATGGAAAAAGTCTGGCAGACCACAACGAAAAGCTTCGCATAGTCTTTGACAGGTAAAGAGAAAATAACCTGAAACTTCAACCTGAGAAATGTCAATTTCTCAGGCGCGAGGTAGTGTATTTAGGCCACAAATGTTCTAACCAAGGAGCACTACCTGACCCTAGCAAAACGGCATGCGTCCAAACATTCCCCACTCCTAAGACAGTAAGGCACGTGCAATCATTTTTGGGCCTTGCGAATTACTACAGAAAATTCATACCCGATTTTTCAAAAACAATACGTCCTCTAACAAACTTACTCCTGAAGGATGTAAAGTTTAAGTGGACTGAGAAATGCCAAGAGGCATTTCGGAACATTTAGAACGATTTAATTTCTATTCCACTCCTTATATATCCCGATTTTTCGAAACCCTTTAACCTTACCACAGACGCCAGCAGCGAGGCTGTTGGAGCAGTTCTCTCTCAAGGAGAGGTAGGAAGTGACCAGCCAGTTGCCTACGCCAGCCGTACCCTGAACAAAAAAAAATTTCTGGTGTTATCTGCAAGGCCGAGAGTTCGCGGTCTATACAGATCACAAACCACTCAAGGGAGTCTTCAATGTTAAGGACCCCACATCCCGTCTGGTGAGATTTCACCATAAACTTTCCGAGTTCAATTATAAAATTGAGTATAAGCCCGAAAAGTACAACACGAATGCCGACACTTTAATCTGCATAATACCAAAGACAAAGAAACTGCAACCTTCACGGTAGAAACTATAGTCCACCACCAAATGGACTCGGATATAGAGCAGGAAAAACACTCATCAGACCAAAAGGAGTGTCTGCAATGCAATGCAGTGACCAGAGCCCAGACAGGAAACATTCAGGAAAGTGGAACAAATCAAGACAGCTAGTCCAAACAACAAGAACAAACTCATCATCCAGAAGAGACCGCAGACCGTGACAGTTCACCTAGTACCAAACCAGCAATTATAGACGAAACTCGTCCCCCTGAAGTAATCACCAGCCCAGAGGAGATTCAATTAATCTTAAAAGAGTATCATGATTCTCTCTTTGCCGGCCATCAGGGAGTGATAAAAACCTATAAACGGATTCGAAGAAAGTACTGGTGGAGGCACATGCTTAGTGACATCAAAAAACACATTAAGCGGTGTGCCAAATGTCAAACAATGAAGGCTTCACCACAGTATAAAATGCCAATGGTGATTACAGACATAGCAAAACAACCATTCGACAAAATCTATCTAGATATAGTCGGCCCACTAGAGGAGACTGAATCCGGAAACAAATATATATTAACGTTTCAGGATAACCTCACGAAGTTTGTAGATTGGTATGCCATACCAAATGGGGAAGCAATAACGATAGCGCAAATTTTCTTCGACGAAATCGTCACGCGCTACCGCATTCCCAAAAGAATAGTCACCGATCAGGGAAGTAATTTCCTGAGTGACCTATTCAAAAAAGTATGCAAACTCCTTAGGATAAATAAGCTGCAGACTTCAGCTTATCATCCCTAATCAAATGGAGCACTCGAACGTGCACATAGACCATTGATTGAATATCTACAAACTATAGTGGACGAAAATCTCAGGTCATGGGATAGTTATCTGCGAACTGCTGCTTTCGTGTACAACAACTGTGTACACGAAGGGACAAAATTAACTCCCATGGACTGCCTCTACGGCTTTACAGCGGACGTTCCGTCCAACTTAAGGCGAGACCCTGAACCCGTGTATAACCACGAGAGTTACTACCATATTCTCAGGTATAAGCTTCAAAAGTCTTACGCCATGGCACGGAAAAATCTACTTATGAGTAAACAGCGCTCGAAAAATTACTACGACAAGGCTGTACGGCCCCTGACATTTCACAGAGGAGACAAGCTTCTACTCAAGAGCGAGAGTCGCAAACATAAGCTCTCCCAGATTTGGGTAGGACCCTATACGGTAACCGGCATCCCCAGCTCAGTTAACACAACAATTAAAATTCGTAAACGAGAGGTGACGGTACACAACAATCGTCTAAAACCTTTCTACGAATAACATGGTGTCAATATAATCTAAGTAATTCTAAGATACATATATAATAGAATGTAAGCTACCAAGTCAACAAAAACCCCATTTTAATATCCTATCCTATCCTCTCCTAGATAACAATGCGGTCAATAATTTTCTACGGACTGTTCCTGATCACAATAGGAGCCCTCGCGGAGGAAACTTACTCTATAACGCCCCTAAATAATACGGGAGTACTATTTGAGGATCTTGGAAGTCTATCAGTTTACCACGACACTTGGAGCGTCATCAATGAGCTAGATCTGGGCGAGTTGGACAATCAGACAAAACTGGCGGAACGCGCGGAACACTACGTTCATCAATTATGTGGTAACAAATCTTTTGATCAAAATCTATGTACCCTACAAACCAAACATGTACATGCTCTGATGGAAAACATCAAGAGACGCACCAATGTCATTAAAGAGGCAGTGCCTAAATCACGCAAGCCCCGATCCATCTATGATGGGATAGGTAATGCGATGCACTATCTCTTTGGCACTATGGATATCGGAAACGAACAAGAGGTGTACAGCCGACTAAGCGAATTAGAGGTAAATACTCAAACCTTAGCTGATCTGGAAAAGCAACAGATCAGCGTAATAAAAACCACGTTTGAACAAATTCAAAAACCCTTATCCTCACTGTCTGAACGACAGCATCAGATAACCAATCAGATTAACCATCTGTGGAACACAACAGACGAGTTGACAGCCCATCAAATAAGGAAAGAAATCGTCTCTAGTCTGACACTACATATAATAGAGTTGGAATTTTGACAGCAAGCTCTACTGGACATAATAGTGTCCAGCAGAAATAATCAAATTCATCCACTTTTAATTTCCCCAAACCATTTGCTGGAGATTTATCACAAATCTCACTCCCCTTGTCCCAATCTACAGGACTGTTTGTCAGTTCTGTATCAAACAGCAGATGTTAAGACACATTTGTTACAGGACAAATTAGTTATCCGAATCAAACTTCCCATATTTAATATTCCCAAGATGAAAATCCAACAGATTATATATCCGCTAAAAATTATTCAACCAACCTACTTCCCAGGCACAAACGAAACGCAAGAGGTATTGGCAGAATATATGTCCAAGATATCCGCTCCTAAAAACCTAGAGAAACAACCAACATTACTCCTAGGAGATGATAAAAACCAACGTATCCACCTAGATACAAAATCTCCAGACGAAATCCGTACCAAAGTGAACAACATTCACTTTGGACCAAAGGCCAAGAGTCCTCATATACTCTCAATTACATCCCTATCAATGACCGGACTCTTGTTGCTAATTGCATCTCTGGTGGCATTAGCAAAATATATCGTCCCGGCATTCATGGCATGGATTGCTAAACGCAGACAACAGCCCACAGCTGAAAACGTTCCTATGGAACCGGTTTACGCAACACCCCAAGAAAAATTAAAACGTACTCAAAGTCTCCACAGAGCGTGATCTATACAAGTAGTATAATCAAAAAGATCTATACTCGTTCGTTGGCCCCGTCTCATCCTTTTATTACTGGCGGAACCACTGTCCTTCCACTGCACTGGTATTAGAAGATAATTTGAAATAATTTATAGCAAATAAGAAATAAAGCGACCAGGTAAAATTAATATTACATAAGAATAAACTTTCTTTAGTAGTACCTAAGAACCCAAAATTAATAAACATGAGTAGTACTTAGCAAAGTAGAAATAATAAATTAATAAGCTAAAAAATAAGGTAATAAATAGAAGAAAGAAATGCATAAGATAATAGAATTAAAAAATAAAAACATAACCGAAGATTATTTACACAAAAATAATAATAATAAAAATAATAAGTAAATGATATTTAGCAACGTTAAATAATACATAACAATTAACTTAGATATAGACATAAATATAGATATAGACATAAATAGTGACTTAAATTAGTAGAATAAATAAGAAAAAAATGTTTAACGATATTAGATACAGTAGAAATTGTATATATTCCCATATGAAATATATTCTATATATAGGCATATTCCCGTCAAACCAAGACCGTAAACCATTCTTCTTCAAGACCACAAAACAACGAAAGGTCGGCCCAAAAAGAAAACGAGATGCAAGAATCTACTTTTTATAAACCGCCTAATTAAGCTTTCGGAGTTACAAGATTTCGACTATCAGTAACCCCAAATACTCCCATAGGATAGCTTATTCGAGATAGCAACTACCCTCATAATCAGGGACTATAAGTTGACACTTTTCTATAATTGCACTAAACTGTGCATATCACTACCCAAGACAATAGTATGAGTACCGGATGCATTAATAACAGCCAGTCAAGCTTAAAACCACTTAACAACACTAAGAGCCACCCAAACCTAAACAAAAACCAGCGTCAGAGAGAAATTGACGATCGAGCTCAAAATCTGTCAAGTCCATTTTTGTGTTACCTAAAATCTATAAATGAAAAAACAAAAAAAAAATTTTTTTCAAAAAATGAAAGACAATATTTCACCATTTAGCCAAGAAATTTTTTTTATTATTTTTTTTATAAGAAATACAAAAGTAAAACTAAAATTTTTATAAAACTAAACGTACAATTTTTTTTTGCAATAGAGTAAAAGTTAATAGAAAGAGAAAACTAAAGAACTGTGGTGGTACGCGAACCAAAATAACAAAAAACTTCTGAAATAAAGAAAAAATATAATTAGAAAAGGGGCTCGAATAGAAAGTGAAAATAAGTTACCATGAGATGAGGGAGCGTCCTCGGCTTAACCCTGGGCGGGACCAGAAGTCTATTCAGGAAGATCCCCAGTCCTCCTGGACATGACCGGAAGCCTCTTCAGGAAGATCGCAGTCCTCCTCAGACGCAAAACTTATTTTTTAAATTGGGGCCGGCAAAGAATTTCTTGGGATAGAATTATCAATATCGCTAAAAACAAAAAATTTTTTTTTTAATTTTTACATACAAAAAGATAAATCCATAAGGACTATAGAAAATAGAAAATAGAATAAGTAAAATATATACGATACAAGCTAAGACTAGAATAACTTAATTTTGTAACAAACACAAAAATGTAAAAACTCAACCGAAAACCGCCAAAGACCCAGCCACCAAAAACGCACCCACATCAACTTCCCCTGAGAATTATTCCTCTTCAAAGAATAATTCTCTTTTTCTCAGGGGGAAGGATGGTTATATACCTAAAATAAATAATATTTTTACATAAACCTGAAAAAGGGCAAAACTTAAAAATAATATTCAATAAATTTTAACATAAGCTAATCATGCTTAATACATGGTTAGCTTATCTCTTAAATGGGTGAAGAAAATTGCAACAGCAATTCTCCTCACATACCATAAATTTTTCTCATAAAACGACTTGGGAAAAACAAAAGTTTCAGTTTACAACCCAAGTCGTTTTACTTAAAAATTTCCACGACAAATTTTGCTGATTTCAACAATTTAATTAAAAAAGAAATCAAAAATCAAATCGTACCTTCAGTACGATTTGTCGCGAAAAATACAATATGTATGTACATACGTACATACATATTACGAAAAAAGCTTTCGCGATAAGAAACGCGCGCAGCATAAATGCGTTGTATGTATATGCGCGTCGCGATTTCAAACGGTGGCTGATGTTTTAAAAAGTGTAAGATTACAACTTTGAAGCCATCGTTCAACGCGAATAATTCTGGACATGTTTGAACAAGTCCAGAATTGAAAAAGTAAAATTTTCTCAGGATAAGAAAATGCAATTTAGCATTTTCGATCCTGAACAACGGCCCCTGATCACGATGAATGTGATCAAGATTTGAGTTGATTTTTGAACGTAATAGCGGCGCAGTCTCGTTTTGAAAAATGAAAAAAGGAAAAGTTGTTTAAAAAAAAAGTTTTAAGAAGAGTTCTTTAAGAAAAGTTGTTTAAAGAAAAGTTGTTTCTAATAAAAGTTTTAAGAAGAGTTCTTTAAGAAAAGTTGGTTTAAGAAAAGTTGTTTCTAATAAACGTTTTAAGAAGAGTTCTTTAAGAAAAGTTGTTTCTAATGAAAGTTCTAAGAAACGTTCTTTACGAAAAGTTGTTTAAGAAAAGTTGTTAAAAAAAAAGGAAGGGAGTTTTCCTCCGGATAAATAAGCCAAGGAATATCGGTGACAGTGCCGGGGAGTGAAAGCTGTAAGTAACCCCTTTTCGTAAATAAAACATAACAGATGTCATCATAAAAAATATCTTCAAAAGGAAGAGGTATTTCATTGGAATCGGCACATTCCAAATTATCCAACCTTGAAATTTCTGTTAGCTAGGGCACCTTCATTAACATCAATATTAGATATTTCGTCTTCAGCAGGTAACTCAATATCTCTTCCATATGTTTGGAATTGTTTACATTCCATTTCGGAATCTACCAAATCCATAAAGTTTCAAATATGTAACTACTAATTTTCTGTTCTTATAAAGGCAGCGGGAAATATTCTTCCCACTTGATAAACATTGTATGAGCAGAGGGAAGTATACTTCCCACCTGGTAAACATCACGTATTTGTCACAACAAAATAACTACTCACTTGATAATATAAAATTTAGTTACTAGAAGTATTAATTATGACACCTATAATTATTCAATTCTTATTATTACCGTTTTTATTGCTTTTTAAATAAAAATTCTAAAAAAGTCACAAAACATAATAAAAAAACTCAGAAACTGTGGTCAGTTTCTTTTTGAGTGATATATAAAACAATGGTTATGCTACTTTCCACTAGATGCCGGTACCAACGGTAAGAGTAAAATATTATTTGGTGTTACCAATATCGGGCATTCTGTGAAGTGGGAAATGTTCTTCCCACAGCCTGGGAAAGGGTTAAACTTCAAGAAATTTTAGTAAAAATTACGCAAAATTCTTAAAATATGATTTAACGATGCTTTTAGTAAAAAAAAAAACGAAATATTTTTCTGAGTGTAATAGCTTTGGAAATGACGAATATTTGTGAAGCCAATCCGCATCTTCACTTTTGCACATTAAAGTTTTGACCTTGCGTAGCTCTACGTCAATTTTTTTGTTTGTGCTTGGTTGCAATGGCCAGTTCGTGGAGTCTTGTTGCAGCCATTCTGGTCCTTTCCACCACAATTGGCATTTAAGTAATTCGTCTAGATATAGTCCCCGGGATGCATGGTCTGCTGGATTGTCTTTTGATGGAATGAATTTCCAGATTTTAGTAGCTGTGTTCTCTTGGATCTCAGAGACTCGGCTTGCAATGAATGTTTTTCATCGTGATGGGTGCCCTGATATCCATGCTAGTGTAATGTCTGAATCCGTGCATGCAAATGTCGGAACATTTTGCAGCTTCATGCCATTTAGTACTTGTTTTAGTAGTCTGGACAAGAGTACGGCTCCGCATAGTTCCAGCCTTGGTAGTGAAATAATTTTTGTTGGAGCG
Organism: Dioctria linearis; assembly: GCA_963930735.1. NCBI lineage: Eukaryota > Metazoa > Arthropoda > Insecta > Diptera > Asilidae > Dioctria > Dioctria linearis. The sequence continues at coordinate 102,045,343 of OZ005741.1, forward strand.
ACTCTTGTTTTAGATGTTAGTAAATGTGTTTTTGACAAGTCGTTTTTTTCTACTATGCGTATGTACACGACCCCTGCATATGCTCGAGTAGAGGCGTCACAGAAGCCATGAATTTCGATGTTTTGAATTACTGGTGTGTAATGTATCCTTCGTGGAATCTTGATCAGATCGATAAGCTGTAACTTCTCTTTAAATTTGGTCCATTCGTTCTTTAATGGAACTGGTAGCTGCTCATCCCAGGAATGTCCAGCTAACCATAGTGTTTGGATGAAGATTTTGGCGATGATTATGTATGGCGATAACCATCCAAGCGGATCAAATAATGAAGCCATTTCGGACAAGATATTTCTTTTGGTAAATTGCGTTTTGGTATTAACCTTTGTAATAAAACTGAATTGATCGGTTTTTGGGTTCCATTGAAGCCCTAGTGTTTTAATATTATCTGTTTCTGACAGTTTGAGCAGAGGTTTTAGCTCTTGTTGTGTTGTGGCGATATTTTCTAGCAACTTAGAATGGTTTGCTGTCCATTTCCGTAAGTTGAATCCTCCCTTTTTTAGGATGTTTATGAGTTCGTTTTGTAATTTGAGACCTTCAGTAATACTATGTGCTCCTGTTAGTAAATCGTCGACGTAAAAGTCGGACCGGAGACTCTGAGCAGCGAGCGGAAAATTGTCTTGTTCGTCTCGTGATAATTGATGTAGTGTTCGAACGGCAAAATAGGGAGCTGCAGCCATTCCAAAGGTGACTTTAGTTAGTCGGTAGTCTTGTATGGGTTCCTTTGAATTAGTTCTCCATAGAATTCGCTGGAGTTCTTGGTGTTCTGGTTGCATTCGTATTAGCCTGTACATTTTCTCTACATCGGCTGTTAGTGCGAATATGAACATACGCCATTTGAGGATTAATGCCCACAAAGTAGATTGAATTGTTGAACCGACTAACATTTGTCCATTTAATGACTGCCTATTAGTTGATTTAACTGACGCGTTGAACACTACTCTTAATTTGGTGGTTGAACTCTCCTTTACTACGGCATGGTGAGGGAGATAGTAGTATCTTACTGGTTGTAGTAAGCCTCTCCCTTCCTCTAATTGCCTTGATTGAATTTTCTCCATATGGCCAAGCTGCAAGTATTCGTTTAGACATTCTTTTACTGTCTGTACAGCTCTGGGTTTGTGATGAAACGTTGTTCCAGGTGCATGAGTTGTCTTAACGCGATATGCCTTGTTTTTCTGAGCTCTGGTCCTTGAGGCTTCTGAAATGGCAGTTGAACTTCATATTGGCCATTTCCCAAACGCTTGCGAGTCTTTTGATAGATCATTTCACATAACTCATTGTCTGGATGAGTAATATTTCTTGGAATGTCTTCTAATTCCCAGAATTTATGGATTTGTTGATCCAGAAGCTTGTGTCTGCTAATTTGGATGTTAAAGCTATTGGCCTCGTTGATGTGATGTCGTTCTTGTATTTTGCCCATTAGTATCCATCCTAGCGTGGCGTTTTGGGCCGTTGGAGCTCCTTTGATTATTCCGTCTTCGTTTATCTGAGCGTATATATCAGCTCCTAGCAATAGATCGATGGTGCCGGGAGCATTTTACTCTGGGTCTGCCATTTTTAAATTTTGTAGAATGCGTAACTGGCTTGTTTCTATTTGTTCAGATGGGACCATGTCGGTTATCTTTTTAAGGATTAGTGCCCCTAAATTTGCCTCAAACTTCGTATGCAGTGATTTTATTTTGAATGTCATTTGCGCTGATATGTTTGCCGTTTGAGTCTTTCCTTACCAGTTACTTCTACACTAGTAGGGGTTCGTTTTAGTTGTAACCGTTTGTTTGAGTCGAGTAATGCTCGTAAAGTGTGTATTTTCCCTGTCGTACTTTCTGCCTGTATTAGGGCTGTTGACAGCAGAGTTTTGGTTGTATTAACAGAGAAAAAGTTTTCAGATACTGGTTCAATACTGTCGGTGAGTTCATCAGGCCTCAGTTCCGCTCTATTTTTATGGTATTTTGCATTTGTTCCATTGCCAGTGTGCTCTATGTGTTGGAGGGTATTGTGCTTTTTATTACACTGCTGACAAGTTCTTTGGCTTGGACATTTTGTAAAATGATGACCAGTAGCCAGACAGTTTTTGCACAAATTATTTTGTAATGCAAATTTTAGTCTCTCAGTTCTAGAGAATTACTTGAATTTTGGGCAATGCAATAATAAATGGTTTTGCTTGGATTTTATGCAACTGCGTGGTTTGTTAAGAAATGTGGATGCATTTCTAGGAGTTGCCCGCTGTATGGGCCTTGGCTCTAGATTTCGCCTACGTGTTTCTAGAAGGTGTATGTTTTCCTGTACTTTTGAAAACTTGCATTCTTGGAGTGCTTCTAAAGTTCAGAAGCGAGCTTCCAAAAATGTCGTTAGCTCTTTGTATGTGGGAAAAGTAGTTTTGCTTCCCTGATCTCGTTCCCACTGATAGTGCGTCTCAGCTGGGAGTTTTTGTACTATTATATGTACCAGAATCGCATCCCAATTTTCTGTGATATTCCGAGAGCTTGTAATTCATGCAGACTTTCGTCGGTTTGGGTGAATAGATTTCTTAATGCTTGATCAGATTCTGTTCTAATGCTCGGTTGATTGAGGAGGATTTTTAAGTGTGCGTTGACGAGCAACCGTTTGTTGTCGTAACGCTGTGTTAAAACCTCCCAAGCCTTTTGATAGCTTGTTTCTGTCAAGTCGAATTGACGAATTAGTTTATCTGCTTCCCCTGTTAATCAGGTTCTCAGATAATAATTTTTAGGAAAATTTAATCTAATTTGATTACTTTTAATCAAAAACAGGTACACAACCTACCAAAGCCATGTATTTGTCATCTACATAACACATTGCACAAACACAATACAACAATATAGCCTCATTGAGCAGAACAAATTAAAATTCTTATCATATGATTGAAGCAATTAGATTCGTGCTAATAACAATTGCTGAAAAAGAACATATGCAAAAATGCCATGCTAAAATTGAGTTCTAAAAGCAAAACAAATTCAATCTAATTACAAATTTTCCCAAAAACAGGTACAGCCTCTAACCAAAGCATGTATTGTCATGTAGCATACAATGCATGGCACAAATACAATCAGATCAAGCAGATCAATTTGCAACTCTATCATCATTATAAGTACTATCGAACGGGAATTTCTTCTCTACGTGATAGAGATAACATTTTTTGCAAATATACAGAATTCAATTTAACACAACAGCATGGGTTGCCTTAAATTTCTTGTTACTATGCATTTTTGTTCGTTGCTATGCATATTTTATCTCTAGTACCGTAAAATTACAGAATCACGGCCAATTATTGTGATCATGCGCCTCTGCTACTTCATCATTGGTGTCGTGTGCAAGCAAGGGCTATATAAACAGCAGTTTGACTTGAGTCGATCTCTTTTGTGATTTAGCAGTGCAGTGATTAACTTGGCAATTTATTCCTTTGTGTTCTGTCCTAGTGATTTTTCCTAGTGTTATATTTTATTACTAAATTAAATACTTTGTTTAATTGACGGCTCAAATAAAATATTCTTATTCTGGGTACCGACTGGATTAAGGAGTTTATTTTAGATAGCGATTAAATTAAAGGTTTTTTATTGTGGGTAGCGACTGCAATAAAAAATATTTCTAACAATACCTTTATTTCTGGTCTCGACGGAAATAAAGAGTCTTTCTTCGGGTCTCGACTGAAGTTAAGATACATACTAACATTCACTTTAAGTCGGGTCTCGATTGACTTAAAGAGTCTTATTGCGGGTATCGACTGTAATAAGACAATTCCTAACAAAACCACTTTATTGCGGGTATCGACTGTAATAAAGAGTCTTACTGCGGGTATCGACTGTAGTAAGACAAGTACTAACATAAACACTTTATTGCGGGTCTCGACTGTAATAAAGAGTCTTATTGCGGGTCTCGACTGTAATAAGACAATTACTAACAAAACCACTTTATTGCGGGTATCGACTGTAATAAAGAGTCTTACTGCGGGTATCGACTGTAGTAAGACAATTACTAGCACAAACACTTTATTGCGGGTCTCGACTGTAGTAAAGATTCTTACTGCGGGTCTCGACTGTAGTAAGAAAATCACTAATACAAAACACTTTATTGCGGGTATCGACTGTAATAAAGGGTATTATTGCGGGTTTCGACTGTAATAAGACAATTCCTAACAAATCCACTTTATTGCGGGTATCGACTGCAATAAAGAATATCCTCATCCCACACCTCAGTCAAATAAAAGGTCAAGTAAATCAGCTGCTATATATCGATCAGGTGAGTACAAGTCAATTGTTGTGTAAATCAAATTTATATATTAATCATTTAATAAACATTGGTTTCAGCTTTTTATATTATAATATATATACATATATATCTTGCAGTTCTCAAGTTTTAGTATTTATTGACCTTTAAACATTTAGTGCAGTGAATAGATAAATAAAAACCACTACCTTTATACCAGTGGCATAAATTTCACTACACCTTTCATTTATTGCATGTACGCTCTGACTACGGGCAGTACATTTTATGGTCCTTCGTAGCCAAATTTAAAGTCTAGTGGTAAATAATATTTATCTTTCAAACATGACTTGTTGTGTATTCCTTCCAAAGATAAGAAGAGGAACACACTGTGGTCCTTGGCTCCTGGTTGTCCTCACGAGTTTTCTGCAAATATACGATACTCTTCCTTTTCGGAAAAGGTTACCTATTTATTTAATTAAGGGATGTACCCAACGGTACCACACCAATTATTGAATTAAAAGTCCGTTTTATTTTAGAATTTCGATTACTTTATTTTTTCAAAAAAACTTTTATTATAGTAAGAACTTTTACTAAAAACTTAAAACTTTTATTAATACAACAACTTTTATTAGAAACGCGAGAGCCACCGTTATTAGTTTAATTCTTTCAACCCGCGAACTAAAACTCCAACTCGAAACTGTTCACTCAAAACTGTGCTCAAAAACTGCGCTCCTCATGTCCAGTGACGAGTCTTTTAAAGAAAGGCTCAGTTGTTTCAGCCCTCTCATTGGTCACTTGAATTGACCTATAGGAATCTTCATGTGACCCATTCCCTAAAATCAGCATGTCAGACCGGAGAAAGAATCAGCCAATCAGAATTGTTCAATTCCTTCCCACAGTCCAACATTGCTGAATCGTGAAAACGAGCCACAAAATTTCTCATGCTAAAAATATATCCACTTGTTAAATTTTCCTGGACGGCGGATTGCAACATGACCAGTATACTTGAGTGAGATAAGCAAGCGCATTTTTCTCACAGTCAATTATGCTGACCCATCGAAAAATGTTTAGCGCTTGACACCTGATCTGTTTACTTGAATGAAATAAACATGCGCGTCTTTCTCAACGTCCGCTTGGACATGAGAAGATGATTTGTATATGTGCTGCTTAGATAGCCTGGCACATGTAAACTTGAATCTGAGCCCTGGAATTTGTTTATGCATTTCAAACATAAATTAGCTCATGTTAATTTATGAATGCATTTTGGGACCCACTTATAGAATTAAAGGAATTTATGGATGCATTTTGTTATGCATGCATAAATTTCTTTATCTTTGGTTGTTGGTATACAACAATTCCTCCCCTCTTTGAAAAAAATGAGTTATTCTTGGAAGAAGAATAACTCATACAAAGGTGCTTATGCGGTGGTTCTCGGTTTTCGATATAAAATTTTTACAATCATCTGTAGTTTCACTCCTACATTTATATATTTTTTATGTAGGTATTTCTTTTGAATATATAGAATCTATGACGTCTTTTAATATGCTACTTTTTGTTACGTATTTGAATTTTTATGCTATTTTAATGCTATTTTTATTCAGAAAACATTTGAAATTATTTATGAATGTTTTTATGAGTAATTTTATGACGTCTTTGAGTAGCTTATTATCCAGCTAGTTAATAAACAAAAATTATCCATTTCCATGGTCTGCTTTGCAATAACGATTAATGATAAATTTCTATATGAATAGGTATATATCCATGTATTGAATAAAAAAAATTATAACGGCTTTTAAACATACAAAAAGTTTAAGGATATTTTGTTACGTATCTAGATTTCTATATGAATAGGTATATTTCTAGGTATAGAATATAAAAATTATAAATGTCATAAAAAATTGTAAGGCTATTTTTCTAGATTTCTATATGAATAGATATATGTATATTTGGAACAACTGCGAGTGATCTTGTTTTTTATTTAATATTATTTATACTACTAATTGCACTGACTTCGTTTTTGGGAGGGATTGTGCCCGTTTTACCGTTTTAGCAGTTGTGCTCTCTGGTAAATGTAAAGCTTCTTCATGAGGAGCTTCTTGGGGTGTCTTTTGTTGCCATTTTGAATAGGCGGGGTATATGTATTTTACGGCGGTGTAGATTACACACAGTATGAATAGCAAATAGCTAAATGAGATAGATGTCATTGTCAAAATCCGAGAATGGGCCTGAGTATGTGATTTCCCCAGTTCGACTAGTTTTGTTTGGATTTCCTCGAGTGAGTGGGTGCAACCGCGTTTAATTTGATTGGTTTCATCCCCAGTCAATAGTTCTAATTTTGTGGTCTTTTTAGCAAGTGGAGTGAGAGAAATCTCAGGTATTTTAACTTTAATTAAAGTTTCACTTATAGGGGGAAAATAAACAGGTTGACTAACACTTAAGGGATGTCTTTCCTCTCCTTCGTAATACAACGTCTTTTCGCCTATTTGCATTTGGCATGGCTGGTTAATTACCAGGGACCCTTGCCCGACTAGGCGTGAAGTAGTGTATTGTTTAGGGCACATAATTTGAACATCATAAGGAGTATTGAATGAAAATAACCACGCATTAGGTCGGCTCAATTTTATAAGTATATCCCTTTGTGGTAGTTGAACTCCGAGTTTGCAATGTATGGATTCATTTAGGGGGTTGAATAGTAGTTTTATTATGCATTCCTGAGATAGAGCAGCTTTTATTATTGGAGTATTCAGACGACCCACAAACGTATTTTTCTCAATATTGTGAGTGACTCTTTTGAATAACTTCACTTGCTCGGCAGTTAAAAGTAGAAACTCTTGGGTTTTATCAAGACTGCCTACGTATGCATATTCAATGTCGGGTACCAAGGAATGATTCGCTTTTATTTGGATTGGGAAGCAATGGACTTTTTGAAGTCTAAAGTTGGGTAAGTTGAAAATAGGTAATGTTACTTTAATTAGTAATTTTCCTTGTAAAAGATGGCACTGCGTTTGTGCAGTTTGGTATATTATAGTCAAACATTTTTGAGTATTTGGACACTTTGAGTGTGCTTTGGAGTATACCTCAATTAAGGTGTTTGGAGATATTAGTAGGGGGTGAATATGGTTACTTCTGCTGGAAATGATGATGTCGAGTAACGCTTGCTGCCGAAACTCAATTTCTATCATTTGTTGTAAAAGGTTAGAGACTATATCTTGTCGTAATTGTCTCTTAATCAGGCTTTCGGTCATATTTTGTAAGTCATTGACCTGATAGGCAATCTTTTGTTGCCTATCTAAAAGTGATACTATTGGCTTCTGAATTTTTTCCAATGTGTTCTTTACTATACTTATTTGTTGCTCTTCAAGTTTGATTAGGGCCTCTTTATCCTTTTCTAGCTCGCTCAGTCGGCTGTAAATTTCGTGTTCATTGCTGCTGTCCATAGTTCCAAATAAGAAATGCATGGCGTTACCAATTCCATCAAAGATGGACCGAGCTGTTCGGGATCGTGATAGTAACTCTTCTATTGTACTAGTCCGTTTCTTGATATTTTCCACTATGGCATGCAGGTGTGCCTGTTGGGTAGCACAAAAGTTGGAACTACCGTCCTGCGACTGATTATCGCATAGCCGGAGAGTCAGATGCTCTGCATATTCCGCTAACATCGTTTGGTTCTGTAGCTCTGTCAAGATATTCCAAGTGTTGTGGTATACTATTAAGTTGCCCACGTCTTCAAAGAGTATGCCGGAGTTATCCAGTTTGGTTATCGTGAATGGATTCCCTAGGCCATGCGTTGCGCTAAGTGCGAGTAGCAGGGTTAGCGTTAACATGGCTGCCATCTGGAGAAAATGTAAGAAGGATTCTGGTTGAAAAATAATATCGAACGTGATTCGACGTAGTTAAAGTATGGATAAGATAATGGATGATGAACTTAACCTGTTTTAAATGGTATTATCCGCTCCCCTAGTGGATTATTTATCAGCTAGAGAGGATGCATTTTTTCCTTACTTTTGTATACTACTATTATATACTACAGCATTTCTGCGTAGTACGAGAACAATCACAGGTATAGGCCAATGTCACGGTACCTGTTCCAGTGAATAGTAGTATGACGCAACGTTCGCTGGAGTATGGCTTCCGCCTAGGAGGCCCGGGTTTAATTCCTGGTATGGGAACCACATGCCGGACAGCAATAATAGTAATGATACAATACGATGACAATGTCTAAAATCAGTCAAAAACGACTTCAGAGAACAGTCGGGTGATAAGAAATTTCCATGAGTACTGGAACGTGTTGCAATTAGTGAAAAGATTTTTACGGATTCATATTCCATGGGAGGTACTAGAAGTTTGGTCCATAGAAAGTGGAAAGAAACGATTTCTAGTTTTGGAGTACAACTGAAGCAAGCAGAAAATCTAGATGTGCTATAAGATTATTATCAGCTTGTACGGTATACTCGCCTAGGGCAGGCAAAGCCTCTCAGTCGTACTGATGAGTAGGTAAGGTTTCTACTCCTACGAAACGCTATTTCTTCCCTTTTTAAGAAATAGTCCGCCCACTGCGGACAGATAATAAGGTCAATTAAATACTGGTGCCAACATTCGTAGTCCAGTGGTGGAGCTATACAAGTTTACCTTTTCCAGGTCTGGGAAAGAGTAGGATCACTTTCATGGGTTTATCCGAAGGTAGTCGTTTGTTATCCATCATACTACTTCTTACAAGAGAAGACCTTTTATTATCTAGATTAAGCGCATTCACGAAAAATTATTGATTTTTCAGTAAATATAAATGCATATATCAAAGAAGTAAAATTTGTGACCGTATCATCATTATTATCATCATATTATCCATGGTTCCTCGTTAATTTGCAGCCATGTCATTAAATCTTCTGCATTTTCCTCTATATTATGTGAAATATATATACATTGCATTAAACCTTAATCTATTTGAATGACTGTACCTATTATGGCTGGTTCAGGTCTCTTTTCAGGATAGCTAGCACAGGCAAACTCTAACTTTCTTTTACAAGGAAGTTCTCCCAAACGTCTTAATTTTTGTAAATTGTTGTGGAATTTTGTATACAACACTCTGTTATGTTTATATACGGGTTAAACTTCTAAACTTACTTTTGGCTTAGGTCCTCGGTTGTGGTGTGGCTAATGCAATTTCGTTTTATGAAAACACTTATTTTTCTGGTGACCAATAACACTTTATTCTTTTTTATAAGGAAACAACTTTGCTGGTCCTGCCTTAACCTTCATCAATTACACTTGGATTTTCCAAAGTCCTTTATTTCAATGCCGTGCACTTGTCGGCAAGCAAACCTAAGATCTAACCGAACAAACTTAATCTTTTCCTTTTATCCGAACAAACTTAATTTTTTCTTATATCCGAACAAACTAAATCTTTTCTTATATCCGAACACACTTAATCTTTTCTTATATCCGAACACACTTAACTTCTTCTTATATCCGAACAAACTTAATCTTTTCTTATATCCGAACACACTAAAATTTTTCTTTTTTCCTTAATAACAAAAGAACTTAGTACATTTCCTTTCTTTTTTGAAAACCACTACCGATACTTCTCGCTATCTCAACCAAAACTTAACTCGAAGTTAAAAAGTCAAAACTCCTCTAAGCCAAAAAGACAACTCTACTCAACTGCTTTAAAAAACCGACTCTCCTCTTAACAACCAACTCAACTCTTTATTCTTTCGCCCCCAAGAATCTCTTTCAGCGGGTCACAAGTGCTTATCATGCACTTTTTTGTCAAGGAAAATATCACTTCGTTTGGACATGTCCATACATGCCCGAACGAATTCCGTTCAACCGTCTTTTTTTTTAATTGTAATTTAATACCGTGTGCCGCTGATAAGATTTTCGTCGTGTAAAAAGGCATGAACGTTCTTGCGTTCATCGTCGGGAAAGCTTATTTTGCACTTTTCAAGTGCAATATTAAACTTTTGTTTTTTCCGTTTCGCTTGGGAAAAAATATTTTGTTCTTTTGTTCTTAAACTCTTTTAGCGATAAGTTAGTTGTGTTTTTAAGCATGATTAGCATATGAAAACTTTTCCGAGTGCAAGCTTTTGTGTGTGTGTACATTAAGTATGTATACGCACATAGTATTATAATTTTTCTATTATTCCGTTTAGGGCTTTTTATGGTTTTTTAGGGGAAAACGGGGAAAAAAATGTTCTAAAAAGGGTTTGTTTTACATGCATATACCAATTCAGGTCCTATACACACTAAGGTTTTGTGTATACATATGTATACGTCAACCAAGATTTTGTATGTAACATTCCTTCCTCCCTCAAAAAGAGAGAATTATTCTTTGTAGAGGAATAATTCTCTAAGAAACTATGTGGGAACAAGAGAGAAAAAAATTTTTTTTTGCTAGTATGATTGTGCGGGATCGCGTTCAAATGAATTTGATATTTGTTATTTTCTTCATTATAAATAAAAAAATGACAATCAAGGGTATGCAGTATCAGTATGATACATTGTATTTGCATCTTGCGTTTTTGTTGATGCTAAGGTTTTGCCCTTCATTTGGATTTAGGTTTTAATTGTTCGTCACAGTTGGGACTATGCCGTTTTATGAGATTGTTGCTCCGCGTTCGCCTTATATAAGCCCGGCACGTTATTGTGTACGGGTTATGGCAGTTTTCGTGCAAAGTGTGGCTCGCGGATGGCGGGGCCGAATTCGGCTACTGATCCGGAGGGAGGGTCGCCCGGATATATGCTTTTGGGCAGCCCCGGCTGAGGCGGATATTTTGTATCCAGGAGAGTTCTATTTGGGGCCTCATGGTGGTGCTTCTTGGGTTGCATTGGGTAAGTTCGTGTATATAAATATATATAGTTGCTTTTTTCTTACCCACCTTTTTTTGTTTTCTATATTTCTAGGGGCGACTCTTACCCTGGTTGGAGAAATTGGGTGGTGTGGTTGTTTGGCGTGCAGAGGGCATCCGTCCTACATGCGGGATGCAGACGATTTGTGGTCTGAGGGTGGTACTTCTTTCAAGTGGGCCCATTGGGATCATCCGGCCGTATCATCCAGTTCTACGTTGGAGCCGGTCGTCCATTGGGGTGTGAACAGGGGTGCCCCTTCCGAGTGTGAGGACTGGGACTACCCGACTGTATCATCCAACTCTACTTCAGAGCCGGTCGAGGCGCCCCCCCCCCCTCATATGAGGAGTCATGGTAATTTGTTCTTCTTGAATTCTAACTTGATCCCATAAAAATTTCTCCCCTCTCTTTGTGGGAGTTGTTGATGGCCAATCACCGCGACAGGTTCCCGTTGAAACGCACATAAAAACAGTCTCTATTTTCAAAAATTTTCTGTATTAATAAAAATTTTTTTTTTTGTACTTTAATCTAATGAAGATTTCATAATTAAATGAGTGTTGTTTCTAAAAAGTTTTGTGTTTACTGTTTGTGTTTATTGTTCTTTTTCAGGTACTTGGCCTATGAAAATGACTCTGGGGGTTTTCTGTGTTTTTTTTTTAAAGAGTTTAGTCCTTGGTTGTTGGTTTACATATTTGTTGATTGTAGTTCGCTATTAGTTTATATATATATATTTTTTTCTATCTTTTTGTTTTCTTACACCATGTCTTTGTCGGTTGTGATTTGACTTATACTAGAGCTCGAATATTTTCTTATACTACGTTGTTTAAATATTCTACGTCGTTTAAATATTCTACGTTGTTTATTATTATTAATTTTTTTGTTTTTGTTACTTTATGTATTTATTCTAATTGTTGTGTATTCATTCCAGGTTATGTCTAAAATTCTAAGAAATTCGGGTTCAATTTTCGTTTCTGCTAAGGGTTTGTAAAAAAAAATTTTGTCCAATCTAGATTTTTATGTTAATATCTTAGTACTTAGCTAAGTGTTCTTATTTATTACTTATTGCTACGGAATATTATTTATTTATTATTTTTATTATTTTTCGATTATGATTTAATTTGTTATTTGTTTGTTCTAATTCTATTATATTTTGTTCTTCTTTCTTCTATTTTCTTAATTCCTAGGGCTTTTAATCTATTTTGTTGAGAACTTCCGAATTGTGTTCTCTTTTGAAATATATTTTCTTTCTCTTAATGTCTAGTTTTTATTTCACTTATTTTCTATCAGGCAGTGCAGTAAAAGGAGAGAGGCTGTGCTTGTAACAGGAGAATGAGACGGGGCCAACCAACGAGTATACATAGATCTTTTTGATTATACTACTTGTATAGATCTCGCTCTGTGGAGACTTTGAGTACGTTTTAATTTTTCTTGGGGAGTTGCGTAAACCGGTTCCATAGGAACGTTTTCAGCTGTGTGCTGTTGTCTGCGTTTAGCAATCCATGCCATGAATGCCGGGACGATATATTTTGCTAATGCCACCACAGATGCAATTAGCAACAAGAGTCCGGTCATTGATAGGGATGTAATTGAGAGTATATGAGGAATCTTGGCCTTTGGTCCAAAGTGAATGTTGTTCACTTTGGTACGGATTTCGTCTCGAGATTTTGTATCTAGGTGGATACGTTGGTTTTTATCATCACCTAGGAGTAATGTTGGTTGGACATATATTCTGCCAATACCTCTTGCGTTTCGTTTGTGCCTGGGAAGTAGGTTGGTTGGAAAATTTTTAGCGGATGTAGATTTTCTGCTTCGTAATACAGAGTGTTAGACCCTACTTGCAAGGAACATGGTTCGTTGACTGTCATGATTCCTTGTCCTGCGAGACGATGAGTGAGTAACTGTTGAGTGCAAGTTATATGTACTATAGTAGTTTCGGTTAAGGAGTACAGCCACGAATTTGGTCTATTGAGTTTAATTATTGTGTCTCTTGGGGGAATTTGAGCTCTGATGCTACACTCTGGGTGTTCGCCCAGTGGATTGAATTAAAGTTTAATAACACATTCGTCTGTTTTTTGTAGCCTTGGTGAGTGGTGTATTTAGCTAACCAACCCACGTATCTTCATCGATTCCCTTTGAGATTTTTTTGAAAGATCTCAGGTTCTCTGGCTTCAACAGCAGAAATTCCTGGGTCTGGATTTGACTTGCCACATGGGAAAATTCGATATCAGGTATTAATGAGTGGTTTGAATCCACCCGTATGGGAAAACATCTAACCTGTTGGATTTTCATCTTGGGAATATTAAATATGGGAAGTTTGATTCGGATGACTAATTTGTCCTGTAACAAATGTGTCTTAATATCTGCTGTTTGATACAGAACTGACAGTGGAGTGAGATTTGTGATAAATCTCTAGCAAATGGTTTGGGGAAATTAAAAGCGGATGAATTTGATTATTTCTACTGGACACTATTATGTCCAGTAGAGCTTGTTGTCTAAATTCCAACTCTATCATTTGTAGTGTCAGACTAGAAACGATCTCTTGTCTTATTTAGTGGGCTATCAAATCGTCCGTTGTGTTCTGCAGATGGTTAATCTGATTGGTTATCTGATGTTGTCGTTCAGACAGTGAGGATAAGGGTTTTTGAATTTGTTCAAACGTGGTATTTATTACGCTGATCTGTTGGTTTTCCAGATCAGCTAAGGTTTGAGTATTTACCTCTAATTCGCTTAGTCGGCTGTACACCTCTTGTTCGTTTCCGATATCCATAGTGCCAAAGAGATAGTGCATCGCATTACCTATCCCATCAAAGATGGATCGGGGCTTGCGTGATTTAGGCACTGCCTCTTTAATGACATTGGTGCGTCTCTTGATGTTTTCCATCAGGGCATGTACATGTTTGGTTTGTAGGGTACATAGATCTTGATCAAAAGATTTGTTACCACATAATTGATGAACGTAGCGTTCCGCCAGTTTTGTCTGATTGTCCAACTCGCCCAGATCTCACTCAGTGATGACGCTCCAAGTGTCGTGGTAAACTGATAGACTTCCAAGATCCTCAAATAGTACTCCCGTATTATTTAGGGGCGTTATAGAGTAAGGTTCCTCCGCGAGGGCTCCTATTGTGATCAGGAACAGTCCGTAGACAATTATTGACCGCATTGTTATCTAGGAGAGGATAGGATATTAAAATGGGTTCCTTGTTGACTTTGTAGCTTACATTCTATTGTTCTTTAATCTAATGTATGTATGTACCTTAACACTACTTAGTTTCTATGGACACCTTTTTATTCGTAGAAAGGTTTTAGACGGTTGTTATGTACCGTCACCTCTCTTTTGCGAATTTTAACTGTTGTGTTTACTGAACTGGGGATTCCGGTTACCGTATAGGGTCCTACCCAAATCTCGGAGAGCTTATGTTTGCGACTCTCGCTCTTCAGTAGAACCTTGTCTCCTCTGTGAAATATCAGGGGACGTACAGCTTTGTCATAGTAATTTTTCGGGCGTTGTTTACTTATCAGAAGATTTTTCCGTGCCATAGCGTACGACTTTTGAAGCTTACTCCTGAGAATATGGTAGTAGCTCTCACCTTAAGTTGGACGGAACGTCCGCTGTAAAGCCGTAGAGGCAGTCCATGGGAGTTAATTTTGTCCCTTCGTGTACACTGTTATTGTACACGAAAGCAGCGGTTCGCAGATAACTATCCCATGACCTGGAATTTTCGTCCACTATAGCTAGTAGATATTCAACCAATGGTCTATGTGCACGTTCGAGTGCTCAATTTGATTAGGGATGATAAGCTGAAGTCTGCAGCTTATTTATCCTGAGGAGTTTGCATACCTTTTTGAATAGGTCACTCAGGAAATTACTTCCCTGATCGGTGACTATTCTTTTGGGAATGCGGTAGCGCGTGACGATTTCGTCGAAGAAAATTTGCGCTATCGTTATTGCTTCCCCATTTGGTATGGCATACCAATTTACAAACTTCGTGAGGGTATCCTGAAACTTTAATATATATTTGTTTCCGGATTCAGTCTCCTCTAGTGGGCCGACTATATCTAGATAGATTTTGTCGAATGGTTGTTCCGCTATGTCTGTAATCACCATTGGCATCTTATACTGTGGTGAAGCCTTCATTGTTTGACATTTGGCACACCGCTTAATGTGATTTTTGATGTCACTAAGCATGTGCCTCCACCAGTACTTTCTTCGAATCCGTTTATAGGTTTTTGTCACTCCCTGATGGCCGCCAAAGACAGAATCATGATAATCTTTTAAGATAAATTGAATCTCCTCTGGGCTTGTGATGAGTGTTTTTCCTCCTCTATGTCCCAGTCCATTTGGTGGTGGACTATGGCTTCTACCGTGAAGGTTGTAGTTTCTTTCTCTCTGTCATTATCCCGCGGAATGCGGCTTAAAGCGTCGGCATTCGTGTTGTACTTTCCGGGCTTATATTCAATTTTATAATTGAACTCGGAAAGTTTAGGGTGAAATCTCACCAGACGGATGTGGGGTCCTTAACATCGAAAACTCGCTTGAGTGGTTTGTGATCTGTATAGACCGTGAACTCTCGGCCTTGCAGACAACACCTGAAATTTTTAGTCGCCCAAACTATAGCCAGTAACCCTTTCTCAATAGTGGAATAGTTACGTTCATCTTTGTTCAGGGTACGGCTGGCGTAGGCAATTGGCTGGTCACTTCCTACCGCTCCTTGAGAGAAAACTGCTCCAAGAGCCTCGCTGCTGGCGTCTGTGGTAAGGTTAAAGGGTTTTGAAAAATCGGGATATATTAGGAGTGGAGGAGAAATTAAATCGTTCTTAATGTTCCGAAATGCCTCTTGGCATTTCTCAGTCCACTTAAACCTTACATCCTTTCGGAGTAAGTTTGTTAGAGGACGTATTGTTTTTGAAAAATCGGGTTTGAATTTTCTGTAGTAATTGGCAAGGCACAAAAATGATTGGACTTGCCTTACTGTCTTAGGAATAGGGAAAGTTTGGACGCATGCCGTTTTGCTAGGGTCAGGTAGTGCTCCTTGGTTAGAACATTTGTGTCCTAGATACACTACCTCGCGCTTGAGAAATTGACATTTCTCAGGTTGAAGTTTCAGGTTATTTTCTCTTAGCCTGTCAAAGACTTTGCGAAGTTTTTGGTTGTGGTCTGCCAGACTTTTTCCATAGATGACGATGTCATCTAAGTAGGCGAAACATTCTAGGCCCTGTAGGCCAGTTAATATGAAATTCATTAAACGCTGAAATGTGGCCGGGGCTCCTTTGAGCCCGAACGGCATGCGTTTGAATTCATAATGCCCGTAGTTGGTACCGTTTTTGCTCGATCTTTCGGATCGAACAGTACCTGATGATAGGCATTGGCTAGGTCTAGGGTGGTAAAGTATCTTGAATGGCCTACTTGATCGAGGATATCCTCAATCCGTGGTAGCGGAAAGGCGTCGCCAATCGTTTTTTTCGTTCAACTTACGGCAATCAACGCCGACGCGCCACCTTTTCACACCATCTGTTCCCGCTTTTTTGGTGATGACTAGTAGTGGTGAGTTCCATGGGCTTTTGCTGGGCTGGACAATATCGTTGTCCAGCATTTCTCGGAGTAGCTTATTTATGACATTTCGCTGTTTCTCTGGTAACCGGTACATCTTTTGGTTAATAGGTGCTTGGTCTTGCACCAAAGGGATGTCGTGGGTGAGGGCATGGGTATGCGTAAGCCTGTCACCTTTTAAAAAGAATATGTCATCATATTCGTAATAGAGATGTGTTATTAAGGTTTTTTCCTCAGTATTTAAATTTTCATCCAGACTGAGTTCTTGCTCTAATCTGGTGAGGCGGGGCTGAATACTGGTGTCTTCTTGTTCGACATCATTTGGGAACAAGTATTTTATGTGTTGTAGGGTGGCCGTCTGTTCAGCGCTTATTACACTATTTTTATTATTCTTATATCTAGTCTTCTTTAATGATTTTATATTATTTGCTTTACCTCTTAACCTACCTATTTTATATATGAGAGACGCTGGTCCAGATGGATCTGCGGGAGATGGTACCGGCAGACCGTTTGTGTGCTGGCCAGTACCCGACGTTGGGGTTTTCATGAGGGACCCGCAAGCGTGTTGAAGCTGTTTCTTGTTAGTGCTTGGTTGACCTGGGCTCTTATGCCCTACTTTCTTAATCTTAGGTTTACATATAACATGAAGCTCACCATCGCCGTCATTTCGACTCATGGGATGCGACGGATTGGCCCTTGTACTATCTTTATCTGGCTCTCGTTTTATGGGGACGACAGTGTAGTCTTTCATGGGAACCAGATTTAGGTTCACGCCATTTAGGACTACTTGTGAGCTGCGTGTGTTGAGGATTCCTATTGGGACTGCCTTTAACCCAGCTGAGAGGAAGCTGTTTGCTAGGAAGACTCCGTCGTTTATTTCTTTTGACAGACTGAGCATTTCTTCTTGCAACTGCAACGGAAGTTTGACTACGATCTGCGACCTTGCTGGTACGCACACAGGTTCATTTAAACTCACCTGATGCTGGCCAGTCTTATAGGGCGGATCTTCGGTAATCAAGTCACCCTTATCGCGTTCTTGTAAGTCACAGCCGACTCCTTCTGACTGAGAAGCTTTGAGAACACTTCGGGTAGAAGGTGTATCTCCATCGGGTTTTAATATCTTCTACCAGTGTCTCTTTGTTGACTGTGTTTTGTGAACACGGGTTGTCCGATATGGTTTCTAATGGGGCAGCAAACTCTTCTGGATTGGTTTCCGTCCGAGGAAATCGCAGAACCTTGCTGGGTCCCTCAACATTACAGTTTTGGACTAGGAAATCATTCCCTAGCAAGCCGTCGTCGGAAATACCTGGGATGTTTTTTACAACCTGAAAGTTGCAAGGTAAGTTGCTTTTTAGCATGAAGTTTCCTTGGGAACTTCCTAAGGTTTTTCCGGTGCCAAAGGGGCTTTGAAGCGTTAGTTTTTTGTTGGGGTTTATTAACTCGCGAGATTTGAGAGCTTTTTTCTTAATTATACTGATCTCAGCGCCGGTGTTCACTATTAGCTGGGCCTGACCATTTAGACCTATGTCTAGAGGAAGTCTGGCGGTGGGCACACTGAAGTCGGGCGGCTGAGAAAACCCTTTTTTATTGCTGGTATGGTTTATAGTCGAGCCGGGGAGTTTTGGGTCGACTCTTTCTCGTTTCCCTGTTTTTTATCCTTCCATTTTTGCTTTTGTCGACATTCGTCGATCTTGTGTCCGCGGCGCCCACAAAAATCACATTTTTGTCTTATGTTAAAGACTCTGGGGCCTATTATATTGCTCGGGTCTGACTGTGGTGGATTGTTGGGTGATCCTCGTGTGAAACGAGTTGCAGACTGTGCTTGGCTATTTCGACAGTCGGGAATGTCATGCCCGTAACTTCTGCAGTTAGCGCAGAAGGGGGTGTTCTTGCGTTTTAGACACTCCGTATAGGTGTGTCCCCGTTTCTGGCAGAAATTACAAGTGATATTTTGTACCAGATTTTGTGTATCTGGTTGTCTAGAATCCCTTCGTGGAAATGGCGGGCGTAGCGGTTGAGCATGTACGTATGGGGGATTGTTAAACTGTCGGGGCTTGCTCGTGGTGATGCATACATGGGTGGCTGTGGTGCTTGATTGTAGGGAGTTCGGCTAACAGCTCGAACTCATAGACTTGGATCTATTGGTGCCATTGGATATGGCTGTTGCGTTAATGGTGTTTGGACGAAAACTGTGCCTGCTTGCAGCTTTTCCATATCTAAAGCCTTTTGTATCAGCTGCTCTATATCATCTTCTACCAGTGTGAGGAGGTGTTACATACAGAGCATCAATTAAACATGTATATACATACATGCATGCATCTCTGAATCGATTTCGCTTCACGCAGAATTCTAAAATTCATGCATCAATAAAGAAATGCAAACATGTAGATATGTACATACCTACAGCATTATCATTGCATGCGGAATTACAATTCCCAGCTGCAAGTATAAACATACATATATCTACAAACATATTTGCAAGTTCAGTAAAGTCACTCGCTACTGACCTACACCAATTTCTTAATCATATAAAGAAACAAGTGAAGGCAGTGACACAATCCCCTGCGCGCAAGAATTCACACGATGCAATTTGATAACCTTGCGCCAGCAGCGGTAGAGCTCAGGTGAACGAAACAATGGTTCACGATGATGTCACAATAGCAGCAAAGCGGCGAACGGTCTGCGGAAGTATTTATGTATGTACATGTTAAAGCGATGAGTGCCGTGATGTAATAACAACAAACCGGCAAAAGCTTTGCGGAAATTAATTTATGAATGCCACAAAGAAACACTTTGCGGAAATAATATTTATATACGAATAAATGCTGTGATGAAATTAGCTTAGCGTAGTAAGAAAATAACAATAGTATTAAGTGAAAAACTGTATAAATAAACTGTGATTTGGAATAAAGAAGGCAGTAAGTGAGTTAGTCAGAACACGAGTTGTTTCACTTACCCAGGAGTAAAGCTAGTAAGCTGCTCCATTCATCTGTACCTAGGAGTAAAGCTAGTAAGCTGCTCCGTTCTCATATACTAGGAGTAAAGCTAATAAGCTGCTCCATTGCACCGTACTGGGAGTAAAGCTAGTAAGCTGCTCCATACGCATCGCTGCTCTACCCATCTCGGGACAATCAAGGAAAACGCCCAATCATCTTGACGGCACGTAGTGTGATTACCGTGTCGTGTTCCAGATCAAAAGGTGCTCAGATGAGAGTACTAGAAGTATATTAATAAACTCAACAATTTTCGCGCAGCCGGTAGGATCGAGGAAGTTATATAAATTCAAACTTGAAAAACCTTGATCCTCGAATTTACAACAAACGAGTGCATAAGAGCGCATTATTTTTGAATCTGGCACACAAAACCGAGACGTTGGGCATTTCTAACAACATCCATTGACATCAGTAACAACAATAAAAGCATCATATCTGCATAGCGGAAAAAACGTTAACATCTTTTCCATTCTCTTCAACTAAAGTGAAGTAAAAGTAAGTTAAAAAAAAAAATTTTTTTTTTTTAAAAGACGCGTCAATTTAGTAGCAAAATTACTTTAGACTAATAAAAATTAATAAATAAATAAAGAAATAAATACAGTAGTCACAGCGATATATGTGCATGTACATAAGCGACAAAAAACAGTAGAAACATTTTAATTAATCATTCTTCGGTTATTATACGGAATTAGATAAACTACCTAATCTCTTTTTTCTTCGCTCTCAATAATTACGTAAAACTCAAAGTTTTGTCTTTCATGCCAAGACCTGATCAAAGCTCTCCTGGCTCAGATTTTGAGGCAGCTATAAACTCATTGTCTTTTGACAACACAAGTCCTCCAGACAGCCCAACAGTAGAGCGAAATTCACCCCAAAGCAGACCATCCATAAATTGGTATCGCGAGCATCGCTCAGGTAAACGCTTCAGAGGGTACAGTCTAATTAATTTCCTAGCAAGAAATTATAGTTTAGGTGCCCTAGTATCCCAGGAGGCGTTAGACACACCAACTTCGAGTATAAACACTCAAATTACTTCCAACACAGTGGAAGACAATAAAACGGATAAAATGTCGGTAAACTATGAAAAAGTAGTAAAACTGACGGCACAAATGGTGCCTTTGTTCTCTGGGGAAATTAGCGCGCAAATTCTTACAGAATTACAGACTTTTATAGGCTGTTGTAAGCAAGTGCAACAGTGTCTAGGGGAAGAGGAAAGGAAAGCCTTCATGCAGATTTTCCCCACCAGATTGAGAGGAAACGCGTATCAATTAATAGCGTCCAGCTCTCTCACAAAATTTGAAGAAGTCGAACAACTGCTTTACCGAACGTATTTACCTCGTGAAACATACCATGAACTAATAAACAAGTTAATTACTTGCCGGCAATATCCGCCAGAATCATTTAGTTCATTTACAAATAGATTAAAAAGCCTTTTAATTCAATGCAACGAGGCAGCACAAAGTAAATAGGGATCTGAAAATTTTAAAGTAGTAAAGCAGCAAATAGAAGATTTTGCTATGGCTTCCATAAAGAGTGGTGCAACTAATCCCCATCTAAGCGCCTATTTACTCACATTGAATGAAAATTCTTTGGAAACTCTCATTCAAAAGGCACTAGATATGGAAAGGTTACAGCAAGGACTCTTTTTCATTCCACAACCAACAAATTATATCCCTAACCCAACAAACTCTTTCCAAGTGGACCCTTTTCTAAGACATAATATCCCAAATTTCTCTAATACCTATGGTTATCCCATACCTGAGAGTGTAAATTTGTCTTCCTACCCTTACCCAAAGGAATTCGGAAGACATAACATAAAAACTGAAATTGGTATACCTCCAATAGCGGAACAACCAAGAGAAACTTCAGTATCATTTAGTACCGACAGAAACTCAGAAAATTATTGGCGCTCTCCTCAAACAAACATAACAAGGAAATCGTTAGGAAGTCCACCTCCAAACAGGAAATCTTTTTACGAGCAGGCAGAAAAAAAGTACGATAAACAGAAAGTGCTGTTAAACAAGATCACCTGCAGCTACTGCAATTATAAAGGACACACGTATGACGAGTGCCTAAAGCGTAAGAATACTCCTTATTGTACTAACTGCAGAATGAAGGGCCATGATGCCCAATATTGTAAACAGAATATTAAAGCGCCACCTGAACATGTAAGCTCAAAAAACAATGCTCGGTGGGGCTCTGCAGATACGGAACAAAGATTTAACCCCATACATAATATGTGCGATTTCTGTGGGAGAAGAAGTCATACGGTGTCCACTTGTCAGCAGAAACAACGATGGGAGGCCACACATTCGGGAAACGGCATACTGTCGACCGAAAAATCCCCGGCTCGACATTAAATAAAACTGCTCAAATTACTTCAGGGTCCTCTCAAACAAAACAACAATTAAGTAGAGAAAATGTACCAGTGGTAGACTTACCACTGGACATAGGCAAAAACACAGCCGTTCGGCTGATAGTAGACACCGGAGCTGAAGTAAGCATCATAAAAAAGGAAGCACTAGATGACCCAAAACATATAGAACGAAGCCAAAAGGTGACTTTGAAAACTCTATTTGGAGAAGGAGAAACATTGGGAAACTGCCAAGGCAACTTTTTATTAAGCCGCAGTGTCCCATGCAAACTCCAGGTAGTAGAAAACATTGCCCAAATTTCCCACGATGGGCTGTTAGGCAATGACTTTCTTGCAAAAAATTGTAATATAGAAGGGCCTAATAAATTACTCCGGTTCCCTCGCACGGAAACCAACCCTATTGAATTCACGGTACCTCTCGAAACATCCCTAGAAGATGGAGAGGAAATACCAAGTGATCAATTGGAGGAGCAATTTAAATCACGGGCACCAGATAACAAAAATGCTTTACCTCCAATGGAAGAAACTCTGAACATCTCAAAAGAAGATGAAAGTAGGCAATATGAAGTAGTACTTCAGCGATCCAATAGAATACCCCTCGATCTCAAATGGTACTGAGCATACCGCTACAAATAGACCAAGAAATGATCTGCTTGTCTCAGGAGATCCAAGAAGGAGTATTTGTCGCAAATTGCCTAGTTAGTCCTCATAAAAGCTTCATACCGTTATCCGTTCTAAATGTAAACACGGAACCAGTATTCCTAAGGAACTTAACGCTTACTCTAGTTCCAAGTAATTGCTATAACATACAGTATCTCCATGTACCTTTGGACGACGTAAATACCCAAAGTACTCATAAAAAGGGTGATCCACCTTTCCTAAGTGCACAAATCAAAAGCACACACAACGTCAAAAACGACAAATTAAAATTTAATTCCAACCCATATTTTCTTCGTGCACAAAACAAAAGCACACAAAACGTCAAAAACGACAAATTAAAATTTAATTCCAATACATATTCTCTTCGTGCAATTGAAATTTAATTCCAATCCATATTCAAGAAACGTAAACCATATTAAAAGCTATAACCCAGACAGACTTGTGGCTTTACGTAAAGAATTACTGTTGGATGAAAATTTAAATCGCGAAGAAGAAAAATCAATTCTTGAGTTATGCTACAAGTATAACGATCTTTTTTATTTAAAGGGAGATAAGCTCACATGCACTAATACCATAAAGCATACCATCCCCATACTACACAATCAGCCACCCATAAATCAAAAGATGTATAGACTTCCAGAAACACACCGGGCAGTCATAAATGAGCAAATTAAGGAAATGTTGGACAACGACATAATCCAATTAAGTAAAAGCCCGTGGAATTCTCCATTGCTGGTAGTCCCCAAGAAAGCTGGGCCCGACGGCAATAAACGTTGGCGAGTAGTAGTAGATTTCCGTAAAATTAACGAGAAATCTATAGGGGATGCCTATCCATTACCCAGGATAGAGGATATACTGGATCAGCTTGGGCATTCGCGGTATTTTACTACACTTGACCTTGCAAGCGGATATCACCAAGTATTGGTAGACCCAAGGGATAGACCAAAAACTGCATTTAGTACCGCTTACGGGCATTATGAATTTAAGAGAATGCCATTTGGGTTGAAAGGCGCACCTGCGACTTTTCAACGCCTGATGAATGACATTCTAACGGGTCTCCAAGGATTAGAATGCTTTGTCTATCTCGATGATATTGTAATATATGGAAAAAATTCACAAGATCATGACGAGAAACTAGCTAAAGTATTCGACAGACTTCGAGCCCATAACCTTAAATTACAACCCGAAAAGTGTCAGTTCCTTCGCAGAGAAGTAATATACCTCGGACACAAATGCTCAAACGAAGGGGCACTTCCAGATCCCAGTAAGACAAGCTGTGTCCAAAATTTCCCTCCACCACGAACTATCAGACAAACTCAATCGTTTCTGGGATTGGCAAACTACTATCGCAAGTTCATCCCTAATTTCTCCAAGATAGTCAGGCCAATAACAAATCTATTACGGAAAGACGTCAAATTTAATTGGACGCAAAAGTGCCAAGACTCTTTCAATGAGATTAAAAATTCTCTTATAAACCCACCTCTACTCAAATATCCAGATTTTACCCAACCTTTTAATCTAACAACAGATGCTAGCAATGAGGCATTGGGAGCTGTTTTATCACAAGGGGCAATAGGTAAAGACAGGTCAATAGCGTACGCAAGTAGAAGTTTGAATAAGGCGGAACAAAGATACTCCACAATAGAAAAAGAGTTGCTCGCTATTGTGTGGGCCGCCAGGAACTTCAGGTGTTATTTACAGGGCAGAACGTTCACGGTCTACACCGACCACAAGCCCCTCAAAGGCGTATTCAATGTGAAAGACCCGACATCGAGATTAGTCAGGTTTCACCATAAACTCTCAGAGTTTGACTATAAAATTGAATATAAGCCTGGAAAATATAACACTAATGCAGACGCGCTTAGTCGAATACCTACCGAGCTAAACCAGGCAAACCCCAATTCGTTCATTGTGGAAGCTCAGCTACATCACCGAGCCGATTCCGACATGGACGAAAAGGATTCTAGTTCTCCAACACCCTCAAAGCCTAAACAAAAACATTGTCATGATGTTACGAGAGCTCAAATAAGGGAGGCACAAAATAATATTGAAGAGGAAAATCAAAACACAGAAACTCCCAATAAAGTTCAAAAATATCCACGGAGCCTCCAAAATGAATTAGTCGAAATTGACTCAACTGATAGCAGCAAATCCGAAAGCAGTGCATCTGAACACGGCGAATCACCCTGGAACCAAAATCTAATAAATTCTCAACATACTTTACCAGAAAATATCTCAGACCCTGAGGAAATCGAAACAATTCTGAAGGACTATCATGACTCCGCATTTGGTGGTCACCAAGGAGTAATCAAAACTTATAGAAGAATAAAGAAGAAGTATAAGTGGAAAAACATGCTTAGTTCTATCAGGAAATATATTCGGAAATGCTCTAAATGCCAAAAACTTAAGGCTAGCCCGGAGTATCGTATGCCAATGGTCATAACAGATACTGCCCATATGCCCTTTGACAAAGTTTATTTAGACATAGTAGGTCCTCTTGAGGAAACGCACTCAGGAAACAAATATATTCTGACTTTCCAAGACAATCTAACGAAATTCGTAGATTGTTATGCCATACCAAACAGCGAAGCAGAAACGGTAGCAGAAATATTTTTCGATGAGATAATCACTCGTTATCGCATTCCTAAAAAGGTAGTAACTGACCAGGGTTCTAACTTCTTAAGCGATCTTTTCAAACGAGTATGTAAACTTCTGAAAATAAAAAAATGCAGACTTCCGCTTACCATCCGCAATCCAACGGCGCACTGGAGCGAACCCACAAACCCCTAGTGGAGTATTTGAGAGCTACTGTATCTGAAAATCCAAAGGCTTGGGATCGATTCCTGAGAACCGCGGCTTTTGTATACAATAATAGTCCACATGATGGCACCAAGCTCACACCAATGGACTGTCTGTTTGGATTCACAGCGGATGTTCCCTCTAATCTGAAAAGAGAGCCGGAACCCATTTACAACCACGAAAGTTACTACCACCTTCTGAGGTACAAAATACAAAAAGCGTACGCTACCGCTCGGAAAAATTTGTTGAAAGCTAAGGAAAAGTCAAAAGTTTACTACGATAAGCGTTCACGTCCAGTAACCTTCAAAACAGGAGATAAAGTTTTACTGAAAAACCCCGCTAAAAAACACAAACTTTCCCAGATATGGCTAGGACCATATCTAGTGGTACAAGTCTTTAACACTGTTAACACTGTTATTCAAATCGGTAAACGAAGAGTAACAGTACATAACAACAGATTGAAGCCATTTCACGAATAATGGCTGTCAAAAATTAAAAAAAAAATGGGGGCAGTAAAACAATGGACAAACTTAAGAAGCAGCAAAAGGCAATCCAACATACCTATTCAGTAAAAACACCCACAGTATTAACTGTCAGTAACCAAAAGGTACAGTTAGACACTGAGACATACCCTAAATTTTCTAAAGAAGCTACGGATACCTTGAACCACGAGTCCAGAATAGATACCAAGTTTCTAAATAAACCATCTCCACAACAAGAGATTTTTCCCACAAGTAAAGTCAAGCAGATCTCGCAAAATTTCCAGTCGGAGATCACTAACACAAACAAATCAAAATTTAAAACTCTATCCTCTGTAGAAGTAACGACAGCGAGAAACAAAGAACAACCTGTCTCACAAACTTCTCATCCAGAATTAAAGGATGCCATTAAACAACGTGCCACCCATCAGCAACAAGCAGGTAGCAGACAAAATTTACCTATTCCTCCACCACCACCACTTCCACAAACACTAAGCCGTGTCGAATCTGAATCAATTCCACGCACCCGCCATTTACAGGTAGTTTAATTCCATTCTGCATAGCCAAAGATAAAACAAACATCTCAATGGTGAATTCAATTGCTACACACTTTTTACATGTACATATATCATTAATAAATCAATATAAATAATTTATAAATGTATAAATAGGGTTAAGTTAAATTTTACTAATAGCAAAAAATATGTATTCACACATATAGTGCTAATAAAAATAAATATGTAATTACACATATAAAACATAAAAATAATAGTACCATAAAATATGTACCCATACATATAGTACTAATGACAAAAAATATGTATTCGCACATATAGTGCTAATAAAAATAAATATGTAATTACACATATAAAACATAACAATAATAGTACCAAAAAATATGTACCCACACATATAGTACTAATAGCAAAAAAAAAATGTATTCACACATATAGTGCTAATAAAAATAAATATGTAATTACACATATAAAACATAAAAATAATAGTACCATAAAATATGTACCCACACATATGGTACCAATAACAAAAACTATGTATTCTCACATATAGTGCTAATAAAAATAAATATGTAATTACACATATGGAACATAAGAGTAATAGTACCATAAAATATGTATTCACACATATAGTACGAATTTTTACCTATAATAAAAAAAAAATTGTACCAAAAATGTATGTACATTATTGTACTCATAAATAGTAGACATAAAAATAGTTATAACAAAACAAAAAAAATATATATATATATATAAATAAATAAATAAGTACAAAATACAGTTAAGCTAATACAAATTAACCCTCGCTTAGATAAGCTTGGTTCTTATTAATACAGCTAAACACCACATGTACTCATCTCAGCATTACGTATATACATACAAAAGTTTCAAGTAAATGTTTTTCTTTTTCCCAAGCTATCAAACAAATAAGTTAATTTTTTAATGCGTTATTCCTCTCCCAAGAATAACACATTTTTTTTAAAAAGGGGGAGATTTGTTACATGCAGAGCATCAATTAAACATGTATATACATACATGCATGCATCTCTGAATCGATTTCGCTTCACGCAGAATTCTAAAATTCATGCATCAATAAAGAAATGCAAACATGTAGATATGTACATACCTACAGCATTATCATTGCATGCGGAATTACAATTCCCAGCTGCAAGTATAAACATACATATATCTACAAACATATTTGCAAGTTCAGTAAAGTCACTCGCTACTGACCTACACCAATTTCTTAATCATATAAAGAAACAAGTGAAGGCAGTGACACAATCCCCTGCGCGCAAGAATTCACACGATGCAATTTGATAACCTTGCGCCAGCAGCGGTAGAGCTCAGGTGAACGAAACAATGGTTCACGATGATGTCACAATAGCAGCAAAGCGGCGAACGGTCTGCGGAAGTATTTATGTATGTACATGTTAAAGCGATGAGTGCCGTGATGTAATAACAACAAACCGGCAAAAGCTTTGCGGAAATTAATTTATGAATGCCACAAAGAAACACTTTGCGGAAATAATATTTATATACGAATAAATGCTGTGATAAAATTAGCTTAGCGTAGTAAGAAAATAACAATAGTATTAAGTGAAAAACTGTATAAATAAACTGTGATTTGGAATAAAGAAGGCAGTAAGTGAGTTAGTCAGAACACGAGTTGTTTCACTTACCCAGGAGTAAAGCTAGTAAGCTGCTCCATTCATCTGTACCTAGGAGTAAAGCTAGTAAGCTGCTCCGTTCTCATATACTAGGAGTAAAGCTAATAAGCTGCTCCATTGCACCGTACTGGGAGTAAAGCTAGTAAGCTGCTCCATACGCATCGCTGCTCTACCCATCTCGGGACAATCAAGGAAAACGCCCAATCATCTTGACGGCACGTAGTGTGATTACCGTGTCGTGTTCCAGATCAAAAGGTGCTCAGATGAGAGTACTAGAAGTACATTAATAAACTCAACAGAGGTACTGGCATAGGTGGGGATTGTTCACTCCACTTTTGAGGGCATTCTTGGCGAAGTCCCCAAACTGTGTCTTCACAGCTGGGGCTGCCGTTGCCCCGTACTTCAGTACCGCTGCCTCATTGCAAAGCATCAGCAACTGCTTCACTCTTGTTGTGAAGGCAGTGAGAGTTTCCAACGGGTTTTGCCTCATTGTGATCAATTTGTTGACCAACTCTTGGTACGATTCTCGTGGTAGGTAGGTTCTGTTCAGACGTTCCTCCACCTCACTAAAAGTAGTTGGAACGTCCGAAGCAAACAGCTGAGAGGCATCGCCACGAAGTCTTGTGGGCAAGATATGTAGGAAGCTTTTTCTTCCTCACTTAAACAGTGTAAGGCCTGTTTGCAACAGCCAATAAATGTTTGCAGCTCACGATCTAACTGGGGGGCATTTTCACCCGAAAACAGAGGAACTAGTTGTGCCGTGAGCTTGGCCACCTTTATATAGTCTACCATTGTGATAATTTTTTTAGTTAAAGTTTTTAGGGTAGTCTACTTGTGCCTTGTCGAGTTTCAGCGCTGGTTTCTGGACTTGATTCCGTGAAGAATACTTCTAGCCAGCCACTAAGGAGATTTTCGGCGGTTGTCTCGTCAGAGGGATCACTACATATATCACTGTCACCTTCAGCGCTTACAACTACACTGACTGAGCTCCTATCTAAACCTAGTGAACGTGAAAGCCCGGCGAATTCGATAAGCTCCTGTTTGAATCGCTCTGTATCTTTTTTGCATTTTTCGATTTTTGTCAGCCTCTGCTCTCTGCCTTGACTTAATCTGTGGTCAAGAGCGTCGCAGTGCGTGACAGTGAGCTTATCGGATTCGCGTGCCTTCTCTAATAACTTATCTAAAAACTTATATAGACTTACTTTATTTGTTATGGTGGGACCAGTTAAAACTGTACCACTTCGAAGGCGAACACCTGTTGTTTCTTGCTGTTGGGGTAAAGCTGAGTTGTGCTGGCTACTTGATTGTGTCGGGTTGTCTTCTGGGGCGTTTTCTGTACCTTCTCGGAGGTGTTGAAGATTTTCACCTGGGGATTTCTCCGCGCCGGATGAAGGTATGGAGTCTAATCTCGTGCCTGTCTCAGGTGCCCGTGTCGAGTTTCCTTCTGACATATGCGTCCCGCATTGTCCAAAAGGGGGGCTTCCAGCATTCTTGGAGTATTCACTTCTGGAATGTTTTTTGCTACTAGGGGGGGGGGGCTCCTGCCGTCTTAATTCCGTTGGCTGATATCGAAGGGGGGGCTTATGTCGACTTCGAGATCCCTTTCAATCCTGGAACGAAGTTTCCATCTCCTGGTGCTTCTGATTGCTGCCGGGGGCCCTAGACCTACTTATTTCCCCTGGATATGTATGAAATGGGGGCCTAAAGCCTTCTTCGAAATCCCCATCATCCCAGGAACGATGATATCTTCCTTCTGGGGTTGGTTTTGAATGGGTGTCCGTTATCTGTTGTCCTTCTTGGTGCTGGAAAAGAGCTTCTGGTGTTCGGTGATGAATTCAAATCTGGAGGTCCAAGTCTCCCAATGTTGTCTTTTCACTCTTAATGGGGTGAACGTTTGCTCGCCTGGAGCAGAGGCGCCTACAGATGATATCTACCCCGAGCGTTGGGGGTGACGTGGCCTTATAGCTTGGCTAGTGTTACAGGTTCCCCGTAGATTCGTGTAGGATCAAGGCTTTTCAAGCGGTTACGATCGTTTTGTCTTGACCAAGCTTACTTGATCCTACCGACTGCGCCAATTGTTATGTTTATATACGGGTTAAACTTCTAAACTTACTTTTGGCTTAGGTCCTCGGTTGTGGTGTGGCTAATGCAATTTCGTTTTATGAAAACACTTATTTTTCTGATGACCAATAACACTTTATTCTTTTTTATAAGGGAACAACTTTGCTGCTCCTGCCTTAACCTTCAACAGTTACACTTGGATTTTCCAAAGCCCTTTATTTCAATGCCGTGCACTTGTCGGCAAGCAAACCTAAGATCTAACCGAACAAACTTAATCTTTTCCTTTTATCCGAACAAACCTAATTTTCTCTTATATCCGAACAAACTTAATTTTTTCTTATATCCGAACAAACTTAATCTTTTCTGATATCCGAACACACTTAATCTTTTCTTATATCCGAACACACTTAACTTCTTCTTATATCCGAACAAACTTAATCTTTTCTTATATCCGAACACACTAAAATTTTTCTTTTTTCCTTAATAACAAAAGAACTTAGTACATTTCCTTTCTTTTTTGAAAACCACTACCGATACTTCTCGCTATCTCAACCAAAACTTAACTCGAAGTTAAAAAGTCAAAACTCCTCTAAGCCAAAAAGACAACTCTACTCAACTGCTTTAAAAAACCGACTCTCCTCCTAACAACCAACTCAACTCTTTATTCTTTCGCCCCCAAGAATCTCTTTCAGCGGGTCACAAGTGCTTATCATGCACTTTTTTGTCAAGGAAAATATCACTTCGTTTGGACATGTCCATACATGCCCGAACGAATTCCGTTCAACCGTCTTTTTTTTTAATTGTAATTTAATACCGTGTGCCGCTGATAAGATTTTCGTCGTGTAAAAAGGCATGAACGTTCTTGCGTTCATCGTCGGGAAAGCTTATTTTGCACTTTTCAAGTGCAATATTAAACTTTTGTTTTTTCCGTTTCGCTTGGGAAAAAATATTTTGTTCTTTTGTTCTTAAACTCTTTTAGCGATAAGTTAGTTGTGTTTTTAAGCATGATTAGCATATGAAAACTTTTCCGAATGCAAGCTTTGTGTGTGTGTACATTATGTATACGCACATAGTATTATAATTTTTCTATTTTTCTTTTCAGGGCTTTTTAGGGTTTTTCAGGGGAAAACGTGGAAAAGAGTGTTCTGAAAAGGGTTTGTTTTGCATGCATATACCAATTCAGGTCCTATACACACTAAGGTTTTGTGTATACATATGTGTACGTCAACCAAGATTTTGTATGTAACAACTCCACCAGGCGCTTTTCGATGTTTTCGTATAAAATAAGTCTATAAAAGAAGTTCTTGCTCTTGCTTAGGGCCGCATGTAACAAGGAAATATGTTTATGGCTGCCATTTTCCATTTCTGTATTAAATTAAGTCTTATTAAAGTGAGGGGATCATCAAATTGCGGTTTCGAAAATCGAAACCAAAAAGACACAAAAAAGAACCTTCGACCATGCGGATTGCATTTAAAGAGCAAAACAAATATAATACACTTCGAAATATAAGGAAAAACCAGTTTTTAGGTTTTCGACGAAATACCGATAAATTCGCATTTTTTTGAAATGTAGAGGATATTTTCAAATTTTCTCATAAAAGACTAATTGCTGACATCCACCATCTATGTATTTCATTATTTGGATGCATGATTGCCTTTAAACTGAGTTATCTCACTTTTCTGTTTGCATTTTACGCGACCAAAAGTTGATGTGCCCCTCACTTAATATCAATTAATACAGATAATTGTAAGAATTTGACTGCTTTATAGTAGTCACAAATTATTACTACTTTAGGCATATGGATCTTAATGTAAAGTTACTCTTTTGGAAAAGTTTCCAAAATTCCATTAGCTAATAGCTCAATATGCCGTGCTCCTGGTTTGACTTTCTTCTCAAAAAGGAATTCCACATAATGTTAGTTAGTTCATTTCGTTTTTGGGTGTTAAATCTGCCGTTGTTTTGATAAAATAACAACAACTTTTATCCTCTTTCTTTTGATTTTAATAAATCTTTAATATCTACAATATTTGAAAAAAATATATTTATAATACTTACATTAGCTTTCTGCCACTCAATGAGTTTGTTTTCAAATTTTATCCGAAGTCCCAATTGATTATTGGCAGAAAAAAGCTTGTCTAAATGATGTATCTGCATGCACTTTAAATATTCAACATCAATTCCGTGATCTAGAAAACATTATCTTTCAATTTAACCTCAAAATCACGAAATAACTCCACAACACACCTTTTATATTTTGATACACTTCTACGAAATTCCAATCTCAAAGCAAGTCAAACAAAGGGTCTGTAATTATTGGCACGTGCTGCACTTCACTGTATTCTTTGAAATTTAAATACACATTAGCATCTAATGCTTCGTTCGTGCATGGATCTATATTTTCCTCTGTTACACTCATTTTTAACTCTACAAAAAAAACAAAAAAAATCTTATTTATCGCACAAGACAGCTCTTAACAAGACCGACGATAACACAATGCGTACTCGAGAATACTTTTGCCCGGATTCGGTTCAATGCTTTCAATAACAAGGAAATTCTGATTGACTTTATTGTCCGTTTCGTAAAGTCTAGGAAAAATTCGTTGGAATGTACAAAATGCCCATACGAATCAAGCAAATTTTTGTTGATATGATCAAATCATTTCGTAAATTTCTGGGCATTTCGTAATTTCATATTTGCATCTTAAAAACTACGAAATTTTCGTAATATTGACCTGAGTGTATTTTTTACGAAAACAAATTACGATCTTTTCGTTAATACTCTTCACAGCATATACGAAAATACCTTAACCCTTTCCCAGGCGAATTAATTCCAATATGAAAATGACATATATTTTTATTGTGTATTGTTTTCAATAATATTGACTAATTTTTTGAACAAAAAAAAAAAAAATAAAAAATATATTGTGATTACAAGATACTTGAGGTGGGATAAATTCATCCCACGGCCTTATTGATTTACTAAAAAATATAACAACTTTTTATTGTAATACTTCATATTCATTTATTAGTAAACAAATAATAGAAATAAACATTTATTGTAATATAAGATTAATGTTAGTACTTTCCATGAAATTTTAGAAAGCATGGATTTATGCATAATGGCTCATCGCAGAATGTACATGTATATCGGGTTCTTTTCTTTGCAAATTTTTACTACAAAATCTGCACCTCCGATAATTTTTATTTTGAATTGGCATGTGCTTACCAACTTCTGCTATTCTTACGTCATCCGGAACTGGATCAGGCGCTTTAAATAATTAATAGCTGGACGACGTAGGGGTTTTCGACTACTATAACCACCAATAAGCTGTCTGGCCAATCGTAATCGAAATGATACTTGGTCAAACCTTGTGTTTGTAGCCCTTTTGGAATGCTTGCACATTATGAAGCTATTTACAATAGCTAATTCAATAAGATAATATAATATTCGATGCCACAACTTTTGGACACGAAACTTCTGTTTTAGAACCATCTTTATTTCTTCGAGTAACTGTTGCAAGATCTAGAGGACTATGTATAGTGTACAGCATGCCAATAGCCTTATTATCCATCCACTTAGTAGAAGCTACCTTACCTTCTGTTTCATACAGGTAATTTCCTCGCGATAATGTCTTTTCAACCTTAGGATCCTTCTTTATAAATTTTGGTAAGCCTCTACTAGTTCCTCTTACTGTACTACATGAAAATATTCCTTTTTCAGCTAATTTTTCCATCAGGCTCATACCGATGAAAAAATTGTCAAAAGCAACAATACTTCCTGTAGTTACATTTTCTTGTTAAATAAAGTACTACCCTTTCACCAAGAGACATTTTTAATGGCACCAAATTTTTACCAGTGTAAATAGAAAAATTCAAAATGTAGCCAGTTCTCGAGTCAGCGAGACACCACACTTAATAACTCCGCTTTACAAGTTTCATTGGCATATATTGCTTCAAACTTGACCTTTCTTTGAAGGGGATCATAGATTCATCTACAGCCAGATATGTTGAAGGAGTATATGATTGTACAATGTTAGTATTTAGAAAATCTAATATGGGTCGAACTTTATGTAATTTATCATGATTAATGTCACTTCGCGGTAAATTTTTATTATTGTCATTGCAGTGTATATTTTCAATAAATTTTTTAAATCGGCAGTCGTACCTTGTGCAATAGATTCTACCCTTAAAATAGGATCTGATGACCAGTAATTTTCTATTTCAGATAGTTGATGTATGTCCATAAGAATCAGACATCCTATAAAAGCCATAATTTCCTTTAAATTTGTGTCCTCCCAATTTTTAGTTTTATTTTGAATTGACTATGCATTTGTTTCTTCCACAATTTTTAAAATAGTATTGGAATCAAATATTTTCCAAAAAAAAAATCAATTTCTTTTGAGCTTTGTTCGAAATTTAGGATTATATCATCAGAAAACGATGTACTTATTTCATCGAAGTAAGATGTGTTTGTACCCTATTCCAAGTCGTCACTGTCACCGATTTCATCATTTAGGGACACATCAATACCGAATTGTCAGAAATTACCATGGGTTCGATGTGTTATATACCTAAAATAAATAATATTTTTACATAAAATAACTTTTAACATAAGCTAATGATGCTTAAAACATGGTTAGCTTATCTCTTAAATGGGTGAAGAAAATTGCATCAGCAATTTTCCTCACATACCATAAATTTTTCTCATTAAACGACTTGGGAAAAACAAAAGTTTCAGTTTACAACCCAAGTCGTTTTACTTAAAAATTTCCACAACAAATTTTGCCTTCAGCAAAATTTGTCATTTCAACAATTTAATTAAAAAAGAAATCAAAAAGCAAATCGTACCTTCAGTACGATTTGTCGCGAAAAATACAATATGTATGTACATACGTACATACATATTACGAAAAAAGCTTTCGCGATAAGAAACGCGCGCAGCATAAATGCATTGTATGTATATGCGCGTCGCGATTTCAAACGGTGGCTGATGTTTTTAAAAGTGTAAGATTACATTTTTGAAGCGAATAATTCTGGACATGTTTGAACAAGTCCAGAATTGAAAAAGTAAAATTTTCTCAGGATAAGAATATGCAATTTAGCATTTTCGATCCTGAACAACGGCTCTTGATCACGATGAATGTGATCAAGAGTTGAGTTGATTTTTGAACGTAAAAGCGGCGCGGTCTCGTTTTGAAAAATGAAAAAAGGAAAAGTTGTTTAAAAAAAAAGTTTTAAGAAGAGTTCTTTAAGAAAAATTGTTTAAGAAAAGTTGTTTCTAATAAACGTTTTAAGAAGAGTTCTTTAAGAAAAGTTGTTTAAAGACAAGTTGTTTCTAATGAAAGTTCTAAGAAACGTTCTTTACGAAAAGTTGTTTAAGAAAAGTTGTTAAAAAAAAGGAAGGGAGTTTTCCTCCGGATAAATAAGCCAAGGAATATCGGTGACAGTGCCGGGGAGTGAAAGCTGTAAGTAACCCCTTTTCGTAAATAAAACATAACAAATTGGCGCAGCCGGTAGGATCAAGGAAGCTTGGTCAAGTTAAAAGATCGTAAACGCTTGAGAAGCCTTGATCCTGCAAGAATCTACGGGGAACCTGTGACACTAGCCAACCTATAAGGCCACGTCACCTCCAACGCTCTGGGTAGATATCATCTATAGGCGCCTCTGCTCCAGGCGAGCAAGCGTTTACCCCAGTGAGTGAAAAGACAGCATTAAGAGACTTGGACCTCCAGACTTGAATTCATCACCGAACACCAGAATCTTTTCCAGCAGCGAGAAGGAGGATAACGAAGACAGGCCCAATCAAAACCAACTCCAGGAAGATATCATCGTTCCTGGGTTGAAGGGGATTTCGAAGAAGGCTTTAAGCCCCCCTTTCAACCATATCCAGGGGAAATAATTCGGCCTAGGGCCCCCGGCAGCAAACAGAAGATTCGAAAGAAAAACTTCGTTCCAGAATTGAAAGGGATCTCGAAGTCGGACAAAGCCCCCCTTTCAATCTCAGCCAAGGGAATTAAGACGGCAGAAGCACCCCTAGTAACAAGAAACATTCCTGAAGGCTGGAAGCCCCATTTTGGACAACGCGGGACGCATATGTCAGAAGGAAACTCGACACCGGCACCTGAGACAGGCACGAGATTAAACTCCATACCTTCATCCGACGCGGAGAAATCCCCAGGTGAAAATCTTCAACACCTCTGGGAAGGTACAAAAAACGCCCCAGAAGACAAACCGAAACAATCAAGTAGCCAGCACAACTCAGCTTTACCCCAACAGCAAGTAACAACAGGTGTTCGCCTTCGAAGCGGTACCATTTTAACTGGTTGTCCAGTAGTAACTAAAGTAAGTCTAGATAAATTTTTAGATAAGTTATTAGAGAAGGCACGGGAATCCGATAAGCTCACGGCCACGCACTGCGACGCTCTTCACCACAGATTAAGTCAAGGCAGAGAGCAGAGGCTGACACAGATCGAAACATTTAAAAAAGAAACAGAGCGATTCAAACAGGAGCTTATCGAATTCGCCAGGCTTTCACGTTCACTAGGTTTAGATAAGAGCTCAGCCAGTGTAGTTGTAAGCGCTGAAAGTGACAGTGATATTAGTGGTGACGCATCTGACCAAACAACCTCCGAAAATCTCCGTAGTGGCTGGCTAGAAGTAGCCTTCACGGGTCCTAGTCCACAAACCAGCCCTGAAACTCGACAAGGCACAAGTAGACTACCCTACAAAAGTTTAACTTAAAAGATAATCACAATGGTAGATTATGCAAAGGTGGCCAAGCGCACGGCACAACTAGTTCGTCTGTTTTCGGGTGAAAATACACCACAGCTACGTCGTGAGCTACAAACATTTATTGGCTGTTGCAAACAGGCCCTACACTGTTTAAGTGAGGAAGAAAAAGCTTCCTACATATCTTGCCCACAAGACTTCGTGGCGATGCCTCTCAGCTGTTTGCTTCGGACGTTCCAACTACTTTTAGTGAGGTGGAGGAACGTCTGAACAGAACCTACCTACCACGAGAATCGTACCAAGAGTTAGTCAACAAATTGATCACAATGAGGCAAAACTCGTTGGAAACTCTCACTGCCTTCACAACAAGAGTGAAGCAGTTGCTGATGCTTTGCAACGAGGCAGCGGTACCGAAGTACGGCGCAACGGCAGCCCCAGCTGTGAAGACACAGTTGGCGGACCTCGCCAGGAATACCCTCAAAAGTTGAGTGAACAATCCCCACCTATTCCAGTACCTCCTCACTCTGGTAGAAAATGATCTAGAGCAGCTGATATAAAAGGCTTTAGATATGGAAAAGCTACAAGCAGCACAGTTTTCGTCCAAACACCATTAACGCAACAGCCACATCCAATGGCACCAATAGACCCTAGTCTTCGAGTTCGACCTCTCAGCCGAACTCCTTACAATCAAGCACCACTCCCACCCATGTATGCATCATCACGAGCACAAGAGCCCCGACAGTTTAATCCGCCATACGTACATGCTCAACCACTACGCCCGCCATTTCCACGAAGGGATTCTAGACAACCGGATACACAGAATCTAGTACAAAACATCACTTGTAATTTCTGCCAGGAACGGGGACACACCTACATGGAGTGTCTAAAATGCAAAAACACCCCCTTCTGCTCTAACTGTAGAAGTTACGGGCTAATTTTCAAAAGGTAAGCGATACTCCGCGAACGAACACGGCTGAGAGACAGCCACAAAACAGGGACTGGCAACAGCCGGTAATCCGAGAAAATCGAGCTCCACCGCCGAGATACAACAACGCAAACGTCTCGGCAAAAAGATCACCATCTCCAATGAGGAAAAATAATAGAAGTTCATCGGCATCCAGGCAGGGAAACTGGAAGCAGCGGGAGGTAAATTTCGGCAACCTCTCGCAGATACAAACAAAGGCACAAGTTCACAGGAGTCCCGAAACAATATCGACAGGAAATTAGACAAAAACAAATTAATTCAAATCCCTGTCCAAATAAATAAAAATTCGCTAACTCTTTCCTTGTCCATTGATATCTGCTCTGCTCCAAAACTCACATTTTTAATTGATACGGGAGCAGAGATCAGTTTAATTAAACCCCATCCATTAAAGCCAGACAGTATCTGCTACAGAGATGCTGTCTGTAATATAAATACATTGTTTACTGAGTCCACTTGTACAGAAGGACTAATATTCGCAAAATTATCTCTGGAATTTGAGCAAAATATCTCCATCTTAGAACACCCATTTCAAATAGTGGGAAATAACTCCATCCTCTCATACGATGGCCTGCTTGGTCACGACTTTCTATCTCGATACAATGCTAGTATCAATTACAAAAACAAATACATTTCTCTAGAAACTAACGATTCAAATGAATTTTATCCGTATGAGGAATACTATTCAAATTACCCATATGTTTATTTGAAAAGCGAAGACCCAGAAAAGAGGTCTCATACTAAAAGTTTACTGTATACGGAGATAACATTCTCCAACAAACAAAATTATAAAAATTTATCTCCATCAATTGTTTCGCAAAGCAATGTAAATCAATCTCCATCAAATGCTTCACAAGAAGTGAAGCGAAAAAATAATAACAATCTATCTCCATCCAATGCTTCACAGGAAGTGAAGCCCAAAGGTAATTCCAAAATAAAAATATCACCATCAGTAGTTCCAACCCAAATGGAACTAAATAATAACGACAATCTATCCCCATCTACAGCCGCACAAAAGGCTGCATCAAACAAAAATCTATCTCCATCATCTAGCACTTCACAAAATGTGAAGTCTAGTAATAAATCAAAAAAGAAGTCAAGGAATCTCAATAAATGTTTAACTTCTTCAAATTCTATCGAGTCGGAATCATCGAATAACTCCTTCATAATTCCACAAAAGTTGGAATCATATCTCCTTCCTAACAAACATCAGAAAGAATCGGATAAATTAAACAAAATTAAAATTCCGGCTCGATCAGAATTCATCATTGAAATTCCAACTCCTTCTCTTCAAGATGAATCGGTCTGTTTCAAGAAGGAAATAAGGCCAGGCTTATTTCTTGGAAACTCGATCGTCGAACCAGTCAATGGTATGGCAAAAGTCCTAATCCTCAATACAAATGAGGAGGACGCCGATCTGGGCCCTTACGAGGTGAACCCAGTATACCAAGACTTGGACGACTTTGTAGTCATCTCTACAGACTCAAACAGAGATCCAATTAAGGGCAGAATAAGAAAACTGCAAAACCTTATAAAATTGGATCACTGTAATTCAGAAGAGTCCGAGAGTATTCGCGATATCTGTAGGGAATTCAACGATCTCTTCTTCATAGAAGGGGATTTCCTTTCATATACAGATGCGATTACCCACAAAATCGAGACCCTCCAAGATAAACCGCCCATTTACACCAAGCCTTATAGACTTCCTGAGGCAAGCCGAACTGAAATAAACCGGCAGATACAAGAAATGCTGCAGTCTGATATTATAAAACCTTCCCATAGTCCCTGGAATTCTCCACTTCTCCTGGTTCCTAAAAAACCAGATGAGAATGGAAATAAAAAGTGGCGAGTTGTGGTAGATTTTCGTCGTATTAACGACATTACTATTGGCGATGCATACCCACTGCCTAATATCACTGATATATTAGACCAGTTGGGGAAGTCGAAATATTTCACCACACTCGACCTAGCCAGTGGATTTCACCAGATAAAGATGGACTCGAAGGACAGGGAGAAAACCGCCTTTAGCACACCCTATGGCCACTACGAATACAATCGCATGCCATTTGGTTTAAAAGGCGCCCCTGCAACCTTTCAACGAGCCATGAATAATGTTTTATCTGGCCTTCAAGGCATATATTGCTTCGTATACATGGACGATATTGTAGTTCATGGATACAATCTAAAAGATCACATCACAAGACTCACAGCAGTATTTAGCCGTCTCCGAAATTTTAATCTGAAACTCCAAACAGACAAGTGCCATTTCCTAAGAAAGGAAATTATGTATTTAGGGCACATAATTACAGAAAATGGAGTCAAACCTGACCCAGCGAAAATTAAGTCAGTTCAGTCATACCCCAGACCCAGGAAGGAAAAAGATATTAAAGCCTTCCTTGGTTTTGTCGGCTATTATCGCCGCTTTATACCAAATTTTTCAAAGATTGCGAAACCTCTTACAAGTCTTTTGAAAAAAGATACTCCTTTCAAGTTTGACGCAATCTGCGACGAAGCATTTTGCGAATTACGCAACAAATTAATTTCAGCACCAATTTTATCATATCCCGACTTCGACAAGCAATTTTTTGTCACCTCTGATGCCAGTGACTACGCCATCGGAGCAGTACTTTCACAAGTTGATGATCAAGAAGATCATCCAATCGCCTATGTGAGTCGAGTTCTCAATGGTGCAGAGACTCGTTACTCAACAATAGAGAAAGAGCTCTTGGCAATAGTTTTCGCAGTTGAGCAATTCAGACCATACGTTTATGGCAGACAGTTTACAATTATAACTGACCATAAACCATTAGTATGGCTCATGAATCTGAAGGATCACTCCTCAAGACTGATGAGATGGAGAATACGTCTTGAGGAATATGACTACAAAATAGTCCATAAATCAGGCAAGCTCAACACAAATGCAGATGCTCTCAGTAGAGCCATTCCAGAAAGCAACGAAAAGTTCGCAGAACCTACCACTAGCGTAAATGTGGTAACAAGGAATCAAGCCAGAGCTCAGGCGAATTTGAATACTCCCAACACGAGTGTAATTAATCAAAATCCAGCTCCATCACAAGTGAGCAATTCCGCAGTTACAATAACTGAGGCTAATTTTCCCCTCCTACTGACTAAAAATGCGAATCCTAAATTTTTCATCTTGCCAATGCAAGATACAGAACTTGAAAGAGTGTTGGATTCGAAACTTAAATTTTCAGATAAATTTCCACTTTTAGAAAATGAACTGAACTTCTTCAAGAGAAAAGAGTCAACAGTAATTATTTCAAAAATTAATTTACCTTTTCGATCACAAAGAGATAGATTGGACCTTGAGAAAATTTTAACTGAGATTTGCTCATACACAGAAGCAAATCAGTTAAAACAAATAAATATCTCCTTCCCTATATTAGATCCACAGAATCTAATAATTATTAAAAACGCTTTTACCCAGATCTTCGCTAATCAGCAAATAAACATCAAACTCCATCAGGATTCAATTAAATATTTATCCGACAGCAATGAGATCGACCAGATCTTAAAGGATTTTCATTCACTACCGACGGGAGGCCATCAAGGCGTTTCCCGTACTATCAAAAGAATTAAAAAACAGTTCTACTGGCCTGGCATGTCAGACGATATAATAAAGTACGTAAGGAAATGTAAACTTTGTCAAATAAACAAAGTATCCAGAAATCCAAAAATTCCAATGAAAATCTCGAGCATAAGCTCCAAACCGTTCGAAAGAGTGTACCTAGATGTTGTAGGACCTCTCCCAATTTCTCATTCTGGAAACAAATATCTCCTTACATTCCAAGATGACCTTTCAAAATTTTCTGAGGCTATTCCCATAGTCGACACCGAGTCTAAGACATTAGCGGAAGCCTTCACGACAACAATAGTTTGTCGACATGGTATTCCAGAAAGTATCCTAACAGATCAAGGTTCCAACCTCATAAGTGGCATGTTCGCCGAGGTGTCAAAACTGCTGAAGATTAAAAGGCTCAAAACTACTCCATATCACCCTCAGACTAACGGTGCATTGGAGAGGAGCCACAGAACTTTAGCTGAATATCTCCGATCTTATGTGGCAAAAGATCCACAAGACTGGGATACATGGATTCCATATGCCATGTTTGTATACAATACCACCCCTCATTCGAGTACTAATTATACTCCACGCGAACTCCTATACGGATTCCCAGCCGAAATCCCAAACAATTTGAAATCATCACCAGCAGTTTGCTATAATTACGATAATTATGCAAACGAGCTGAAAGCGCGTCTACAACACAGCTTCAAAATAGCTAAAGACATAGCCATGGCCAATAAAGAAAAGTCCAAATTGCAATACGACAAAAGCTCCGCCCAGAAATCCTTCATAGTAGGAGATAAAGTCTTACTCAAGAGCAGAGTTCGAGATAACAAGTTCTCCCCACTATGGTCAGGCCCGTATGAGATAATGGAAATCAATTCCCCTGAAAATTCCACTATAAAAGTCAATAATAAAATTAGAAGAGTCCATGATAATGACTTAAAACTTTTTTCGGACTAATACAAAAAGCTTCATCCTCTTCAAAAAGACTTATTCCAATTGAATAACGCAATATCATCTTCCAGGTTTTCAAGATGATACAAATGGCAGTCTTCTTAATCTTCATCCCTTTAGCCTATGGCTCAGGAGTAGAAGTAAAGCAACTAAATGCTAGTGCAGGCATTTATTTTGAAGAAATTGGCAGAGCCAATTTCTATACCAACGAATGGAAAGTCGTCACCTATTACGACCTGGCGAATTTTAAATCGGAATTCAATAATATCCAGTTCATCGCACAGCAAATAACGATGACCTGCCAGAGACTTAATGGGAATTCAGCAATGGCCCACACCTGTAACGGTACGTTGCTACAAATAAATCTTATTATAGCAAACATAGAATATAGGAATATGTTACTTGTAACACAAAATAGGAAACAAAGAGCGCTATTTAATGCAATAGGCTCAATCTCTAAAGCTCTTTTTGGCACATTGGACGAAGACGATGCCAGGCTATATGATGAGCAAATCCATAACCTTACCTTAAACCAAAACTCCCTCCTTTCCCTTATGAAAAGCCAAACTGCAATAGTCGAAGCAACTGCAAATATTTTCAACAAAACTAAAACCGCAATTGAAAAGGAATTCCTGGTTATGCATAAAAAGTTGATATCGATTCAGATAGCCTCTTCTTTAATGGAAAACAGAACATTAGGTAACAAAATATCCATTGAACTCGAATCCCTAATCTCACTAATCTCATTAATGGCATTTAGATACCAAAATACCCAAACAGAGCTAATAGATCTTCTAACAGATTCAAGGCATGGAAAATTCCACCCTACGCTCATATCCCCGAAAAAAATTGAAGAAGTTTTATTGAATATCAGGCAGGAATTGCCCAGTTCAATGATGCTTCCCATAAATTCCAGACAAAATATAATTACACAGATATACAAATTAAGTACAATAGCCGCAAATATCTTCAATAATAAAATAATTATAGAGCTCAGAATTCCCCTTCCTTTCAAGGAACCATATCAAATTTTTAAAGCAATGCCATTACCTACACTCCTCAACGGATCTTTCGTGTACATTAACCCATTAAAGGAATATATCCTTATAGACTACAATCGTGAACACTATATTGAATTAACACTTCAGGATATCCATAATTGCGCAACGTTGGACCAAACGCATTTTTACTGTAAGATCTTATCGCCTATCCTAAACACAAATACAAAAGCAAACCAATGTGAAGTAAATTTGATTAAAAAGGAACCAATTACATCGAAATGCAAAATCCAAAAATTAGAACAAAATCATTATTGGACGCAATTATCGCAGCAAAACGCTTGGCTTTTCTCCCTAAAAGAATCCCTACATATAGATATAATTTGTGAAAATTCCATTAATTCACAAACCCTGCATGGAACAGGAACAATGTATATCCATCCCGGTTGTTATGTACGAAGCAAAGAATTCATCTTGCACGGACATAATGCAAAAATATCCAAATTTAATTCAAACTTCGTCCCATCAATTAACATTTCCAGTATACTGTGGAATATGACGTTTTCCGCGGTGGAAACACCCACAGAAAGAAATCCCTTAAATATTACAAACAGCATGGATCTAGATAAACTTCTAAAATCCATTCGTTTCCAAAATGATCAGGAAAAAATTCCTCTTAATCCCATAAATAGCCATCATATCCACCATTATGCACTGTCATATTTAACAGTGGCTTTAATCATCACTTTTATTGGCGCCTATCTGTATATTAAATACAAACGAAAAACCCGTGAATCTCAAAATACACTCCCAGAACAAGAACTGGAAGGTATTCTACGCCTGCACCTAGAGAGATAAGATTTAAGATAACTCCTGCTCCCAACAGGAAAACTGGAGAAATTTTCTCCAATTAATGTTATAATATAACTATTTTAAATATATACACTATATTTGTACGTATCCAATGGACTCATGTTTTCAGAATCGAGATAAATCCAATGAATTCAAGCACAGGGATCTACTTCCAAGAAAAACAGGCATTAGAAAACTTTGACAGAAACAAGAAACGAACAACAGTAACCTCCTTTTCCCATTTTTTTATAGTCCTCAATAATACCCACCCTCATTCCAACAATAGATTAATAATATCTCACATGTATATACATCTAGTTTTGTATAAAAAAAAAAAAAAAA
Organism: Dioctria linearis; assembly: GCA_963930735.1. Classification (NCBI taxonomy): domain Eukaryota; kingdom Metazoa; phylum Arthropoda; class Insecta; order Diptera; family Asilidae; genus Dioctria; species Dioctria linearis. The sequence continues at coordinate 102,090,006 of OZ005741.1, forward strand.
AAAAAAAACATAACTAATAATAGTAAAAAAAGATTTATATAAATAAAATAAATAAATAAATAAGGTAAATGCAAGTAGCTGTAAAACTACCAAACATTTATGTATAATTACAAATTTAATATTATTCACCTCATTTTTAATAGCTTAAAAGCTTTAAACATATCAAATAATAAGGTATTATAAATAATAACAAAAAAAAAAGAACTTACTATACATTAGCACCAACATTTTCTTTTTAAATAAATAAGTAAATAACAACCGTACATATTAGTGTACCTACTAAATATTAAAAAGTAATAAGTAAATAAGATAAACATAATAGTTATATAAAAAAAAAAAAAAAAATTGTAATTATTTTATTAGCATTATTCATACCTTTTTATCCCAGCTCAGCTATAAATTTTAGTTTAGCTACAAATACCCATATGATAGGTAACTCCTATCGAATTATAGATACTAAAACCAAAGAATAAAAGAAAAACAAAAAAAAATAATAATAAATATAAACAATACAAAGGCAACTAGCTATGAGGAAAAAGGGCAAAAACAATAAAAACAACATCAATTTTATATCTCCAAAAATCCACTTCCTTTTTTTTTATTGATTCTTTTTATTTATAAAAATATTTTATTTTTTTTTGAGTGTTCAATCCGTAGAAGGACAAGTATTAGCAATACAAAAATAGGGAGGAAAAAAAATAGTTAAAAACACTAACTCATGATAAGTATATATATGTATATATAATAAAAAAGAAAAGAAAAATTGCGGTTACTCAGCGTCCGGGCCTATCAATGGAGTATGGCTATCCACGGCACTCGGGGCGGGGAAGTAGATAGACCTCCCAACCAGCACGATATTAGCTCCTGCAAAATAAAAAAAAAAAAAGGAAAGATTATTATACTAACAAGGCAAATGATGGGCCACAAAAACTCACCTAAAGCTGCAAACGACATATTATAGTCGGGCCACAGCGAAAAGTCCACGAAATAATACTGGCCCGCGCGGGGTTCTGCCCCCCAAATCGGAATAGTATCCCTTCCCGGGCAGACAAAATTCAACCGAATGGGCCCCCTCCAGCGAGCCCAAATTGAGTCAACGTATATCCCGGAGATCACCACAACGTAATCCTGTGGGGCTTCGTAGGGCCGACGCGAAACGTACACGGCGAAAAAACATCTTGCGAGTGACCGCACTCCAAACTTTGATAATTAGATTATATCGCGAAATTTGCACCGTAAACAATTCTTATATATATATATAAACACAAAAAAAAACAAAAAAGAAATCATCAAACGAATCCCCACAGCACAGTAAAATGAATACATTTCTCTTAAACCTACTCACACGAACAACGGTGAACGAATCTTTCTTATCACAACAATTAAACGATTTTTTTTTCCTTTCTCTCTCCCCATATACAATCCTAATCAAATCAACATAGAACCGTCAGCAAGTTGATGCCCGATACATTCCCTTCAAGTTTTATTGTTTTTTTTTCCTTTCTCAAATCTTCCTCCGATACTCGTAATATATATATATAGATAAAAAAAAAAAAGGGGAATAATAAGAATTACCATATAAGACATAAATTTACAAAGAATTATATGTAAAATATGCAACATATATTATTGTTAGCACAACTCCTTCTATAACGAGGTATTCCTTCTTCTCTTCTTTTCCTATACGTAGTAATTAACTAGTATAACTAACAATATACAAACAATATATGTACATATTTTGATCAATTTTTGCTATAAGATTATGATATATTAAAATTTCCTGTAAGTATTGAAATTCTGCATATGTTAGAAAGAAAGTTTTCTTCTCAAAAGAATAAAACTTTCTTTTCCCCAGGGGGGAGGGATGTTGTGACTCAGGTACCTATGCCCCGAATCACAACCATAAGGCAATACATCAATATATTGCCCTATACAATATATTGATGTATCACATAAATGACCCTGAAAATGAAAAGTTATTTAATTTAAAATTTCATTTGAAATTTAAAATGCATTTAAAAATGCATTTCCATATCATAACAAAATGCAATTTAGCATAAATTGCATTTTGTTATCAGGCATGCATTTCATTCCCACGATATGCACTGCACACTTACCTACGTACAGTGTCTTCTTCTTTTCTCTTTTTGTACGTACACTGTACACTGCACATACGTATATTATTCAATTTGTAATCTAATTGTATGTACATACATACATACAATTATTACAATTATTCTCGCCCGCTTAAAATTAATATTTCAAGACGGGCGCACAAGTGCATATCAGATTACAGTTTTGCTGTCATGCATATGCATTGCTACCAAAGTTTTTTGCATTTTCTCACGTACGTTTTTTCAACGTCGTGAGAAAGCAATAAAACAATAAGATAAAAAAGCTTTTAAAAAAGTGATCGTGGGTACCTGGGGCCATCAAGCCCAAACCACGGGGAGTCGTTTTTTGAAATCCGCCGAGAGTTGTACTGGAATAAAGATATTTGCTTCTAAATTGAAATTTGTAATAAAAAGATTTTGTGTCTAAAATAATTTTGTCAAGTGACTCGAATCGAATAATAAGAATTAAAATTTGTTAATAAAAAGATTTTGTGTCTAAAATAATTTTATCAGGTGACTCGAATCGAATAATAAGATTCAAAATTTGTTAATAAAAAGATTTTGTGTCTAAAATAATTTTATCAGGTGACTCGAATCGAATAATAAGATTCAAAATTTGTTAATAAAAAGATTTTGTGTCGAAAATAAATACTCAAGTGAAAGGAAAGGAGTTTGTTTAACTATAAAAGCTGTGTGCTCTCTCCAGGAGCACGGCACGCACGCACGACGTAACAGCCATACCAAATGGGGAAGCAATAACGATAGCGCAAATTTTCTTCGACGAAATCGTCACGCGCTACCGCATTCCCAAAAGAATAGTCACCGATCAGGGAAGTAATTTCCTGAGTGACCTATTCAAAAAGGTATGCAAACTCCTTAGGATAAATAAGCTGCAGACTTCAGCTTATCATCCCTAATCAAATGGAGCACTCGAACGTGCACATAGACCATTGATTGAATATCTACGAACTATAGTGGACGAAAATCTCAGGTCATGGGATAGTTATCTGCGAACTGCTGCTTTCGTGTACAACAACTGTGTACACGAAGGGACAAAATTAACTCCCATGGACTGCCTCTACGGCTTTACAGCGGACGTTCCGTCCAACTTAAGGCGAGACCCTGAACCCGTGTATAACCACGAGAGTTACTACCATATTCTCAGGTATAAGCTTCAAAAGTCTTACGCCATGGCACGGAAAAATCTACTGATGAGTAAACAGCGCTCGAAAAATTACTACGAGAAGGCTGTACGGCCCCTGACATTTCACAGAGGAGACAAGCTTCTACTCAAGAGCGAGAGTCGCAAACATAAGCTCTCCCAGATTTGGGTAGGACCCTATACGGTAACCGGCATCCCCAGCTCAGTTAACACAACAATTAAAATTCGTAAACGAGAGGTGACGGTACACAACAATCGTCTAAAACCTTTCTACGAATAACATGGTGTCAATATAATCTAAGTAATTCTAAGATACATATATAATAGAATGTAAGCTACCAAGTCAACAAAAACCCCATTTTAATATCCTATCCTATCCTCTCCTAGATAACAATGCGGTCAATAATTTTCTACGGACTGTTCCTGATCACAATAGGAGCCCTCGCGGAGGAAACTTACTCTATAATGCCCCTAAATAATACGGGAGTACTATTTGAGGATCTTGGAAGTCTATCAGTTTACCACGACACTTGGAGCGTCATCAATGAGCTAGATCTGGGCGAGTTGGACAATCAGACAACACTGGCGGAACGCGCGGAACACTACGTTCATCAATTATGTGGTAACAAATCTTTTGATCAAAATCTATGTACCCTACAAACCAAACATGTACATGCTCTGATGGAAAACATCAAGAGACGCACCAATGTCATTAAAGAGGCAGTGGCTAAATCACGCAAGCCCCGATCCATCTATGATGGGATAGGTAATGCGATGCACTATCTCTTTGGCACTATTGATAGCGGAAACCAACAAGAGGTGTACAGCCGACTAAGCGAATTAGAGGCAAATACTCAAACCTTAGCTGATCTGGAAAAGCAACAGATCAGCGTAATAAAAACCACGTTTGAACAAATTCAAAAACCCTTATCCTCACTGTCTGAACGACAGCATCAGATAACCAATCAGATTAACCATCTGTGGAACACAACAGACGAGTTGACAGCCCATCAAATAAGGAAAGAAATCGTCTCTAGTCTGACACTACAAATAATAGAGTTGGAATTTTGACAGCAAGCTCTACTGGACATAATAGTGTCCAGCAGAAATAATCAAATTCATCCACTTTTAATTTCCCCAAACCATTTGCTGGAGATTTATCACAAATCTCACTCCCCTTGTCCCAATCTACAGGACTGTTTGTCAGTTCTGTATCAAACAGCAGATGTTAAGACACATTTGTTACAGGACAAATTAGTTATCCGAATCAAACTTCCCATATTTAATATTCCCAAGATGAAAATCCAACAGATTATATATCCGCTAAAAATTTTCCAACCAACCTACTTCCCAGGCACAAACGAAACGCAAGAGGTATTGGCAGAATATATGTCCAAGATATCCACTCCTAAAAACCTAGAGAAACAACCAACATTACTCCTAGGTGATGATAAAAACCAACGTATCCACCTAGATACAAAATCTCCAGACGAAATCCGTACCAAAGTGAACAACATTCACTTTGGACCAAAGGCCAAGAGTCCTCATATACTCTCAATTACATCCCTATCAATGACCGGACTCTTGTTGCTAATTGCATCTCTGGTGGCATTAGCAAAATATATCGTCCCGGCATTCATGGCATGGATTGCTAAACGCAGACAACAGCCCACAGCTGAAAACGTTCCTATGGAACCGGTTTACGCAACACCCCAAGAAAAATTAAAACGTACTCAAAGTCTCCACAGAGCGTGATCTATACAAGTAGTATAATCAAAAAGATCTATACTCGTTCGTTGGCCCCGTCTCATCCTTTTATTACTGGCGGAACCACTGTCCTTCCACTGCACTGGTATTAGAAGATAATTTGAAATAATTTATAGCAAATAAGAAATAAAGCGACCAGGTAAAATTAATATTACATAAGAATAAACTTTCTTTAGTAGTACCTAAGAACCCAAAATTAATAAACATGAGTAGTACTTAGCAAAGTAGAAATAATAAATTAATAAGCTAAAAAATAAGGTAATAAATAGAAGAAAGAAATGCATAAGATAATAGAATTAAAAAATAAAAACATAACCGAAGATTATTTACACAAAAATAATAATAATAAAAATAATAAGTAAATGATATTTAGCAACGTTAAATAATACATAACAATTAACTTAGATATAGACATAAATATAGATATAGACATAAATAGTGACTTAAATTAGTAGAATAAATAAGAAAAAAATGTTTAACGATATTAGATACAGTAGAAATTGTATATATTCCCATATGAAATATATTCTATATATAGGCATATTCCCGTCAAACCAAGACCGTAAACCATTCTTCTTCAAGACCACAAAACAACGAAAGGTCGGCCCAAAAAGAAAACGAGATGCAAGAATCTACTTTTTATAAACCGCCTAATTAAGCTTTCGGAGTTACAAGATTTCGACTATCAGTAACCCCAAATACTCCCATAGGATAGCTTATTCGAGATAGCAACTACCCTCATAATCAGGGACTATAAGTTGACACTTTTCTATAATTGCACTAAACTGTGCATATCACTACCCAAGACAATAGTATGAGTACCGGATGCATTAATAACAGCCAGTCAAGCTTAAAACCACTTAACAACACTTAGAGCCACCCAAACCTAAACAAAAACCAGCGTCAGAGAGAAATTGACGATCGAGCTCAAAATCTGTCAAGTCCATTTTTGTGTTACCTAAAATCTATAAATGAAAAAACAAAAAAAAAATTTTTTCAAAAAATGAAAGACAATATTTCACCATTTAGCCAAGAAATTTTTTTTATTATTTTTTTTATAAGAAATACAAAAGTAAGACTAAAATTTTTATAAAACTAAACGTACAATTTTTTTTTTGCAATAGAGTAAAAGTTAATAGAAAGAGAAAACTAAAGAACTGTGGTGGTACGCGAACCAAAATAACAAAAAACTTCTGAAATAAAGAAAAAATATAATTAGTAAAGGGGCTCGAATAGAAAGTGAAAATAAGTTACCATGAGATGAGGGAGCGTCCTCGGCTTAACCCTGGGCGGGACCAGAAGTCTATTCAGGAAGATCCCCAGTCCTCCTGGACATGACCGGAAGCCTCTTCAGGAAGATCGCAGTCCTCCTCAGACGCAAAACTTATTTTTTAAATTGGGGCCGGCAAAGAATTTCTTGGGATAGAATAATCAATATCGCTAAAAACAAAAATTTTTTTTTTAATTTTTACATACAAAAAGATAAATCCATAAGGACTATAGAAAATAGAAAATAGAATAAGTAAAATATATACGATACAAGCTAAGACTAGAATAACTTAATTTTGTAACAAACACAAAAATGTAAAAACTCAACCAAAAACCGCCAAAGACCCAGCCACCAAAAACGCACCCACATCAACTTCCCCTGAGAATTATTCCTCTTCAAAGAATAATTCTCTTTTTCTCAGGGGGAAGGTTGGTTATATACCTAAAATAAATAATATTTTTACATAAACCTGAAAAAGGGCAAAACATAAAAATAATATTCAATAAATTTTAACATAAGCTAATCATGCTTAATACATGGTTAGCTTATCTCTTAAATGGGTGAAGAAAATTGCAACAGCAATTCTCCTCACATACCATAAATTTTTCTCATAAAACGACTTGGGAAAAACAAAAGTTTCAGTTTACAACCCAAGTCGTTTTACTTAAAAATTTCCACGACAAATTTTGCTGATTTCAACAATTTAATTAAAAAAGAAATCAAAAATCAAATCGTACCTTCAGTACGATTTGTCGCGAAAATACAATATGTATGTACATACGTACATACGTACATACATATTACGAAAAAAGCTTTCGCGATAAGAAACGCGCGCAGCATAAATGCGTTGTATGTATATGCGCGTCGCGATTTCAAACGGTGGCTGATGTTTTAAAATGTGTAAGATTACAACTTTGAAGCCATCGTTCAACGCGAATAATTCTGGACATGTTTGAACAAGTCCAGAATTGAAAAAGTAAAATTTTCTTAGGATAAGAAAATGTAATTTAGCATTTTCGATCCTGAACAACGGCTCTTGATCACGATGAATGTGATCAAGATTTGAGTTGATTTTTGAACGTAATAGCGGCGCAGTCTCGTTTTGAAAAATGAAAAAGGAAAAGTTGTTTAAAAAAAAAGTTTTAAGAAGAGTTCTTTAAGAAAAGTTGTTTAAAGAAAAGTTGTTTCTAATAAAAGTTTAAGAAGAGTTCTTTAAGAAAAGTTGGTTTAAGAAAAGTTGTTTCTAATAAACGTTTTAAGAAGAGTTCTTTAAGAAAAGTTGTTTCTAATGAAAGTTCTAAGAAACGTTCTTTACGAAAAGTTGTTTAAGAAAAGTTGTTAAAAAAAAAGGAAGGGAGTTTTCCTCCGGATAAATAAGCCAAGGAATATCGGTGACAGTGCCGGGGAGTGAAAGCTGTAAGTAACCCCTTTTCGTAAATAAAACATAACAGATGTCATCATAAAAAATATCTTCAAAAGGAAGAGGTATTTCATTGGAATCGGCACATTCCAAATTATCCAACCTTGAAATTTCTGTTAGCTAGGGCACCTTCATTAACATCAATATTAGATATTTCGTCTTCAGCAGGTAACTCAATATCTCTTCCATATGTTTGGAATTGTTTACATTCCATTTCGGAATCTACCAAATCCATAAAGTTTCAAATATGTAACTACTAATTTTCTGTTCTTATAAAGGCAGCGGGAAATATTCTTCCCACTTGATAAACATTGTATGAGCAGAGGGAAGTATACTTCCCACCTGGTAAACATCACGTATTTGTCACAACAAAATAACTACTCACTTGATAATATAAAATTTAGTTACTAGAAGTATTAATTATGACAACTATAATTATTCAATTCTTATTATTACCGTTTTTATTGCTTTTTAAATAAAAATTCTAAAAAAGTCACAAAACATAATAAAAAAACTCAGAAACTGTGGTCAGTTTCTTTTTGAGTGATATATAAAACAATGGTTATGCTACTTTCCACTAGATGCCGGTACCAACGGTAAGAGTAAAATATTATTTGGTGTTACCAATATCGGGCATTCTGTGAAGTAGGAAATGTTCTTCCCACAGCCTGGGAAAGGGTTAAACTTCAAGAAATTTTAGTAAAAATTACGCAAAATTCTTAAAATATGATTTAACGATGCTTTTAGTAAAAAAAAAACGAAATATTTTTCTGAGTGTAATAGCTTTGGAAATGACGAATATTTGTGAAGCCAATCCGCATCTTCACTTTTGCACATTAAAGTTTTGACCTTGCGTAGCTCTACGTCAATTTTTTTGTTTGTGCTTGGTTGCAATGGCCAGTTCGTGGAGTCTTGTTGCAGCCATTCTGGTCCTTTCCACCACAATTGGCATTTAAGTAATTCGTCTAGATATAGTCCCCGGGATGCATGGTCTGCTGGATTGTCTTTTGATGGAATGAATTTCCAGATTGTAGTAGCTGTGTTCTCTTGGATCTCAGAGACTCGGCTTGCAATGAATGTTTTTCATCGTGATGGGTGCCCTGATATCCATGCTAGTGTAATGTCTGAATCCGTGCATGCAAATGTCGGAACATTTTGCAGCTTCATGCCATTTAGTACTTGTTTTAGTAGTCTGGACAAGAGTACGGCTCCGCATAGTTCCAGCCTTGGTAGTGAAATAATTTTTGTTGGAGCGACTCTTGTTTTAGATGTTAGTAAATGTGTTTTTGACAAGTCGTTTTTTTCTACGATGCGTATGTACACGACCCCTGCATATGCTCGAGTAGAGGCGTCACAGAAGCCATGAATTTCGATGTTTTTAATTACTGGTGTGTAATGTATCCTTCGTGGAATCTTGATCAGATCGATAAGCTGTAACTTCTCTTTAAATTTGGTCCATTCGTTCTTTAATGGAACTGGTAGCTGCTCATCCCAGGAATGTCCAACTAACCATAGTGTTTGGATGAAGATTTTGGCGATGATTATGTATGGCGATAACCATCCAAGCGGATCAAATAATGAAACCATTTCGGACAAGATATTTCTTTTGGTAAATTGCGTAATAAAACTGAATTGATCGGTTTTTGGGTTCCATTGAAGCCCTAGTGTTTTAATATTATCTGTTTCTGACAGTTTGAGCAGAGGTTTTAGCTCTTGTTGTGTTGTGGCGATATTTTCTAGCAACTTAGAATAGTTTGCTGTCCATTTCCGTAAGTTGAATCCTCCCTTTTTTAGGATGTTTATGAGTTCGTTTTGTAATTTGAGACCTTCAGTAATACTATGTGCTCCTGTTAGTAAATCGTCGACGTAAAAGTCGGACCGGAGACTCTGAGCAGCGAGCGGAAAATTGTCTTGATCGTCTCGTGATAATTGATGTAGTGTTCGAACGGCAAAATAGGGAGCTGCAGCCATTCCAAAGGTGACTTTAGTTAGTCGGTAGTCTTGTATGGGTTCCTTTGAATTAGTTCTCCATAGAATTCGCTGGAGTTCTTGGTGTTCTGGTTGCATTCGTATTAGCCTGTACATTTTCTCTACATCGGCTGTTAGTGCGAATATGAACATACGCCATTTGAGGATTAATGCCCACAAAGTAGATTGAATTGTTGAACCGACTAACATTTGTCCATTTAATGACTGCCCATTAGTTGATTTAACTGACGCGTTGAACACTACTCTTAATTTGGTGGTTGAACTCTCCTTTACTATGGCATGGTGAGGGAGATAGTAGTATCTTACTGGTTGTAGTAAGCCTCTCCCTTCCTCTAATTGCCTTGATTGAATTTTCTCCATATGGCCAAGCTGCAAGTATTCGTTTAGACATTCTTTATACTGTCTGTACAGCTCTGGGTTTGTGATGAAACGTTGTTCCAGGTGCATGAGTTGTCTTAACGCGATATGCCTTGTTTTTCTGAGCTCTGGTCCTTGAGGCTTCTGAAATGGCAGTTGAACTTCATATTGGCCATTTCCGAAACGCTTGTGAGTCTTTTGATAGATCATTTCACATAACTCATTGTCTGGATGAGTAATGTTTCTTGAAATGTCTTCTAATTCCCAGAATTTATGGATTTGTTGATCCAGAAGCTTGTGTCTGCTAATTTGGATGTTAAAGCTATTGGCCTCGTTGATGTGATGTCGTTCTTGTATTTTGCCCATTAGTATCCATCCTAGCGTGGCGTTTTGGGCCGTTGGAGCTCCTTTGATTATTCCGTCTTCGTTTATCTGAGCGTATATATCAGCTCCTAGCAATAGATCGATGGTGCCGGGAGTATTTTACTCTGGGTCTGCCATTTTTAAATTTTGTAGAATGCGTAACTGGCTTGTTTCTATTTGTTCAGATGGGACCATGTCGGTTATCTTTTTAAGGATTAGTGCCCCTAAATTTGCCTCAAACTTCGTATGCAGTGATTTTATTTTGAATGTCATTTGCGCTGATATGTTTGCCGTTTGAGTCTTTCCTTACCAGTTACTTCTACACTAGTAGGGGTTCGTTTTAGTTGTAACCGTTTGTTTGAGTCGAGTAATGCTCGTAAAGTGTGTATTTTCCCTGTCGTACTTTCTGCCTGTATTAGGGCTGTTGACAGCAGAGTTTTGGTTGTATTAACAGAGAAAAAGTTTTCAGATACTGGTTCAATACTGTCGGTGAGTTCATCAGGCCTCAGTTCCGCTCTATTTTTATGGTATTTTGCATTTGTTCCATTGCCAGTGTGCTCTATGTGTAGGAGGGTATTGTGCTTTTTATTACACTGCTGACAAGTTCTTTGGCTTGGACATTTTGTAAAATGATGACCAGTAGCCAGACAGTTTTTGCACAAATTATTTTTTAATGCAAATTTTAGTCTCTCAGTTCTACAGAATTACTTGAATTCTGGGCAATGCAATAATAAATGGTTTTGCTTGGATTTTATGCAACTGCGTGGTTTGTTAAGAAATGTGGATGCATTTCTAGGAGTTGCCCGCTGTATGGGCCTTGGCTCTAGATTTCGCCTACGTGTTTCTAGAAGGTGTATGTTTTCCTGTACTTTTGAAAACTTGCATTCTTGGAGTGCTTCTAAAGTTCAGAAGCGAGCTTCCAAAAATGTTGTTAGCTCTTTGTATGTGGGAAAAGTAGTTTTGCTTCCCTGATCTCGTTCCCACTGATAGTGCGTCTCAGCTGGGAGTTTTTGTACTATTATATGTACCAGAATCGCATCCCAATTTTCTGTGATATTCCGAGAGCTTGTAATTCATGCAGACTTTCGTCGGTTGATTGAGGAGGATTTTTAAGTGTGCGTTGACGAGCACCCGTTTGTTGTCGTAACGCTGTGTTAAAACCTCCCAAGCCTTTTGATAGCTTGTTTCTGTCAAGTCGAATTGACGAATTAGTTTATCTGCTTCCCCTGCTAATCAGGTTCTCAGATAATGTAGCTTTTGAATTCTGAAAAGCTGCGGATTCATATGGATTAATGATTTAAATAAATCATGGAAAGCTCTCCAATTCTTGTATGTGCCATCGAACGTGGAAATGTTGATGGTGGGCAGCTTGACTTCTGTTCGAACCAAATCGGTTCGAATATATTTTGGTTTTACCGATTACTTCAAAAGGAAAACATCCTGAAAACAAAGCATCAAATTTTTAGGAAAATTTAATCTAATTTGATTACTTTTAATCAAAAACAGGTACACAACCTACCAAAGCCATGTATTTGTCATCTACATAACACATTGCACAAACACAATACAACAATATAGCCTCATTGAGCAGAACAAATTAAAATTCTTATCATATGATTGAAGCAATTAGATTCGTGCTAATAACAATTGCTGAAAAAGAACATATGCAAAAATGCCATGCTAAAATTGAGTTCTAAAAGCAAAACAAATTCAATCTAATTACAAATTTTCCCAAAAACAGGTACAGCCTCTAACCAAAGCATGTATTGTCATGTAGCATACAATGCATGGCACAAATACAATCAGATCAAGCAGATCAATTTGCAACTCTATCATCATTATAAGTACTATCGAACGGGAATTTCTTCTCTACGTGATAGAGATAACATTTTTTGCAAATATACAGAATTCAATTTAACACAACAGCATGGGTTGCCTTAAATTTCTTGTTACTATGCATTTTTGTTCGTTGCTATGCATATTTTATCTCTAGTACCGTAAAATTACAGAATCACGGCCAATTATTGTGATCATGCGCCTCTGCTACTTCATCATTGGTGTCGTGTGCAAGCAAGGGCTATATAAACAGCAGTTTGACTTGAGTCGATCTCTTTTGTGATTTAGCAGTGCAGTGATTAACTTGGCAATTTATTCCTTTGTGTTCTGTCCTAGTGATTTTTCCTAGTGTTATATTTTATTACTAAATTAAATACTTTGTTTAATTGACGGCTCAAATAAAATATTCTTATTCTGGGTACCGACTGGATTAAGGAGTTTATTTTAGATAGCGATTAAATTAAAGGTTTTTTATTGTGGGTAGCGACTGCAATAAAAAATATTTCTAACAATACCTTTATTTCTGGTCTCGACGGAAATAAAGAGTCTTTCTTCGGGTCTCGACTGAAGTTAAGATACATACTAACATTCACTTTAAGTCGGGTCTCGATTGACTTAAAGAGTCTTATTGCGGGTATCGACTGTAATAAGACAATTCCTAACAAAACCACTTTATTGCGGGTATCGACTGTAATAAAGAGTCTTACTGCGGGTATCGACTGTAGTAAGACAAGTACTAACATAAACACTTTATTGCGGGTCTCGACTGTAATAAAGAGTCTTATTGCGGGTCTCGACTGTAATAAGACAATTACTAACAAAACCACTTTATTGCGGGTATCGACTGTAATAAAGAGTCTTACTGCGGGTATCGACTGTAGTAAGACAATTACTAGCACAAACACTTTATTGCGGGTCTCGACTGTAGTAAAGATTCTTACTGCGGGTCTCGACTGTAGTAAGAAAATCACTAATACAAAACACTTTATTGCGGGTATCGACTGTAATAAAGGGTATTATTGCGGGTTTCGACTGTAATAAGACAATTCCTAACAAATCCACTTTATTGCGGGTATCGATTGCAATAAAGAATATCCTCATCCCACACCTCAGTCAAATAAAAGGTCAAGTAAATCAGCTGCTATATATCGATCAGGTGAGTACAAGTCAATTGTTGTGTAAATCAAATTTATATATTAATCATTTAATAAACATTGGTTTCAGCTTTTTATATTATAATATATATACATATATATCTTGCAGTTCTCAAGTTTTAGTATTTATTGACCTTTAAACATTTAGTGCAGTGAATAGATAAATAAAAACCACTACCTTTATACCAGTGGCATAAATTTCACTACACCTTTCATTTATTGCATGTACGCTCTGACTACGGGCAGTACATTTTATGGTCCTTCGTAGCCAAATTTAAAGTCTAGTGGTAAATAATATTTATCTTTCAAACATGACTTGTTGTGTATTCCTTCCAAAGATAAGAAGAGGAACACACTGTGGTCCTTGGCTCCTGGTTGTCCTCACGAGTTTTCTGCAAATATACGATACTCTTCCTTTTCGGAAAAGGTTACCTATTTATTTAATTAAGGGATGTACCCAACGGTACCACACCAATTATTGAATTAAAAGTCCGTTTTATTTTAGAATTTCGATTACTTTATTTTTTCAAAAAAACTTTTATTATAGTAAGAACTTTTACTAAAAACTTAAAACTTTTATTAATACAACAACTTTTATTAGAAACGCGAGAGCCACCGTTATTAGTTTAATTCTTTCAACCCGCGAACTAAAACTCCAACTCGAAACTGTTCACTCAAAACTGTGCTCAAAAACTGCGCTCCTCATGTCCAGTGACGAGTCTTTTAAAGAAAGGCTCAGTTGTTTCAGCCCTCTCATTGGTCACTTGAATTGACCTATAGGAATCTTCATGTGACCCATTCCCTAAAATCAGCATGTCAGACCGGAGAAAGAATCAGCCAATCAGAATTGTTCAATTCCTTCCCACAGTCCAAAATTGCTGAATCGTGAAAACGAGCCACAAAATTTCTCATGCTAAAAATATATCCACTTGTTAAATTTTCCTGGACGGCGGATTGCAACATGACCAGTATACTTGAGTGAGATAAGCAAGCGCATTTTTCTCACAGTCAATTATGCTGACCCATCGAAAAATGTTTAGCGCTTGACACCTGATCTGTTTACTTGAATGAAATAAACATGCGCGTCTTTCTCAACGTCCGCTTGGACATGAGAAGATGATTTGTATATGTGCTGCTTAGATAGCCTGGCACATGTAAACTTGAATCTGAGCCCTGGAATTTGTTTATGCATTTCAAACATAAATTAGCTCATGTTAATTTATGAATGCATTTTGGGACCCACTTATAGAATTAAAGGAATTTATGGATGCATTTTGTTATGCATGCATAAATTTCTTTATCTTTGGTTGTTGGTATACAACAATTCCTCCCCTCTTTGAAAAAAATGAGTTATTCTTGGAAGAAGAATAACTCATAAAAAGGTGGTTATGCGGTGGTTCTCGGTTTTCGATATAAAATTTTTACAATCATCTGTAGTTTCACTCCTACATTTATATATTTTTTATGTAGGTATTTCTTTTGAATATATAGAATCTATGACGTCTTTTAATATGCTACTTTTTGTTACGTATTTGAATTTTTATGCTATTTTAATGCTATTTTTATTCAGAAAACATTTGAAATTATTTATGAATGTTTTTATGAGTAATTTTATGACGTCTTTGAGTAGCTAATTATCCAGCTAGTTAATAAACAAAAATTATCCATTTCCATGGTCTGCTTTGCAATAACGATTAATGATAAATTTCTATATGAATAGGTATATATCCATGTATTGAATAAAAAAAATTATAACGGCTTTTAAACATACAAAAAGTTTAAGGATATTTTGTTACGTATCTAGATTTCTATATGAATAGGTATATTTCTAGGTATAGAATATAAAAATTATAAATGTCATAAAAAATTGTAAGGCTATTTTTCTAGATTTCTATATGAATAGATATATGTATATTTGGAACAACTGCGAGTGATCTTGTTTTTTATTTAATATTATTTATACTACTAATTGCACTGACTTCGTTTTTGGGAGGGATTGTGCCCGTTTTACCGTTTTAGCAGTTGTGCTCTCTGGTAAATGTAAAGTTTCTTCATGAGGAGCTTCTTGGGGTGTCTTTTGTTGCCATTTTGAATAGGCGGGGTATATGTATTTTACGGCGGTGTAGATTACACACAGTATGAATAGCAAATAGCTAAATGAGATAGATGTCATTGTCAAAATCCGAGAATGGGTCTGAGTATGTGATTTCCCCAGTTCGACTAGTTTTGTTTGGATTTCCTCGAGTGAGTGGGTGCAACCGCGTTTAATTTGATTGGTTTCATCCCCAGTCAATAGTTCTAATTTTGTGGTCTTTTTAGCAAGTGGAGTGAGAGAAATCTCAGGTATTTTAACTTTAATTAAAGTTTCACTTATAGGGGGAAAATAAACAGGTTGACTAACACTTAAGGGATGTCTTTCCTCTCCTTCGTAATACAACGTCTTTTCGCCTATTTGCATTTGGCATGGCTGGTTAATTACCAGGGCCCCTTGCCCGACTAGGCGTGAAGTAGTGTATTGTTTAGGGCACATAATTTGAACATCATAAGGAGTATTGAATGAAAGTAACCACGCATTAGGTCGGCTCAATTTTATAAGTATATCCCTTTGTGGTAGTTGAACTCCGAGTTTGCAATGTATGGATTCATTTAGGGGGTTGAATAGTAGTTTTATTATGCATTCCTGAGATAGAGCAGCTTTTATTATTGGAGTATTCAGACGACCCACAAACGTATTTTTCTCAATATTGTGAGTGACTCTTTTGAATAACTTCACTTGCTCGGCAGTTAAAAGTAGAAACTCTTGGGTTTTATCAAGACTGCCTACGTATGCATATTCAATGTCGGGTACCAAGGAATGATTCGCTTTTATTTGGATTGGAAAGCAATAGACTTTTTGAAGTCTAAAGTTGGGTAAGTTGAAAATAGGTAATGTTACTTTAATTAGTAATTTTCCTTGTAAAAGGTGGCACTGCGTTTGTGCAGTTTGGTATAGTATAGTCAAACATTTTTGAGTATTTGGACACTTTGAGTGTGCTTTGGAGATATTAGTAGGGGATGAATATGGTTACTTCTGCTGGAAATGATGATGTCGAGTAACGCTTGCTGCCGAAACTCAATTTCTATCATTTGTTGTAAAAGGTTAGAGACTATATCTTGTCGTAATTGTCTCTTAATCAGGCTTTCGGTCATATTTTGTAAGTCATTGACCTGATAGGCAATCTTTTGTTGCCTATCTAAAAGTGATACTATTGGTTTCTGAATTTTTTCCAATGTGTTCTTTACTATACTTATTTGTTGCTCTTCAAGTTTGATTAGGGCCTCTTTATCCTTTTCTAGCTCGCTCAGTCGGCTGTAAATTTCGTGTTCATTGCTGCTGTCCATAGTTCCAAATAAGAAATGTATGGCGTTACCAATTCCATCAAAGATGGACCGAGCTGTTCGGGATCGTGATAGTAACTCTTCTATTGTACTAGTCCGTTTCTTGATATTTTCCACTATGGCATGCAGGTGTGCCTGTTGGGTAGCACAAAAGTTGGAACTACCGTCCTGCGACTGATTATCGCATAGCCGGAGAGTCAGATGCTCTGCATATTCCGCTAACATCGTTTGGTTCTGTAGCTCTGTCAGATCTATCTCTGTCAAGATATTCCAAGTGTTGTGGTATACTATTAAGTTGCCCACGTCTTCAAAGAGTATGCCGGAGTTATCCAGTTTGGTTATCGTGAATGGATTCCCTAGGCCATGCGTTGCGCTAAGTGCGAGTAGCAGGGTTAGCGTTAACATGGCTGCCATCTGGAGAAAATGTAAGAAGGATTCTGGTTGATAAATAATATCGAACGTGATTCGACGTAGTTAAAGTATGGATAAGATAATGGATGATGAACTTAACCTGTTTTAATGGTATTATCCGCTCCCCTAGTGGATTATTTATCAGCTAGAGAGGATGCATTTTTCCTTACTTTTGTATATTACTATTATATACTACAGCATTTCTGCGTAGTACGAGAACAATCACAGGTATAGGCCAATGTCACGGTACCTGTTCCAGTGAATAGTAGTATGACGCAACGTTCGCTGGAGTATGCTTCCGCCTAGGAGGCCCGGGTTTAATTCCTGGTATGGGAACCACATGCCGGACAGCAATAATAGTAATGATACAATACGATGACAATGTCTAAAATCAGTCAAAAACGACTTCAGAGAACAGTCGGGTGATAAGAAATTTCCATGAGTACTGGAACGTGTTGCAATTAGTGAAAAGATTTTTACGGATTCATATTCCATGGGAGGTACTAGAAGTTTGGTCCATAGAAAGTGGAAAGAAACGATTTCTGGTTTTGGAGTACAACTGAAGCAAGCAGAAAATCTAGATGTGCTATAAGATTATTATCAGCTTGTACGGTATACTCGCCTAGGGCAGGCAAAGCCTCTCAGTCGTACTGATGAGTAGGTAAGGTTTCTACTCTACGAAACGCTATTTCTTCCCTTTTTAAGAAATAGTCCGCCCACTGCGGACAGATAATAAGGTCAATTAAATACTGGTGCCAACATTCGTAGTCCAGTGGTGGAGCATTACAAGTTTACCTTTTCCAGGTCTGGGAAAGAGTAGGTTCACTTTCATGGATTTATCCGAAGGTAGTCGTTTGTTATCCATCATAATACTTCTTACAAGAGAAGACCTTTTGTTATCTACATTAAGCGCATTCACGAAAAATTATTGATTTTTCAGTAAATATAAATGCATATATCAAAGAAGTAAAATTTGTGACCGTATCATCGCGTAATAATTTGTCATACGTGATACCTAACTTTTATGTAGTTCGGCGAGGCAGAACCAGCTTATCTTTAAGACCAAACGTGTATGACTGCTTTTATGCCTTTGACAATTCTCCTTCAAGCTGGAGATAAGAGATATATGTAAATATATATACCCATATATACAAATTAGGTGTATAGGTACTAACTTTCCGATTGATTTTTTTTTTGTTTTGATTCTTAATACCATAAACAGAGAGTTCCAAAAGGTAACATTTTTCCGTTAATTCTTTTATTCCTTTGACTACCTCAACGTAACACGACAAACACACATACCTGTACACCACTTATATTGATGGTATTACACAGAGTGTTGCCTGCTTTTTTGGCAGGTCTTTAAACGTTATAATATGCATTTCTATCTGCACAAAGGCCCGGCATTTGAAAGCTGTTGTTCACTTTCACCGTTCCCGCAGTAGAGTTCCACGGTGTAATCGACTTGCTTCTGGCTTATTTGTATTTGAAAATGAATCGGAAAGACTGTGGGATCTGTATTAGTAATAAATACATTATTTTAGTCAACCAGATGAAGGTTCGATGTCAAAGCATTGGCTACAATATATATGTATATACGTTGGGGAACATATTCCTTCCCGGGTTTGAACTACTGGTTCTACCTTGCTCGGACTTTGTTGGTAGTGTAATTATCAACAAGTTATTAATACTTGGTTACCGCGTCTCGCGCAGAATTGTCATAATCGAACAAGTGAACTAATGTCGCCTGTTGAAGTTAGTTTAGGTGTGGATAACGAGCGGCGTCTTCTGATAAACGCAAGGAATAGTATGCTCGTGGTATTTTACCGCATTTCGTTATTCCAGGTAAATTTGGTGTGTCCCAAGCAATTAGTGAACATATTAGTGAATTTGAAGGTACTCTTTTCCCAAGTTCCGGGAGGGGGGGGGCTGGTTGTCTTCTTATACAACATCATTTATGAATGAAAGTCACTGTACCCAACAAGGAAGTTAGTACAATATTATAGTAAGTATAAGTTGTACTCACATATTTTGCGTCAGAAAGCACTGGTTTCGTTTTAATTAAGTTTTCGGATCATCTCCAGAGTAGTGTGAAAGTTTTCAACTTTGAATCGTATTCGTGACAAAAAGGAAAATTATAAGAAGTTTTAGTCCGACTGAACCCTGGCGGTTCCAAGCTTCAAACTTGTAGTCGACTAGCGTTGTAGTGATTACCGGCATTAGGGTAATTTTGTGCTCTCAAAGCAGTGAGAGGTTAACCACAATGTAGTTTTGACTAATAGAAAAAATCGTGAAGATTTAAAAGCTTAAGACTATTTCTTAATAATGTATATTCATCTTTTGCATCATATGCTGAAGAGAAGTACAAAGTCAAGAAGATTCAAGGGCATCAATGTTTTATTGAA
Organism: Dioctria linearis; assembly: GCA_963930735.1. Lineage (NCBI taxonomy): Eukaryota > Metazoa > Arthropoda > Insecta > Diptera > Asilidae > Dioctria > Dioctria linearis. The sequence goes on from OZ005741.1 coordinate 102,109,632, forward strand.
ATGCAGGCTCTGACGGTTCGATTGAATTTTCTTTCTCTTGGAGGCAAAGAGGGTAGCGGAAAGAAAATGATTCGAAAATTGGGTGACCTACTGTCACTTAAAGAAAAGTTGGTTCATTTACTCATGAAGTAACATGAACTCGAGTAGCTTAGGTAAGAGAAAACGTGCACTTCTATTAGGTTAAGCTGATCGACAACTTAAGTCAGTAAGGTTAGTAAACGCAAGTCTTACTCTGTTAATGTAAAAAATGTAATGTAAAAATTTATTCATAATATGGCTTAAGTCTGTTATTATGAACAGTGACCAGTCGCCTGCCGACTTTTATAGTACTGTTCACAGGGCTAGATATGGCCGTTATCAAATAAGGTCCTATCCAAATTTGGCAGAGCTTATTCTTTCTGTTTTCGCTTTTTAGCAAGACTAGCAAGACTACATGAAAAGATATAGGACGTATGGCTATGTCTTAGTATGATCTGGAGCGTTGCTTACTTGCGAGGAGATTTTTGCGGGCGGTTGCGTATGATTTTTGTAGCTTGTATCGAAGTAGATGACAATAGCTCTCTTGATTGTATACTGACTCTGGTTTCCGTTTTAAATTTGAGGGAACGTCTGCCGTAAAACCGTATAGACAATCCATAGGAGTTAGCTTCGTACCTTCGTGTACGCTGTTGTTATATACAAACGCAGCCGTTCGCAGAAAATGGTCCCACGTTTTGGGATTTTCGTCGACTATTGTGCGAAGATATTCTATTAATGGGCGATGGGCCCGTTCCAGTGCACCATTTGACTGAGGGTGATATGCGGACGTTTGAAGTTTCTTTACTCGTAGTAGCTTACAGATTTTTTTGAATAACTCACTCAGAAAATTGCTTCCTTGGTCAGTCACTATCCTTTTGGGGATGCGATACCGTGTTACATTGTATTGTATTGTATTTTCCTGGTTTGTATTCAATTTCATAATCGAATTCCGATATTTTATGATGGAATCTCAGTAGTAAGGTACCCACCTCTCCATACAAAGCGCATTTTGTGACGTAGGGACAGCATTAGTGGTACCCCACCGAAGTGGTTTTATGGGGACTTGTTCCCACCGTCCATAAGCTCTTGTTGTGGGGGAGCTAGATAGACACGTCCTGCTTCCACATGGTAAGTGGCAAGAAAAAATGGGGTAAGCCTTGTTGTTGGGGTGGTTGGCTGAAGTGGGAGAACTGTTGCCTTGTGTAGCGATGATAGCTAATCGAAACTGGTTTTGAAAAGAGACTGTTTTTGGGTTGCTTACGCTAAACTGGTGCGAAGAGGTGTGCAATATGAGCATTTTTATGTTAAAAATAGAAAAGAGGAAGGATAAATGAAAGCGGCTGATCAGGTATGAATGGTGATCAGCAGAAGAAGTGAGATAAGCAGCTTGCGAACGACAGAGCGACGTAAACAAAGCGCAACAGGTGAAGAACCGGATCTGGCGGACCGCAGTGCACGCGACGAAGAACTGGTTATGGTAAAGAGAGGCAGCTTTTTCTTGCAGGACCACGTGCGTTTTTTTTTTCCTTGGGGTGCCTGAAGATGCAAAACATGCAAAGTTGGATAAACATCTTGAGAAAAATAAAAACAAAAGGCGGAAAGTTGAGATGTTTGGGCTATGTGGTGTTCAATGCTACGTACAGTTTGTGATAAAGTCTAGCGAAAAAACAAATTACCAGGCAAGCAGAACTTAGCAGCAGAATCGCAATATTTGCAGATCCGAGCAAACAACACTTTACTCCTCACTTCTGCTTCTTCGTTGTAACCTGCCGACGGCGTTATTAGTAGCTGTTTTTTTAAAAACCACAAAACAAGAATAAAGAAAATGCACCGTATAGTTTTGCCAGAAAAAATGAAAAAATCTAAACCAGATTGTCTGCGTATGAACAATGGGCTCGTGGCGTTCAAAACAGGTTTTGGTGAACTTGAACTGTAAGCTGAAAATATGCTAAATCAATAAGGCGCTATAATTTATGGCTAAATAAAAGTCGTGCTGTGTGTAAGATGTGGTGTGTGGATTTTTTTCTGTTTTTTTTTCGGACAATTTCCAGTTTTGTGAAATTATGAATGAAAATATAAAAGCATACAGATAAAGAATTTTTGTTTTACTTTTAACCTTGTTCTCGGTTATATTGCAGTTGCTTCACCTGCTTGATATAAAACCGATATGAACGCGCGAGTAGTTATTATGGATATACAGTTTCTTGCAGGAAACAGAGGGTGGTGTTATGCAAAAGAAGTTGCAATATTAACCCCTAGAACCCTTATACCAGTTTTACATTATTTAAAGCCGCCATATCCTGTCAATGAATTGGATTTAAAAGCAAAATGGCAAGATAACTTTAACTATAGAAACATCAATGGGCTAAAATGGGATAGTGGTGACATAGATTACAGCCAGCTACCTTGTATTTTGTCTGATTATATTGACTATACAATTCATGTGAAAGGAGAGCAAAAGTCTAAGTTCATCCGAAACTATCTGCTTGAAACAAAAATAATTGACCTTCAAATACCAAAATTGACTACTATACAACAATTTCAAACCCGATGCAGAATTCATAGAAAAACAGTTGGTGTCCGATGTGCCGTGCAAAATTGTGTTAATGTATATTTATATATGTTAGTAAATAAAATTATTGATTAAAATAAATTTGTGTTTCTTTTAAAAAATTTATTGCAAACTCATTATGTTAAATACAATATTATAACTACAAAGTACAGGTATGTCGTAGAAAAGCCTGGAATAATTAATATGAACGTAAAAAGTCCGTATTGGAATAAAGAAGTCTTCATCAGCCAATTTGAGCAAGTTTTTCTCTTTCACCCTTCCGATGTATTGATTGTAGTATTCCTTAACGCTCTCCGAAGCATTGTTGTTATGAAAAATCACAATATTAAAAAAGTCTAGCAACTCAAATAGTTTATATAGTTCCGATTGCTGTAGCTGTATGTTTCCTTTATCAACGGGGATTATGCCAATGGAAGTGATGTTTGTGAACCGTATAACAGATTACTAACTAGATAAAGAGCTTCAAACACTGCAGTTTACGTATTCAACAAATTTAAATTCTTGGCGGGCGCAGTGATTACACTTGCATTATTTGGCGAAATATATGTTATTTACAAATTCTTACAACAAAAGCAATGAAGAGAGTAACATTTAATGAAAACGTGGAAAATCGGGTATACGTATGTTTGGACTTTTATGCACACCACCAAGCCTGTAAAGGAGAATGGGAAACCTTTGCAAAGGACAACGACAGATTTAGGAAGAGGATCTCATTCATTATTAAAGACTTAATTAATATTTATAAAGGAAATCTTTGCTGTAAATAAGTTAAATAAAAATTTTATTTCAGTTTTTTTTTAATTAACGGTTTTTATTTTTCCTAACCTATACAATACATATAAATTTTTATTTAATTTTTATTTAATTTTCTGTTTCAATATAAGCCAAACGATTTGCATAATTTTGGGAAGATGGCTCGTGTAGCAAGAACTACCAGCACTTTAATAAAATACTCCCCATTATGCACGTCTCGTGCCGGTAAAAACAGGCTTTGTTGAACTTGAACTGTAAGCTGAAAACATGCTAAATCAATCAGGCGCTATAATTTATGGCTAAAGTTTTGGGTCGACTGCATGTCGTTTCCCTGACTCCGGGCTTCCCATTTTTTCTTTTGGCGGCAATCTCTTGTGTAGATCTATTGGAGAGGCGTGGAGGAACAATTTGTTGCGTCTGTTGTGTTTTTCTGCAATCACGGACGTCATGTCCATAGATTTTGCAGTTTGAACAGAAAGGGGTGTTCTTGCGCTTAAGGCAATCTGAATACGTATGACCCTTTCGGTGGCAGAAATTACACGTGATGTTACGGACCAGTGCATCTGTATCCGAGTTTCTGGCATCACTGTTTGTAAATGGCCTTTGCCGTGACTGTGATGAACCTGGATTATTCACATTGCGTGAAAACTGATTTGGGTTTGGAGCTCGAGGTGATGCGAACATAGGTGTGGATGGCATTTGATAGTAAGGAGCTCTGTAGTAAGCTCTCACTCGTAAATCTTGGTCTACTGGAGCCAATGGAGGAGCTTGTACCAGAGGAGTCTGGATGAATGTAGCACTTTGTTGTAGTTTCTCCATGTCCAGGGCCTTTTGGATTAATGCTTCTAAATCACCTTCTCCCTGCGTGAGCAAATATTGACACAGGTGTGGGTTAGTTACTCCACTTTTCAAAGCGTTCTTGGCAAAATCCATCAGCTGTGTTTTCACAGCAGGGACTGCCTCAGCTCCATACTTCTGTGTCGCTGCCTCGTTGCAAATCGTCAACAACTGTTTCAATCTTGTAATGAACACAGTGAGAGATTCTAACGGGTTTTGCCTAGTAGTGATTAACTTATTCACTAACTCTTGGTATGTCTCACGGGGAAGGTATGTTCTATTTAGACGTTCCTCTACTTCACTAAATGAAGCAGGGACGTCTGAAGCGAATAATTGATATGCATCACCTCTTAATCTTGTGGGGAGGACCTGTAGGAAAGCCACCTTTTCTTCATCGTCAAGGCACTGCATAGTTTGCTTGCAGCAGCCGATGAAGGTCTGTAATTCACGTCCCATTTGTGGGGTATTTTCACCCGAAAATAAGGGGACGAGTTGAGCTGTGAGCTTAGCTACCTTTGCGTAGTCCACCATTTCGCGAAGTCTATTGACTGGAAATTTAAATTTGGGTGGACTAACTGGGCTTCTTTCTGGGCTGATTTCCGTTAAGGATTCTTCGAGCCAATCTATTAGCAGGTCTTCGGGAGTTGGTTCAGCTGCTTCACCGTCACTGTCACTATCACTATCACTGTCACTTAACCTAACACTCTTATTCTTTTCTAGATCTAAACTGAGTGAGCGTCGAGATTCGGAAAACTGTTCTAGTTCCTCTCGGAACTTTATTGTTTTTTCCTTTAAGGTATTTAACTTGGCGAGTCTGGTCTCACGCTCTGTTTTTAATTTGTGATCTAAGGCGTCACAATGGGTAATCGTCAGTTTATCCGATTCCCGCGCTCTCTCGTATAATTTATTTAAAAATTTAGCTAAACTTACTTGACTATTCGGACCTGGCAGAACGGTTCCGCTTCAGAGTCGAGGTCCTGTTGAACAAGATTCGGCAGCAGATGCTGTATCTTCACCGGGGTGCTGTGTTTTTGCACCGGGGGCTGATCCCGCGTCGGTTAAAGATGGAGAATTTTCCCTCGCTGCTGTTTCTGTTTCCTGCTGAGGTAGAGCAGGATTGTCGGCTGGCATATGATGCGTTGTTTGGTGAAAGGGGGGCTCCTTGCCTGCTTAAGTCCCTTTGCTGTGATTGAGAGGGGGGTTTCTTTAACCGCCTTCGAGTTCCCTCTGAATACTTTGTCGGTTGATTTCGGTTTGTTTTGCAGCTGGGGGGCCTTTGGGCCGTCTTAACTTCCCCTGGATCTAGTTAAAAAGGGAGCTTATGAGCCGTCTTCGATTTCCTCTTCAACTCAGGATCGTTGACTGCTAGCGTTTTATAGATGAGCGCTGGCTGCTAAAAGTTCAGGCTGCTTATCGGGCTGTGTCCTGGCTGCTCAGTATTCGTCCTTCTGGGGGAGTTTGAAATATTTTCCACTTCCTTCTTTGGACTGTTCACTTTTACCCTTCGGTGGTGCCTGTGCACTAATTGGGGTGAACGCTTGCCCGCCTGGAGCAGAGGCGCCTAGAGATGGTATCTACCCGAGTGTTGGGGGTGACTTGGCCTGAGTGGCTTAGTCAATGGAACCCCTTAGGTTCGAAGGATTAAGGTTTTTCAAGCTTTTACGATCGTTTTGACTAGATCAAGCTTCCTCAATCCTACCGGCTGCGCCAATTTTGTTACATACAACAACCAATTTTGTCATATATAGACAATCAAAAAGGGGTACTCACTGTCACTTAGCGTGTGTAATGGAGGTACGTATCCCGTGGTGTTGTCATTTGATAATACACTTGTTCGTAATAACTTTTTATTTCTCAACAACTCTTTCTTTAACAATGCTCTTCCTTTTTTCAGATTTTCGTTAACACAAATTTTCTGCAACAACCACTTTTCTTATTACTTAGATTTTATACTTTTCTTTGCCAAAAACTTTTCTTCCTTTTCACATTTTCTTTTACACAACTTTTTTGTAACAGCCACTTTTGTTGTTATTTAGATTTTCTTTCCTTTGCCAAAAAACTACCGTGACCGCGCCGCTGCAAGTACCGCTATTCGCTCCTAAAAACCGACTGCCCCGAGACTTAGATTTTTCAATCGTAAGTCTCTTCGTTCAGGATAGGAAAATGCTTAATTAGCATTCCTATCCTGAGAAAATTATTTACCGCTGGGCATGTTTAAACATGCCCAGAATTATCGCGACGAACGATGGTTGAAATTGAAATTTGATATTTTCATAAATATCGACCATCGTCTTGCTACCGTGCATACATTGTTGCGATCACAATGTATGCAGCTCGCGACAATTTGCTGATAAGGACTTTTTTTTTTTGGTGAAGACTTGATCGTTTCAGTTTTCACTGACGTAAAATTTTCATGCGCCCGATATGTATGTATGTATGTATGTACATACATATCGTATATACGACAAATCTTACTGAAGGTAAGATTTATCGTGGGGCTATTTTCTATGAAAACGACTTGGGTTGATATTTAACACTTTTGTTTGTCCCAAGTCATTTTGTGGGAAATACTTTTTGTTTATTGAAAGGAATGCGAGGAAATTGCTGACGGCAATTTCTTCGCCGTTATGAAGATAAGCCGTGCATGTTTTAAGCATGCTTGGCTTATATGTATGAAAATTAAATTAAAATATTTTACATTATTTTAAATTAGAGTATTTTTTAGGTAATTTTTGTATACTTTACGTATACAACAGATTCCTCATCTGAAGCGAAATCCACAGTCGCTACTCTTTCCGTCATCAGAATTTAGATCATCATCTGATTCTGCTTCAATGGCATGGCGAATATCATCATCAAGTAATTCCCTCCTTTGCTTTGAGGTCATTTTACTAACAAAATTTGTATATAGAAATAGAGCCCCCAAAATGAGAAAATATTTCAATAAATACTTAGCTTTATATCTGCAATAACTAGTGAACTGTAAATTCCTAAAGCTTCGAGGAAACCCAATTTATCTACACTTCTCAAAATTATCTTCTGCTGTTACTATAACAGTTGCATTGAAACGAAACTTGTTTTCCGATAAATTTATTTTATATTGTACAAATATTATTTTATTTCAATAATACTTACATCAGATTACTACATCGGTCACGTGGGGAATGAAATAAAAACTTTTATTTTGGTATGTCTGTATCACATTTATTATACGCCAATAGGTCTCTAGCGGCTGAGTTCCGTTGAATTCTGAATTCTTTTGAAATTATATCACTGTGTTACGTATAAAACAAGGAAATGGTAACATAATAGCAGCATTCTGTTTTAAGAGTTTAACAGGCTCTTCTATCCGTTTGTGTTATATTTTTGATTTTTGTTTTGATTTTTTATTTATAAAATTTAAAATCTAGGATAAAAGCTTTTTTAGAAATATTATACAGGTATTTTAAAATATGTAAAAAAAAATTGCAGAAAATAATTTTCTTAACGATTTTTTTCAGTTTGAAATAATAAAAATAAGTAAAAAACGAGTTTTCAAACAAAACTAAGGCCAAGCCGCATGAAAAAGTAGAAAATAAACTTTTCTTCGCACACAGAGGTGGACTCAGATTTTATTCGCTGACAATCACCGATATATTTCAGTATGATCAATCAGAGGTAATAAGTGATTTGATTCATGAAGAGAAAGAATATTCAAGAGAAATGTCCCAATGAAATATTATACAGGTACATATTTTAAAATATGTAAAAAAAAAAATTGCAGAAAATAATTTTTTTAACGATTTTTTTCATTTTGAAATAATAAAAATAAGTAAAAAACGAGTTTTCAAACAAAACTGAGTCCAAGCCGCATGAAAAAGTAGAAAATAAACTTTTCTTCGCACACAGAGGGGGACTCAGATTTTATTCGCTGACAATCACCGATATATTTCAGTATGATCAATCAGAGGTAATACGTGATTTAATTCATGAAGAGAAAGAATATTCAAGAGAAATGTTTTGACCGGCACGAGCCCATTGTTCACATGCAGACAATCTGGTTTAGATTTGTTCATTTTTTCTGGCAAAACTATACGGTGCATTTTCTTTATTCTTGTTTTGTGGTTTTTAAAAAAACAGCTACTAATTACGCCGTCGGCAGGTTGCAACGAAGAAGCAGAAGTGAGGAGTAAAGTGTTGTTTGCTCGGATCTGCAAATATTGCGATTCTGCTGCTAAGTTCTGCTTGCCTGGTAATTTGTTTTTTCGCTAGACTTTATCACAAGCTGTACGTAGCATTGAACACCACATAGCCCAAACATCTCAACTTTCCGCCTTTTGTTTTTATTTTTCTCAAGATGTTTATCCAACTTTGCATGTTTTGCATCTTCAGGCACCCCAAGGAAAAAAAACGCACGTGGTCCTGCAAGAAAAAGCTGCCTCTCTTTACCATAACCAGTTCTTCGACGCGTGCACTGCGGTCCGCCAGATCCGGTTCTTCACCTGTTGCGCTTTGTTTACGTCGCTCTGTCGATCGCAAGCTGCTTATCTCACTTCTTCTGCTGATCACCATACATACCTGATCACCCGCTTTCATTTATCCTTCCTCTTTTCTATTTTTAACATAAAAATGCTCATATTGCACACCTCTTCGCACCAGTTTAGCGTAAGCAACCCAAAAACCGTCTCTTTTCAAAACCAGTTTCGATTAGCTATCGTCGCTACACAAGGCAACAGTTCTCCCATTTCAGCCAACCACCCCAACAGCAAGGCTTACCCCATTTTTTCTTGCCACTTACCATGTTGAAGCAGGACGTGTCTATCTAGCTCCCCCCCACAACAAGAGCTTATGGACGGTCGGAACAAGTTCCCATAAAACCACTCCGGTGGGGTACCACTAATGCTGTCCCTACGTCACAAAATGCGCTTTGTATGGAGAGGTGGGTACCTTACTACTAATCTCACTAATCGTGAAGTAGGATCTTTCACGTTAAATACGCCTTTGAGGGGCTTATGATCCGTGTATGGCTTAAATTTGCGACCCTGAAGATAGCATCTGAAATTCCTGGTTGCCCAAACTATTGCGAGTAATTCCCTTTCGAGTGTCAAATAGTTTCTTTCAGCTTTGTTTAGTGTCCGGCTGGCATATGCGATTGGTTGATACTTGCCTATTTCACCTTGGGACAATACAGCTCCAAGTGCCTCACTACTAGCATCTGTTGTTAAATTAAAGGGTTTTGTGAAGTCAGGATAAATAAGCAGAGGATGTGAAATCAGTGCTAACTTCATATTTTCAAATGCCTCTTGGCATTTTTCAGTCCATGTAAATTTGTTATCTTTACGAAGTAGATTTGTTATTGGACGTACGATTTTTGAAAATTCAGGAAGGAATTTCCTATAATAGTTAGCAAGTCCTAAAAAGGACTGTACTTGTCTCACTGTTCGAGGAACCGGGAAGTTCTGCACGCATGCTGTCTTGCTCGGTTCTGGGAGAGCTCCCTCACTGGAACATTTGTGACCCAAATATATTACTTCCCTTTTCAGGAACTGACATTTTTCGGGCTGTAGTTTTAAATTATGTTTTGTCAACCGGTTAAATACCTTTCGGAGCTTGCGATTGTGATCTTCCAAATTTTTGCCATAGATGACTATGTCATCCAGGTATACGAAGCATTCCAAACCTTGTAGCCCCGTCAGAACATAATTCATCAAACGTTGAAAGGTGGCTGCAGCTCCCTTTAAACCGAATGGCATGCGTTTGAACTCATAGTGTCCATAGTTGGTGCTAAAAGCGGTTTGTGCCGATCTTTTGGGTTGACAAGTATCTGATGGTAGCCACTGGCTAAGTCAAGAGTGGTGAAATAACGAGCGTGACCTAATTGGTCTAAAATGTCTTCTATACGTGGTAATGGAAAAGCATCACCTATTGTTTTCTCGTTTAACTTGCGGAAGTCTACGACAACACGCCATTTCTTTTCTCCGTTTGGTCCTGCCTTTTTGGGGACCACTAGAAGAGGGGAATTTCATGGAATTTTGCTTTGTTGCACTATTCCATTTTCTAACATTTCATGAAGTTGTTCATTAATAACTTGCCTTTGCGTCTCTGGCAGTTTATACATTTTCTGATTAATTGGTGCCTGATCGTGAAGTAGAGGTGTTGAATGGGCTATAGTCCTTGTGAAGGTGAGTGTGTCACCTTTTAGAAAAAACACATCATTATATTCCCAGCAGAGGTTAGTTATTGAGGTTCTCTCCTCGGCATTTAACGTTGTCTCTAGTTCGAGTTCTTGTTCTAGTTTGCTAAATCGTTGGTTATTTTCTAGAACGTGTGCTTCGTCATAGTCTGGGAATACATGGCGTAGATGCTGCAATATTGCATCTTGGGGAGGCTGTGCCAGCCTTTGGGTTACCTTTAAACATTTTTTGTTTGGAGGTCGAGCTCCAGTATGTTTTTGAGCTTTATTAATTATGAGACTCTCTTGGGTTGCATACTGTTCCGCGGACAAAGGTGCGATGTAGTAATTTTTTGTGGGTATTAATTGCAAAGCAAAGTCAGTTATGATCGCATCTTGGCTATTTGCATTGAGGATACCTAGTAACACTGTTTTTTCTCCCGCTGGTAGAAGGCTGTTTGCCAGAAAGACTCCTTCGTCTATCTCCTGAGATAGGCAGAGCATTTCTTCCTGTATGTTCACCGGTATTCTGACCACTATATGGGATCGAGCAGGTATGCGAATAGTTTCCGTTAAATGAACATTCTGCTGTCTAATTTCATCAGTCCCGTGCTTGTTAGTCATATGAATAGGTTTAAGCTTTCCTGACATGTGTTTATTCACCAAGCGGACACTACAAGTTGACAGCTTAACCTCTGCAGGTTCCATCACTTTTGTAGCTGACCTTGACAGGAAAAGCTTTTGAGGAGGTGCCTTCTTATCCCTTGCTTTTAATAGCGGAATAGCAAATTCTTTGGGGTTAGTTTCTGTGCGAAGAAACCTTAGTGTTTGTTTAAGGCCCTCAATATTGCAATGAGTCGAAAGGAAATTGTTCAGTCCACCGATGCATTCACGTTCCCTCGATGCTTTCCACTTCTATATTTACATCTTCCTACAAAGCAAAAAAGCCACAAAGTATTCATTTCCAAAATAAATAATCAAAACAGAATACTTATCTAAAAATTCACAAGTATCCTGTTCCTCACTGAGCTTGTTTGCCACTGGATGTTCCACCACAATTCAGAGTCAACCTTGACGCTGTAATTAAAACCAAGTCTTAAACAATATAAAAAAACAAAAATGGAATAAACACAGATAACCACAAAACCACTGCAGTACACGTACCAGCATGTTTACATATTTGCAATATCATCAAGTGACATTACTCTAATCAGCTGGCTTCGCCTTCGCCTCAGTCAGAACACATGCAAATGATATAAACGTCGGTAGGGCAACACCGAAAGGCGAGAGCTCATAACTGGATGCGGCGGCTAAAAAGCCGATGAGCCGCAGCAGAAAATCATTCTTGTTTCAGAGCTCATCTGATTCGGAGAGTAATCCGAACGACAAGAATATCATTCCCAACCTCCAAAATAGAAGAATAATTCTATATTTCAGAGAATAATCTGAAAGTCCTATTATTTCCAATATTCCATCCCACACCTAAGCAGAAGATTAATTCTGCCGCAGAGAATAATCTGCAATCTCCTGCCCACACCTAAGCAGAACAATAATTCTGCCGCAGAGAATAATCTGCAATCTCCTGCCCACACCTAAGCAGAAGAATAATTCTGCCGCAGAGAATAATCTGCTACATCTCCTGCTCATATTTACGCAGAAGAATAATTCTGCTGCAGAGAATAATCTGCTGCTCACATTTACGCAGAAGAATAATTCTGCTGCAGAGAATAATCTGTAATCTTCTTCTTGTTTATAGTAGCATTTTGCTGCCCGTGTGCTTAAAAATAGCACTCTTAAATTTATATAGGAATACTGTTCTCATAGACGATTAAGAATTCTTCTTCTTTGTTCTAGAACTCATTTCTCATAGACGATTAATTCTTCTTCTTCCTTTTTCTAGAAAAAGACGAATTAAAGGAGACGGACTACGGAATCGTCACTTGCTATTGAATTTTACTTGAATTTTTAATTTGTTTTGTTTTATTTGAATTTCTTGTTGAATTGTATATTGAATTTTATAGTAGTTTATAGTAAATGAATTGTGATATAATTATAAGCAGTGAAGTATTAATAAAATTTTATATTTGAATTATTAAATCGACTGAGTTGTCATTTATAAACCGGCATTTCCTCCCAGGTCCGAGACTAGCTCTCACATTGGTCCTTCAAAGCCGGATAACTCAGTCGAATCAAATATAAAATTAAATACATTGCTTAATATCACGTGATTCAAGCCTCTCCATACAAAATGCCTACAGATGACGAACGCAGTATATCTCACGCCGGGGACGAAACCATTAGCTCAGTATTAGAGTTGGTTGAGTCTCAAAAAGAGGTCAAAGACTTAATGGAAGACCTCTTTAAAAGGCATCAAAGAGTCGGTAAAAAGAAAACTGTCAAATCAACAGAAAAACGGCTACAAATGTTCACCGAATTAGAAAGAATTCCAAACACGGCATAGGGTAATTCAAAAGAGAGCGACAAAAGAAGATCGCAAATTGGAATATTTCACGAAAGAGACATTTAGTGATGCACAGGAGTATTACATTGAAAAAGCAGCAAGCATGGAAGAGGATATAGACAAACTAACACCAACGCCTGTCATCAATCCTCCTCAGACTCAGACATCACATGCTAGCACAAATTCTTGTAATAATGAAAGACTCCCCAGAATTAAACTTCCCACCTTCAATGGAGAGTACTCTACGTGGATTTCATTCCACGATTTATTTAATTCGGTTATACACAACAACAATAATTTAAGAGACGTTGACAAGTTGTATTTTTTAAAAACTAATCTAATAGGAGAAGCTGAAAAATTGCTCAGGCATTATGAAATATGCGACGCAAATTATAAACCAGCTTGGCAACTCCTAAAAGAACGCTACTCAAATAAGCGAATCCTAGTCAACGTACAACTAAAAAAATTATTGTCTCTCCCAACCACAAATCATGATACTGCCGAAAGTATCAAAAGGCTATTAGACAATATAACTATTAGCATTACAAAACTTAGGAATAGAAACAAACAACTGGGATCCAATAATTATATATTTGACTGTACAAAAGTTACACTCAGACACTCACCAGTTATCGGAGCAGAGTCTCCACAACAGCACAGAATTACCTAAATTAAAAATATTAACTAAATTCTTAGAGTCTCGCTTCAGATCCTTGCAAATGATAGGAAATAAAAACACATTGCCAAATGCGACACAGAGAAAACCATTCTCGCCCAAACCAACGTATAGACTCTTGAACAAAACCAAGAGTTCAACACCAAGTCACCCACCTACAAAAAAATCATCTTGCAGTCATTGCAAAGGTGATCACATAATATTCCATTGTCCAACCTTCAGAAATTTGACCATCCAACAACGGCATGAAGTTGTTACACATAAGCACTTATGCAAAAATTGCTTATCACCTAACCATACGACTTCAAATTGCACAAGCAATAAAAGATGTTATCATTGCAAGAAAATTCACAACACATTGCTTCATTACGAGCAAAACCATTCGGGTACAAAATCACCCATTCAGCATTCTCAAAGTTCCAATATGGAAATAAAGCAAGTCTCACCTACCGATAGAAGGAATGAACAACAAGTTCAAAATTTTTTAACTTCAAATCAGAAAAGGGCACTTCTTTCTACAACCCTAATTAATATCATAGCTCCATCCGGAATTGCAATGACATTCAGAGCATTAATAGATTCTGGGTCACAAGTATCTATTATGACAGAAAGAACCTTTAAGCGACTACAACTTAAAGGAACTCCGACCACCCATCAACTAATTGGATTGGGCACGACACCCACCAATACTGCAGTAAAACAGGCTACTGTTACAATTAACTCCTTATACACCAAATTTAAAATAGAGAGCAACATGCTCATCATCAGGAAAATCACGGAATTTCTGCCAGCCCAAACTATTGAAGTGTCAAACTGGAGACACATCAACAGTCTCATTTTAGCAGATCCCACCTTCTCAACTCCAGGGGAAATTGATGTTCTTCTTGGAGCAGACATCTATGCAGCCATTATCAAAAATGGTATAAAGCGCGGATCTGGAAACTCTCCCACAGCTCAAAATACAGAATTGGGCTGGATTCTGATAGGAGCTGTACCAGAAGCTAACAGCACAATCACAACTATGCTAATCACCTACACTAATATGAACATTGAAGCGGACAATCAATTAAGAAAATTTTGGGAACTTGAAGAATGCATCACCCGACCAATATTATCACACGAAGATCAAATGTGTGAAACATTCTACAAAAACACAACAAGACGTCTATCCTCTGGTAAATACGAGGTGCATTTGCCATTCAAGAGTCAAGGTAGACCACAGCTTGGGCAATCTAGAAATATGGCGGTCAAACAATTCCTACAACTAGAGAAAAAATTGACCAATAATCCAACTATACATAAGCTATATAAGGATTGCATAGACGAATACATCCGTCTTGGCCACATGAAGCTTATCCCATCTACATTATCAGAAAATAAATCGTACGATAACATTCCCTTTTACTATCTACCACACCACGCTGTGCTAAAGGAGAGCACCACTACCAAACTTCGGATAGTCTTTAATGCCTCAGCTCGTACTTCAAATGGCAAGTCACTAAACGAGCAACTACTAGTTGGACCTACAATCCAACCAACGCTTTGGACCACTCTGTTGAGATGGCTTCTGTATAAATTCGCATTTACAGCGGACATCGAGAAAATGTACAGAATGATTCAAATGACACCTCAACACCAAAATTTCCAACGTATAATATGGAGAGACAGTCCAAATGAAGAATTAAAAGAATTTATTCTCACTACTGTCACATTTGAAACAACACCAGCACCATATTTAGCTATCAGAACGTTACAGCAGCTAGCAAAGGATGAAGAGACCAATTATCCCCTCGCAGCAAAGAGCATCTTGCGAGACTTCTACGTGGACGATTTGGTCTCAGGAGTACACAGTCTGAGCGAAGCTCGACAATTACAAAACGAGCTTATTGAAGTTCTAGCCACAGGAACATTCAACTTGCGGAAATGGACAGCCAATCACCATGATCTGTTAAAGAATATACCAATGGACCACCGAGAGTTAAAAACGAATCTAGAATTCTCTGAACACGAGTCCATAAAAACTCTCGGCATTCATTGGTATCCAACCGCAGACTGTTTTTTCATTCAAGGTTAATATCCCCGAGCCGAAAAACTCATATACAAAACGAAAAATATTATCGGAAGTCTCATCTCTTTTCGATCCATTGGGATGGCTGGCCTCATGCATAATCAATGCGAAAATCCTAATTCAGAAACGTTGGCTCTCAAAATGCGACTGGGAGGCCGTAGTACCCATAGAACTCTCAAAGGAATGGAATCATTTTAAAGAGCAATTACATGCGATACCACACATTCAGATTCCACGTTGGCTAGGCTATCAGCCTAATTTAACAAAAATGGAGCTCCATGGTTTTTGTGATGCATCCAACAATGCATACTCTGCAGTCCTATATCTGAAAATTCATTCAGATGAGAGCTCAAGAGTACAAATTTTAACAGCAAAAACCAAGGTTGCTCCCATCAAACCAGTTTCAATTCCACGCTTAGAACTGTGTGGTGCTGTCCTGCTTTCACGACTTATCAAACAAGTCTCTAACAATTTAGAGTTAGAAAAGGTCAAACTGATAGCTTGGACAGACTCCAATATAGTTTTGGCTTGGCTTCGGAAACATCCCTCCACCTGGAAAACCTTCGTGGCCAATCGTATCTCCGAGATTCACGAAAACATTCCGCAAGCTGTTTGGAAACATGTGTCGTCCAAAAACAACCCAGCGGACATAGCATCAAGAGGCACTCTGCCAAACATCCTAGCCACAACTTCAATGTGGTGGAATGGCCCCGACTGGATACACCAAGATGAAGATCTCTGGCCGCAACAATTACAAGATATACATACTTAACTAGAGCATAAAAAACCGAAGATTCTCACTATTACTATCGATGAACAAATGGTTTTACTACACAAATACTCTTCATTCCCAAAAACTATAAGAATAACTGCATATTGTATCAGATTTATAAACAGCATGCGTAAAATACAGTCCACTACTCAATATCTTTCAGCTTCTGAGTTAAAAAGAGCAGAACATTGCATAATTAAACTTCTCCAAAAGATCTCCTTTCCCGCTGAAACCTCCCAGTTACACAAAAATTTACCCCTTCCTAAAAAGAGTCGAATTTTGTCTCTCAACCCTATACTCGACTCTGATAACATCCTACGAGTTGGAGGTCGTCTCACAGAATCTCAGCTAAGTTACGACCAACAACATCCCATAATTCTCCCCAATAACCATCACATAACCAACATTCTTATAGACCATATACACCATAACACATTACATGGAGGCACGCAAGTCATATTGAGTACTATAAAAAATCGGTATTGGTTAATAAATGCTCGCAATACAATAAGACATCGTATTCATAAATGTGTTTACTGTTTTCGATTCAATGCGAAACCTAGCTCTCAGTTAATGAGTTCACTGCCCGCAGCAAGGGTCAATATATCTCTACCCTTTCAACATGCTGGGGTAGATTACGCAGGTCCGCTTGATATGAAAACATCAACACTAAGAGGAGCGAAATTAACGAAAGCCTATATTTGTCTGTTTGTTTGCTTGGCCACTAAGGCCATACATATAGAACTTGTCTCTGATATGACTACACCAGCCTTTCTAGCCGCTCTTAAAAGATTTGTTGCACGAAGAGGCCTCTGCTCACACATCTACTCAGATCAAGGAACAAATTTCGTAGGAGCGAATCGAGTTTTACAATCAAATTTACAAAAGTCCATCAGAACAATTGAGGTCGAATTGGCCAGCCAATTTGCTAATCAAGGTATAACTTGGCATTTCAACCCTCCTGCAGCACCACACTTTGGTGGATTATGGGAATCAGGTGTAAAATCCACCAAATGCCATCTATACAAAACCATCAAAAACGCAAAACTCACCTATGAAGAGTTGTACACAATGTTGGTTCAAATTGAGGCATGTTTGAATGCCAGACCTCTCTCTCCTCTGTCCAATGATCCAACAGATTACAATATGCTCACTCCTGGACACTTCCTGACAGGTCGTCATAATCTCACCGTATTAGAACCTCCCAATCTTAATCCTCAACAACATCCTCTCAAGAGATGGCAGCATATCCAATCTCTCTCCCACAATTTTTGGAAACAATGGTCAAGAGATTACTTACACACATGGCACCAACGACATAAATGGCAGACAGAAAAGGAAAACTTACAAATAGGAACTCTCGTTCTAATAAAAGACGATCAGGCTCCCATCGGAAAATGGCCATTGGGTAGAATCATTGATATTCACACTGGTCATAATAATCTAGTTAGAGCAGTTACAATTAAAACCCCAAAAAATATTCTCACCCGTCCAATCTCAAAAATTTGTCCTCTCCCCTTCACCAAATCATCCTAATAAATATCAAAAAATCCCCACCAAAGTCTAAGTACTCTCTGGCAGTACAAAAATATCAAAACACCCGTTACATTTGAATATAAACGAGTCCAAAACCCGCCAAAAGTTACTTCAGTTTTTATCAGTGACAAGTGCGGTGTTTTCAAATTCGTTTTTTCCTTTTACATTTTTCATTTTTTTTTAATCATGTCTGCTATGGATGAACTCCTGGAAATTTTCAACTCTGAGTCTTTAGACTCAGTGGATATAGACATCACACCTACACCTCCAGAGCTCTTGGCACCTTTCAAACTAATAAGGCCCACCAGCCCACTCCCGCCAACACCAAAAAAGGCACGCAAACTCCGATCAGCGATCGTACGACCACCACCCGTACATTCCTCGCCTATTAAGAGGAAGGCAAGGCCATTTGAGGCAAGTCTGGCATCGCCTAAAATTAAGAAACTATTGTTGAAGGAACCAGGAAACAGTGGCAGCCTTAATTTCAAACCGAAGCCTAGAGAATACCGGCCAGAAGTTCGAACACAAACTCGACCAAGGCTTCCTACAGCATTACGCTCTAAGCCATTAAGCATGCCAGAATTGGATAATAAAACAGGTGTCAACAGATCTAGAACGAATCCCAAGCCAAGGGAATGCTGCCCAAGAGCTCAAGTCCCAACAACATCACGATCTGCAAAAACGAAACCTGTAGCAACTGCAAGATTACCAAGTCTACCAGGAGATCTTAATGAAGCAACGCCTACCGCAGATAGGTTAATCAATCCTGTTGCATCAACTAGTAGCAATACATCACCTCCAAAAGGGAATGCGCATATGAATACTCCAGTTATTCTCGAGAAGGAATTCCAAGAATCTCTATCAAAAGAGCAATCTACCAAAATCAGCGAACGACCACTAAAGAACACCTTTACAGCCACAGCTCAAATCATGGATATCTCTCCAACCCAAGCTCAAAGGCAATCTGTTATTAATGTGGAGACGACGAATTCCGAACGACCTAGCAGGGAAAATAGTCTCTACTCCCATCATACTTAAACTATTAGAAACTACAGAAGTACCTTGGGACAGAGTTAGGAGCACAACAAGCTTTTTTAAGTGGAGTTTCCCTGGAGATGTCACTCTGAAAATGAAGAAGAAAGGAGAAAAAATACACATCTTTCACCAGAAAAAATGTAAGTTTTTACTAAAAACATTAAATTTCCCTTTTGTGTTTACATAATCAAGTATCGAATATGAAGGAGGTTAGCATTACTGTCCTTCCTATACTGCTTGCTACAATTTTCTTCTTTGAGGCGGGAGGATGTTCAGTTCACCGATGCATTCACGTTCCCTCGATGCTTTCCACTTCTATATTTACATCTTCCTACAAAACAAAAAAGCCACAAGGTATTCATTTCCAAAATAAATAATCAAAACAGAATACTTATGTAAAAATTCACAAGTATCCTGTTCCTCACTGAACTTGTTTGCCACTGGATGTTCCACCACAATTCAGCGTCAACCTTGACGCTGTAATTAAAACCAAGTCGGCAGGCTGTTCTCTTCTACTTAAACAATATAAAAAAACAAAAATGGAATAAACACAGATAACCACAAAACCACTGCAGTACACGTACCAGCATGTTTACATATTTGCAATGTCATCAAGTGACATTACTCTAATCAGCTGGCTTCGCCTTCGCCTCAGTCAGAACACATGCAAATGATATAAACGTCGCTAGGGCAACACCGAAAGGCGAGAGCTCATAACTGGATGCGGCGGCTAAAAAGCCGATGAGCCGCAGCAGAAAATCATTCTTGTTTCAGAGCTCATCTGATTCGGAGAATAATCCGAACGACAAGAATATCATTCCCAACCTCCAAAATAGAAGAATAATTCTATATTTCAGAGAATAATCTGAAAGTCCTATTATTTCCAATATTCCATCCCACACCTAAGCAGAAGATTAATTCTGCCGCAGAGAATAATCTGCAATATCTCCTGCCCACACCTAAGCAGAAGAATAATTCTGCCGCAGAGAATAATCTGCAATCTCCTGCCCAAACCTAAGCAGAAGAATAATTCTGCCGCAGAGAATAATCTGCTACATCTCCTGCTCATATTTACGCAGAAGAATAATTCTGCTGCAGAGAATAATCTGCTGCTCACATTTACGCAGAAGAATAATTTTGCTGCAGAGAATAATCTGTAATCTTCTTCTTGTTTATAGTAGCATTTTGATGCCCGTGTGCTTAAAAATAGCACTCTTAAATTTATATAGGAATACTGTTCTCATAGACGATTAAGACTTCTTCTTCTTTGTTCTAGAACTCATTTCTCATAGACGATTAATTCTTCTTCTTCCTTTTTCTAGAATAAGACGAATTAAAGGAGACGGACTACGGAATCGTCACTTGCTATTGAATTTTACTTGAATTTTTAATTTTTTTTGTTTTATTTGAATTTCTTGTTGAATTGTATATTGAATTTTATAGTAGTTTGTAGTAAATGAATTGTGATATAATTATAAGCAGTGAAGTATTAATAAAATTTTATATTTGAATTATTAAATCGACTGAGCTGTCATTTATAAACCGGCATTTCCTCCCAGGTCCGAGACTAGCTCTCACAGAAATCATTTCCTAATAACCCATCGCCCGAGACGTTCGGCACTACTTGAAAGTTACAAGGGTTCTTATTTTTAAGAGTGAAATTCCCTTGGCAACTTCCCAGAATTTTGCCGGTACCAAAAGGTGTTTGTAGAGTGCAAGTTTTTTGTGTATTTATTGAGCTAGGGACGTTGAGTGCTTGTTTCTTAACTAAGCTTACTTCAGCCCCTGTGTCTACTACTAATTGCACGTGTCCGCTTTGGGCGATGTCTAAGGGGAGTTTCACGATGGGGATTCCTGATAGTGTGGATAGAGGGGACCCTTTATAAAAATTCTGCCGCTTTAAAGTCGAGCCTGGAGATTTTTGGTCGACTGTTTCGAGTTTCCCTGTGCTTCCCGTTTTCGTTTTTGGTGGCACTCGGTAATTATATGACCTCGACGTCCACAGAAATCACATTTAGTTTGAATCTGGTTTATGTTTACTTTATTTGGCACATTTGATGGTTTACCTTAGTAACGATTGTGTTTTCAATCGCGAATATCGTGATTATAGCTACGACAATTTGTACAGTAAGGGGTATTTTCGCGTTTTAAGCATTCATCATGGTGTGCCCTTTAATCCTGCAGAAATTGCAGATGACTCTTGTCATAAGTGAATTTTGGGTGCCCTGTGAGGATTTTGGGGGGCCTCTTGAAGTTTGCTGGCCATATCGACCGCCCACTGGTAACGCATTTTGAACTGGGTGAGAAGCTATTGGAGGTGGGGTCCCAAGAGTTCCTGTTTGGAACTGTGGAATTGCAGGAGAGGTCTCCGTGGGTGGATTAGCTAGTGAACTACTGTAGACGTTTTGTGCTTTGAGTTGATTTGGGCTCTGGAAAAGATTAGTCTGTGCCCATGTGGGTAAAATGTGGACTGGTGTTTGAGTAGTGGCAACTGGTGTAAAAACCATGGATTGTTGCAATTTTTCCATATCTAGAGCTTTTTTAATTATATCTTCCAGTGAATTATCCTGTTGAGCCAATAGATAAGTCGTTAAGTGCGGATTGGTTGACCCAGTTTTCACAGCTGTAATTGCAAAATCTTCCAACTGTGGTGTTGTAGTTCTGTAGACCTCAGCACCGTATTTTATTTCAACGGCTTGTTTAGACTGAGTTAGGAAGTGTCCAACTCTTTGATTTTGTTCAAGAAAGAATTTTTTGGGATTCTCCGGTATATAGCAAAAGCTAAAAAATGTTCTAATTTGTTATTTCATCACACAACTCATTAATTTTTGGTGACAAGTTTCAAGTCTTGGTTTGACTCATCAACAGGTCCCAAATAGCGAAATTGGGTGATTTGAAAAACAAATGAAAAAATGAAAAAAAGAGAAGAAAGAAATGAAAAGTTTGAGAAAAATAGAAAAAACATTTTTTTTTTATTTATTAAAAAAATGTAAAAATTTATTTAAAGAAGCAGATTCATTCGAAGCGAATCGAACCTGTATACGCCACGTAGTGGGCTGAAAAATAAAGAAGAAAAGGGAAGAAGAAGAAGCGTTTCGTGTCAGCAGAAAATTAAGTTTAACCCGGTAAAAAGTCCAAAAGAGTAATCTTTTTATTTATTTACTCTTTGAGTAAAATCTACGAAATTCTCCATTGGAAACTGTCGGCAAGAAATTAGTTTACTGACTAATTCTTCGTATGTTTCTCGAGGAAGATAAGTTCTATTCAACAGGGCCTCAAGCTCATCTAAAGATGTCCAACTGGACGAAGTAATTACTTGATAAGCTTCCCCGCGAAGACGGGTAGGCAGAATTTGTATAAAGGCACTCTTTTCCTCTTCACCTAGGCACTGAAGGACTTGTTTGCAACATCCCAAGAAAGTTTGCAGCTCTATGCCACGGTATGGGTTATTTTCACCCGAAAACAAAAACCATTTGTGCGGTCAACTTGACTACTTTCGAGTAATCTACTGGCATTGTGAGAATTTTATTTGTTCCGAGAATGCGCGGAACACTTATATTTTCACTTATTTCTTCTAAAGTGGATTCCAATAGGGAATCGCCTAACCAATTAAAAACAATATCACTCGTGGATGCTTCGTCTATACTAATTTCACTTTGATTTAATGAATAGGAGTGCGAAAATCCGGAAAATTGTTCGAGATCTTTTTTAAACCTCTCAGTTTCCTTTTTAAAATTTGTTACTTTTGCTCTCCGTTATTTATGTGATTGCTTTATTTGCCTATCACACTGATGAACGGATAGTTTTTCGGATTTTCGCACTTGTTCTAATAGTTTATCTAAATAAAACTGAAGACTTACTTTACCAGTTCCTGGCAAGATAGTTCCGCTGCGTAGGGAGATTCCTAGTTGATGAGCTATTTGAGATGGTGGCTGCTTTGTTGTCTCCTGTGTTTTGCAGCCTGTTTTGATGTTTCTTTGAGATGTCTCGATTTGTTCTTCTGGGTTGCCTCCTGTGAGCCGGGGCGAGTTGTGCTTGGGGTCGCCCGGTAAGGAAGATTGTTGAGTCTGCTTCTCTTTGTCCTTTGGGTTGCCTACTGTGAGCCTGGGCGAGTTGTCCTTAGGATCGCCCGGCAAGGAAGATTGTTGAGCAGGTTGAACTGGCTGTGCAGCAATGTGTATTTCTTCCTGTGGTGCCTCCGGGGAGTTGTTGTTGCTCATCAACACTTCGTGTAACCTGTCTAGGCCACAGGCTTGTAGATCTCGGCTGGTTGTTACTCGTTGTCCTCAGGAGAGTAGGTCCTTTGGTAAAGATAGTGCCCTCAAGGCCAGACTCAGCCCCAAGATAAAGGATTTGGGTGTCTTTTCCAGCACTATCCTACCGGCTGCGCCAAAATTGTTGTGTATTCCTTCCAAAGATAAGAAGAGGAACACACTGTGGTCCTTGGCTCCTGGTTGTCCTCACGAGTTTTCTGTAAATATACAATACTCTTCCTTTTCGGAAAAGGTTAGCTATTTATTTTATTAATGGATGTACCCAACGCTACCACACGAATTATCGAATTAAAAGTCCGTTTTATTTTAGAATTTCGATTACTTTATTTTTCAAAAAAACTTCTATTATAGTAAGAACTTTTACTAAAAACTTAAAACTTTTATTAATACAACAACTTTTATTAGAAACGCGAGAACCACCGTTATTAGTTTAATTCTTTCAACCCGCGAACTAAAACTCCAACTCGAAACTGTTCACTCAAAACTGTGCTCAAAAACTGCGCTCCTCATGTCCAGTGACGAGTCTTTTAAAGAAAGGCTCAGTCGTTTCAGCCCTCTCATTGGTCACTTGAATTGACCTATAGGAATCTTCATTCCCTAAAATCAGCATGTCAGACCGGAGAAAGAATCAGCCAATCAGAATTGTTCAATTCCTTCCCACAGTCCAACATTGCTGAATCGTAAAAACGAGCCACAAAATTTCCTATGCTAAAAATATATCCACTTGTTAAATTTTCCTGGACGGCGGATTGCAACATGATCAGTATACTTGAGTGAGATAAGCAAGCGCATTTTTCTCACAGTCAATTATGCTGACCCATCGAAAAATGTTTAGCGCTTGACACCTGATCTGTTTACTTGAATGAAATAAACATGCGCGCCTTTCTCACGGTCAATAATGTTTAGCGCGTGCATATTTCATCCGAAATATTATACGTGTTTGTCACATAATTTCTTGTCGTGCAGACAGAATTATTTGGGGCATGTGCCCTTGAATATGACTACGTCCGTTTGGACATGAGAAGATGATTTGTATATGTGCTGCTTAGATAGCCTGGCACATGTATACTTGAATCTGAGCCCTGGAATTTGTTTATTCGTTTCAAACATAAATTGGCTCATGTTAATTTATGAATGCGTTTTTGGACCCACTTTTAGAATTAAAGGAATTTATGGATGCATTTTGTTATGCATGCATAAATTTCGTTATGTATACAACAGACTTCACTTCAAAAACTTTCCGCTAACCAAGTCACCTCTGCACAAATATTTGAAAAATCGTTCAACAACTACAAAACTACTGATGTAGAAAAACGAACGAAAGGTCTTATTTTTGAGCGATTAACCGCTCTAAGCGAAATTCGGTCAAATTATAAGAAACATATACAATTATCCAACCCACGCAGGCTTTGGAAGATCTTGAGCTTCAAAAGTACGGTTATTTCGCAAGCGATCATTTTTCAAAGGTGGAAAATCAATACTATACCTTTCGAGGTATTCTTAGAGATGCACTAGATGCATTCGAAACAAAAGTAGATTCAAAGCCAAACACGGAGAATGAATCTTTTTCGTTTCTGAGGTTACCTAGCATCACAATCCCAAAGTTGTCAGGGTCATATGAGTCATGGAGGTCGTTTCGCGATCTATTCCAGTCACTGGTGCATACAAATTATGCGTTATCTCCAGTGCAGAAATTGCATTATTTAAAATCTAATATTTCTGGAGAAGCAAAACATTTGTTGCGTCAGCTTCCAATGACCAATGCGAGTTACGACAACACATGGAAGATATTGCTCAATAGGTAAGACAATAAGCGAGTATTAATTAATGCTCAGCTAAAAATTCTATTCAATCTACCTAAAGCGACACACGAGTCAGCCAAGGCAATAAAAACTGTGCTAGACAAATCGTCAGAATGCATATATGAGCTCGAAGCATTGGAAGTCCCCACTAAACACTGGGATATAATCCTGATTTACATGCTAGTGCAATGGTTACCAGCAGAGACGCATCGCTTATGGGAACAAGAAGTGAATAGTACAAATGAACTTCCTACCCTAGAATGTCTAAAGGCCTTTCTAGAGACGATATTCCGAACTCTAGAAGCAATTTCAGAAGCAAAACCATATTCTGTAACCAAACCAGCTCAAATTCCAAGAGCATCCACTCACCTTTCATCATCTGGTCTGTTATATGCTACATTTATTTTTTCTACCTTCCCTGCTCGCCGGGCGTGGAGCAGGTGATATATCCATAAAACTCAAATACTGTATCAAACACTCAATGGTATACCAGAAGTCAAACACAATCCTTTAATTTTTTGTTATTCTTTATAATTAACCATTCACTTCTTAGTATAATTCACAATTTGTTTTATTTTCTTAATTAAGATTCACAAGCTGACCCCTTATAACAACTACAACTTCTTCTTGTTTTCAATAAGTTCTCTTTTTTAAGCTTTTTTTTTTAATTCACTGTTTTGTTTTTGACAACCCCCTTTTTTTTGTGTTTTACTTACAATTGAAGACCAGTGTCCATGCCGACAGAAGTTTCTTAAAATCGAACCCCAAAAACCGAGCTCACCTTTCGATGGGTAATTACAACCGCCACGTACCTAATTTTTACAACACAACTCGTTTTTTTTATTTAAAATTCGACTGCCGCGTTCTCACCCGCCGATTCAGAGATTTAAAAACCAACTCGGCTCTTGATCACTTTCGTCGCGATCAAGAGCCTTCGTTCAGGGTAGAAAATGAATAGTTGCATTTTTACCCTGAGAATATTTTTCATTTATTCTGGACTTGTTTAAACAAGTCCAGAATATTTTTCGTGGACGGAGGCTTGAAATTTGATGCTTTTATAAACATCAGCCACTGTCACGACGATTAAAATTGCGACGCGCGTATACATATAATGTATGTATTTTCGCGACGCGCTCTTCTTATCGCGAAAGCTTTTTTGTGATATGTATGTACGTTCGTACATACATATTGCAATTTTCACGACAAATCGTACTGAAGGTACGATTTGTCTTTTATTTTATTTTTCAAATTAAATATTTCTACTGGCAAATTTTGCTGAAGGCAAAATTTGCCATGGGAATAATTATGTTTCAACTCTATGGAATGTGATTGAATAGATAAGCTAACCACGTTTTAGGCATGGTTAGCTTATGTGAAAATTTTATGGATGAAATATTTTAATATTTTTTAAATTTTATTTATTTATAATTAGGTATTTGTTTTAGGCTTTTTTAGGCAGGTATAATTTACGTATGTAACAATCCTTCCCCCTGAGAAAAAGAGAATTATTCTTTGAAGAGGAAGTTATTGTGGGTGCGTTTTTTGTGGCTCGGAGTCCGGTCGGTTCGTCGGTTTTCGGTTGAGTTTACAGAACTTTGTTTGTTCTTTTATTTTCAAGTTTTTTACTATTGTTTTTGGTTTAATATATACTCTTATTTATTTATTCTTTTATTTTTTGCTAATAATTTAATTATTATTTTCTAATTATTTGTTTTGGTAGGAGCCTGGTGAAACTTATTCTGTTTTTAAAGTTTTCTTTTTTTCTTATTAACTATGTATTATTTTAAATTACATTTTACTATTTCTATTTTTATATACTACCCCCTGCTTTTTAAAATTGTGTCTTGGTTGAGTTTTTTTTTTTTCTTTAATAAATCGTAACAACTATTCCTAAATCGCCTCGACTTTTTATTTTCATTACCTTTCGTTTTTCAGGTTTCCTGGTTTGGCTTCGGTTCTTTTACTTCCTGAGTGGTTGTGGTTTTGCAAACTTACAATTTTTAAAGGAGTTTTTTTGTTAAAACACTTTTTGTGGCTTGGTCAACCCCTCCCCCCTTCGCATTCGAGGATGTTTCCGAAGAGGACTGGGAGTAATAATGTAACCGGGACATCTGAATTTTGTCTTGTGTTTGATTTGTTTTTTTTTTTGTAACTTTCCTATCTTCCTTTTTTTTTAAAAAAATAAAGAAAATTACTTACCGCCCCCCATTTGAGCTGTTATCATTTTTCTTGCCCTTTTTCTTTCTTTTCGTTTTATGTTTTTGCAGGAGGACTAAAGGAAGACCAAAAGCAGACCAAATACCTTAGCTTTATTTGTTGGTTTTTCCTCTTTTCTTTTTTTTGTGTGATTGACTTGGCTTGGTGTCTTCGGTCGGCGCGGTTTCGGTTGAGTTTACACAATTTTGGGCTAACAATTAGTTTTTTTTTTGTATATCTCTTATTCTATTGGCTAGGTTTGATTTGTTGTTTTAATATTAATTGTTATTTACTATTTTATTCCCTAATTATAAGTTTAGTTAAAAACATTTTTTTTTGTGTAGCCTTATATAATTTTATGTTATTTTTTCGTTCGGCTAGGCTTTACATTTTGTTTTTGTATGTCTAATAATTTCTAATTTTGGTATAAAAAAAAATGCTTTTTGCGTGCGGTAGCCTGGTAAAGCTTTTGTTTACTGGTCTGTTCCTTATCACCTAGATTTCCAACTGGTTAAACTTACATCTGCGGTTATTTCGCAGATTTAGACACGGCCTTCTTTTCACATGATTTTCTTTAGTTTTTTCTTTCTACAAATGCAACCGTTTCTATAGTTTTTTGTTATTTTATCTTTTCTAGAATTCTAGGGCATTCTATTTTAATTCATTTATATTTCTATCGTTATTTTTATTTCTAGCTTTAGTTTATTTATTTTATGCCTTTCTTTCTAAGTTTTTTTTTTTTTAAACAGGTTTAATTTATAATTGAAATTTCTTTCCTCTTATTTTATTTTTATGTAGCATTAGTTCTAACGCATTCTGTGTTATTCTGTGATTTTATTTAGATTTTCTTTAATTCTATGTTTTCATAGGTATTTTTATTTTTTCTAATGCATATACGTTTTATTCTTTTGCACTATTATTAATTATACTATATATATTCATATGTTGCTGTTTTTTTTTGTTAGTTCGTTACATATACTTAGGTTGATATAAATATACATATGTAGATTCTCCTTGAACGCTTTACCAGGACTACTTTTTGTTTTGTCCAACATTAGAACGACCTTGTTTAAATTAATTTGTTGAGCTATGTTGACAGTATCAGTGTCGCATTTTTACATTATTTGAACCGATTTGGTTTTAGCGAGGCTCCTAGTTCGCCTTAAACTGGGTTGGGGAGCAGGAGTTCGCTCTTCTAAAGGAATTCCCTCTGATAAAACTTCGGGGTTACCCGGTGGTTGATTCCTCTGTTGTCTCATCTTGATGACAACAGGGTTAAGATATTTTACTGCTACAGCGATCATTATGGCCAGAACTAGTAGGCTCGTAAATGATAGAGAAGTTGTGGACAGGATATGGGAGTTTTTACTTGATATCTTTTCTTGGTATTTATTTATTTTATTTTGGATTTCTTCCAGCGAATGGGTGGCAGTATAACTTGATTTATGGATATCATCTCCCGTTAAAATTTCCATTGGAACTTGGTTTTGGATTTGAGGCTCTGGTAAAATGTCAGCCAGACTCAAATTCAATAAGGACTTATTAAATTTTGGGAATTGTTTGGGTTGAATTATTTTCAGCGCGTGTTTACTTTGACCTTCACATTTGAGCACTTCGTCACTTATTTGCACTTGACATGGTTGCGTTATCTCAAGTATCCCTTGTCCTTCCATTTTCGAGATTCCAAAGTGATCTGGACATGTGATATGTAACACCGTGGAGGTAATAAATGAAAATAGCCACGTATTGGGCTTGCTTAGTTTGATCAGCATGTCTTTTTGGGGAGCTTGTACTGTGGTGCTGCATTTGGGCACTTCATTTAAAGGGTTGTATAGCAATTTAATGGCACATTCGTTGGATGTTGTCGCTTTGATTATAGGCGTGGTCAGCCGGCCTACATACGTGTTTTCTTCCAAATTACTTGTTATTTTCATGAAACTTTTCATGTCATCGCCTTTTAATAAGAGAAATTCCTGAGTTTTTGCGCTATTGGCTATGTATGAATATGTATGAATATGTCTGGAATTAATGAATAATTTGCTGACTTGGGTACAGGATAGCATTGAATCTGTTGTAGCCTCATTTTTGACAGGTTAAAAATTGGGAGAGTAATTCTCACCACCAATTTGTTTTGCATAAAGAGCTTCTGCTGTCTGATATAGGACAGATAGACAATTTTGGTCATTTGGGCAATTCGAGGCCGTCTTGCGGTATATCTCCAACAGATTTTTGGGAGACATTAGGAGTGGATGAATATGATTGGTTTTACTAGCCATTATTATATCCAGGAGGGCTTGTTGTCGATATTCAACTTCGATGATTTGGAGCAATAAGCTTGATATAATCTCTTGTCTTAGTTGCCTCCTAGTTAAATCATCGGCCACATGGTGGAGATCGTTTATCTGGTGGGCTATTTTTTGTTGTCTGTCTATTAACATAGCCAGCGGTTTTTGAATCTTTTCCAAGGTAGTTTTTACAACACTGATTTGTTGTTTTCTAGCTCGGCTAGGGCTTTTGTATTTGATTCAAGTTCTTCTAACCTGCTGTAAATTTCTTTCTCGTTATTGCTGTCCATAGTGCCAAACAAAAAGTGCATTGCACTGCCTATTCCGTCAAATAGCGATCAGGCCTTGCGTTTTCCTGGTACTAGTTCCTTTATAGTTTCCGTGCGCTTTCGTATGCTGCCTATTATAGCGTGTATGTGTAGTTGCTGCACGTTACACAGGTCTTCTGGGTTGGTTACATTTATGCGTAGTTTATGCACTAAGTTCTCTGCATATTCTGCTAGCTTCATCTGGGTATCTAACTCATCCAAATCTATTTCGGTGAGAACATTCCAGGTGTCATGATATACAATGAGATTTCCCAGGTCCTCGAAATGTTTGCATTTAGCTGGGTCATTACATAAGGTTTGTCAGCAATTGCTCCAGTTGTGTACTGGATGAAGAGGGCAACTATGATGAATTTTAGCGCCATTTATGTGGACAATTCAGAAGAAGAAAACATTCCTTTAAGCATATTTGTACTTGCATTGTGCCGTTTTAAACTGGGCAGTGGAGTGACTCCACCGCAAATGTTTATGGGGAGGCATTGAAATGAGGTTTAATGGACACTGTAGTAGGAATTTTAAGTCAACTTGGTTCATTTTTGTTCAACATGCTTTTACTCGAAATATGGTTTTAAGCGATTATTATGTACCGTTACGATACGTTTACCAATTTTGTTGGTGGTATTCACATCACTTGGTATTGCGATTAACTGATAAGGTCCTACCCAGATTTGAGAAAGCTTATGTTTTCTGCTTTCATTCTTGATGAGGACCTTGTCTCCTACATGGAAAGTTAGGGGCCGTTCTGTCTTATCTTAGTACCCCTTTGAGCGCTGTTTACTTGCCAATAAATTCTTTCGTGTCGTGGCATATGATTTTTGGAGCTTATTCTTCAATATGTGATAGTAGCTCTCATGATTGTAAACGGGTTCGGGATCCCGTTTTTAATTTGATGGGACATACGCTGTGAAGCCGTATAGGCAGTCCATTGGGGTACGTTTAGTACCCTCGTGTTTACTGTTATTATACACGAATGCAGCGGTTCGTAGGTTTTGGTCCCATGTTTTGGGATTTTCATCTACGATTGTTCGCAGGTATTCTATCAGGGGTCTATGTGCACGCTCTAGTGCTCCATTAGACTGTGGCTGGTATGCTGAAGTCTGTAACTTCTTTACCTTTAGAAGCTTACATACTCTTTTGAATAATTCACTCAGGAAATTTGTTCCCTGATCGGTGAGTATTCTTTTGGGTATGCGATAGCGCGTAACGATTTCATTAAAGAAAACTTGCGCTACTGTGACTGCTTCTGCATTAGGTATTGCATACCAGTCGACAAATTTTGTTAAATTATCTTGGAAGGTCAAGATATATTTGTTACCTGATGTGGTCTCTTCTAATGGACCTACAATATCGAGGTAAACTTTGTCGAACGGTTGCTCCGCGATGTCCGTGATAACCATTGGCATTTTATATTGTGGTGATGCTTTCATCGTCTGGCACTTTGGGCATTTTTTAATGTATTTCTTGATGTCGCTAAGCATGTATCTCCACCAATACTTGCGTCTTATGCGTTTGTAAGTTTTTATGACACTTTGATGTCCACCAAATGGAGAATCGTGATAATCTTTTAAGATTGTTCGGATTTCCGTAGGGCTCGTGATAACTTCGGGTGTCTTGCCAGTACTTACTTTTTGCTCAAGCGATGCTGGGTTTAGTTTTTCCGCCTCCGTGTGTTGAATTTCGTTTTGGTCCGCTTTCGTGTGCTCTTCTGTCTCCACACTGGAGCTATTTAATGTCTCTTGAGCCTTTTGCTTCCTCCACATCTGAGTCCATCGTGTGGTGGACTAGGGCTTTTACCGTTAAGGTATTGCCTAAACTGTCTTCCTGTAATGCTTGAGGGATGCGACTTAGTGCATCTGCATTAGTGTTGTACTTCCCTGGTTTATATTCGATGTTGTAATCGAATTCAGATAATTTGTGGTGAAGTCTCACCAAACGGGAAGTAGGGTCTTTCACATTGAAGACTCCTTTGAGAGGTTTATGGGCAGTATAGACCGTGAATTTCCGGCCTTGAAGATAGCACCTGAAATTCTTGGTAGCCCAGACAATAGCCAATAACTCTTTCTCTATAGTAGAGTAATTTCTTTCGGCTTTGTTTAATGTCCGCCTTGCATAGGCAATGGGCTGGTCCTTTCCGACTTCCCCTTGAGAAAGCACAGCTCCCTCAGCCTCGTTACTTGCATCTGTAGTAAGATTAAAAGATTTCGAAAAATCGGGGTAAATTAAAAGTGGTGGAGAAATTAAAGCGTTTTTTATGCTTTGAAATGCTTCTTGGCATTTCTCTGTCCAAGTGAATTTTACATCCTTTCGGAGTAAATTTGTGATTGGATGTACAATTTTGGAGAAGTCTGGAATGAATTTCCTGTAGTAATTGGCAAATCCTAAAAATGACTGAACTTGCCTTACTGTTCTTGGAACAGGAAATGTTTGGACGCAGGCCGTCTTACTTGGGTCTGGTAGGGCTCCTTCGCTAGAACATTTATGTCCTACGTAAACAACTTCTCTTCGTAGAAACTGGCACCTCTCTAGCTGCAGTTTTAAGTTGTTCTCTCTCAACTTATTGAAGACTTTCCTCAACTTTTCGTTGTGGTCATTTAAATTTTTACCATAGATGACGATGTCATCTAGGTAGACAAAACATTCGAGGCCTTCTAGGCCTGTTAAGACAAATTTCATTGGGCGCTGAAATGTGGCGGGGGTTCCTTTGAGCCCGAATGGCATACGTTTGAACTCATAGTGCCCATAACTTGCGCTGAAAGCAGTTTTATGTCGATCTTTTTTGTCGACGAGAACTTGGTGATAGCCGTTGGCCAAATCGAGTTTGGTGAAATACCTTGCGTGGCCTAGTTGGTCGAAAATATCCTCGATTCGGGGTAGCGAGAATGCGTCTCCAATTGTCTTTTCGTTTAACTTGCGAAAGTCGACAACGACGCGCCACCTTTTTTCACCGTCTGGTCCCGCTTTCTTGGGGACAACTAGTAGAGGTGAATTCCAAGGGCTTTTACTAGACTGGACTATCCCGCTGTCTAGCATTTCTTTTAGCTGCTCATTAATTACTCTCCGCTGTGTTTCAGGTAAGCGGTACATTTTTTGATTGATTGATGCTTGATCTTGCACCAATGGAATATTATGCGTTATCGCATTTGTATAGGTGAGTTTGTCACCTTTGAGGAAGAAGATATCGTTATACTCTTCGCAGAGTTCTGATATCGAAATTTTTTCTTCCGCGGTCAAATTAGGGTCCAGGCTGAGTTCCTGCTCTAGCCTAGAAATACGCGGGTATTGTTTTGGGTCTTCCGGAGTCTCATTATCCGGGTATAGATATCGTACATGTTGTAAAATTGCTGATTTTTCAGCTGAATTTTGGGTTGACTTTTTCTTCCTGTTTAACTTGTTACCTGTAGGTATATGAGGCTTATTTGATTCCTTTTGAGACTTTATTTCGTTATTTTTAGCATGTTGCAAGGTATTTGCTTCCTGCTTTGTTGACGGCTGAGTATGGTACACCTGTGTGGTCTTTGCCTTGGGTTGTGTGATATACTCATGCGCGTCAATGCTATTGCTTTTTGACCATTAAGAATTTTTTGTGTTGTGTGACGGTGGAGTAATATGCACCTTTAAGATAGGCTTTAGCGACTTGCTACCGTTCTTTTATGGCCGTTGTTTGTTTAATAGTGACTTATGCCTCGGGACTTTGGACGGAAGAGTTATATGCACCTTTTTGGCAGGCTTTAGACATTCAGTTCCGTCTCTTGTGGTGTTTGGTATTGCCTCTTTATTTGGTATGGGAAGGTGCGTTTGGTTGTGGTCTCTTGTGTGTGTTAATGGGACTATGGTGTAGTCGTTTATTGGAAATAGCTGTAACTTTAAGCTGTGTATGACTACTTGATGACTGTTAGCGTTGAGAATACTAACCAGCACTAATTCTTCTCCAGATGACAGTAAACTGTTTGCCAAGAAGACTCCATCGCTTATTTCTTGTGATAAACAGCGCATTTCTTCTTGAGTTTGTAACGGGACTGGGGGCAACAATTTGAGAGCGCGCAGGTATGCAGATTGGTTCCTTAAAGGTAACCAATTGCTGCCTGATTTCATCTGTCTCTTGTTCGCCCAGACAGCTTTTTTCATATTCCTTGGGCTCTTTTGGAGCTTGGCAGCCAGCGTTTCTCGTTTGAGAAGCCTTGTAGACACTGCAGGTGGATAGTTCAGCCTGTTTAGACTCTACCTCTTCTGCAAGTGTTCTTACTTCGACTGCTTTTTCAGAATGTAGCTTGTCCGTTTCAAACTCTAATGTCAAAGCAAATTCATCGGGATTAGTCTCCGTGCGAGGAAACCTTAGTGCCTTATTAGGACCCTCAACGTTACAGTTTTTTGCTTGGAAATCATTTCCTTGAAGTCCATCATCGGAAAGGCCAGGCAAGTTCTTTACGACTTGAAACTTGCAGGGAATTTTGCTTTTGAAAACGAAGTTTCCCTGGCAATTTCCCAGCGTCTTTCCGGTACCAATTGGGGTCTGAGTGTACATGCCTCATTGTGGTTAATTTCCTTTCAGATCTTTTGATGACCTTTTCTTTATTATACTTACCTCAGCGCCTGTGTCTACTACTAGTTTAGTGTGGCCGTTCAGGCCTATGTCTAAAGGAAATGTTACTGTAGCGACACTGGAATCGGGCTGCTGAGGAGACCCTATTTTATTAGATGGGAGATTTATAGTCGAGCCGGGGAGTTTTGGGTCGACTGTACGTCGTTTCCCTGGCTCCGGGCTTCCCATTAACGTTTTTGTTGGCAGTTATTTACTGCATGTCGGGAACGACCACAAAGTTCACACCTTTTTCGCACATTATAGACTCTTGAGTTGTTGCTGGGGTTTTGCGGCTTTCTAGGACGTTGATTTGGTGGTCCACTATTGTTGTGTGGTCTCTGGAAACTATTGTCGTTTCTTCTGCAGTCACGCACGTCATGGTTATACATTTTACAGTTCACACAATAAGGCGTATTTTTCCTTTTGAGGCAATCAGTATATGTGTGGCCTCTTAGATTACAAAAACTACAACTGATTTTATTTAAATAGGTATTTTTATTATTTCCATTATAAATTTTATTTGGCGATCTTGGTTCCTGTTTAATAAATGTTGTGCCGGCCTGTGTGAACTGTGACGTTGGTATGTGACTGCTTGGGTTAATGGGCCTATTGTTTTGCCGGGGATCCTGTGAGTAGGATATGATGCCAGGATTATATACGCTTTGATTTACTAGAGTACTACTTTGAGTTAAATGTGCGTTATTTGGTACACTGGTACAGGCAGAATTTGGCATTGTATTCTGCATCATATTTGTTTGGAATTGTCCTGGAGGTTGCAGGAATAGAGCATTTTGCTGGAGACGCTCCATGTCAAGTGCTCTTTGTACGAGGTCATCCACCGTGCCGTCTGTCATGGTCAGAAGGTATTGGCACATATACGGGTTATTGACTCCTGTTTTTAGTGCGTTTTTCGCGAAATCTTCCAGCTGCGTTTTAACAGCTGGTGCTGATGTTGCTCCGTATTTGGATTCTGCTGCTTCATTGCAGAGTGCCACCAGCATTTGTTTTACTTGTGCCGTGAGGCTGTGAGGTTTTCCAAAGGGTACTGCCTGGTAGTGATTAATTTATTTACCAGTTCCTGGTAAGTTTCCCTAGGCAGGTATGTGCGATTTAGCCGTTCTTCTACCTCTTTGAAAGTAGTAGGCATATTTGAGGCGAAAAGCTGGTAAGCTTCCCTCGAAGTCTGGTGGGGAAGATTTGTAGGAAAGCTGTTAACTCTTCCACCGAAATGCACTGAATCACTTGTCTGCAGCATCCTAGGAAAGTTTGGAGCTCAAGACTCAATTTTGGGTGCTGTTCTCCCGAAAATAAGGGAACGATCTGGGCAGTTAGCTTTGCGATTTTTGCGTAATCTGCCATGTTTAAATTGGGGATTCTGAAACTAGAGTTTGACACTTTTGGGGAGCTGGTTTCTTCTATGCTGGTTTCCAGAAGGGAGTCGCCCAGCCAATTCAATGGGATTTCACTCACGCTGGAATCACTAACACTGTCTTCAATGGCACCTTCTCTTAATTCTACACTATTATTTGTAATTTCTGTTTCGAGAGAGTGCGAGAGTTCCCCAAACTGCTTTAAGCTTTCTTTAAATTTTTCCGTACTTTCTTTGAATTGCGCGATTTGCTCATGCCGCCGTTCACGGGACTTTTTGAGCTCTTTATCGATAGAATCGCACTGTATAACAGAAAGTTCGGTGGAGTCTCGCACTTTCCCCTCTAGATATTTCAAATAATTTTCTAAATTTAAATTAGAAGGTCTTACTTACGGTGAGGAAGAATGTTGTGGAGTTGTTGAAATTGGTGAGATTTCCTGCGGCATCTCCTGGTGGGAGCTTTCTTCGCTCATGAACCGGCGTATGTAAAATTTGCAGCTAGGGGGGCTTCTGCCGTCTTAATTCCCTTCGTTCAAATTGAGAGGGAGGCTTATTGCCTTCTTCGAGGTCCCTCTCAATTCAGGATCGTTGGTTTTCTTGGTTGGAGTTCTTTTGCTGCTGGGGGGCCCGTGGCCTTCTTAATTTCCCCTGGATAAAAGCTGAAAGGGGGCGCGTTGCCTACTTCGAAGTCCCTTTCAGCTCCGGATCGCAGATTGGAGTGTATCTGATCTTCCTTCAGGTTTTCGCGTTGGGATTTTCCTTTTAATGTGGGCGTCTATTTTTCCTGGGCTGGGATGAAGCCCGCTATTGTCCCACGTTGGCACTTTGTGCTTTGATGAGGGGGTGGCTGCGTGGCTTTCAAACAGAGGCAGTTAAAGCTGTCCGACCCCCGAGCGTTGGGAGCCGACAAGGTCGAAATAATCCTGAAGCCAGACTCAACCTCAGGCCGAGGGTAGGGTGTCTTGCCCAATATTCGATCCTGTCCTTAACTCCTTTTCGATTCGCAGGATAGAGGGTTTTCGAGCGCTTATACTTTGTTTGTGTTGCAAAGTAGGCTTCCTCTATCCTACCGGCTGCGCCAATTTTGTTATATGCTACATTTATTTTTCCTACCTTCCCTGCTCGCCGGGCGTGCAGCAGGTGATATATCCATAAAACTCAAATACTGTATCAAACACTCAATGGTATACCAGAAGTCAAACACAATCCTTTAATGTTTTGTTATTCTTTATAATTAACCATTCACTTCTCAGTATAATTCACAATTTGTTTTATTTTCTTAATTAAGATTCACAAGCTGACCCCTTATAACAACTACAACTTCTTCTTGTTTTCAATAATTTCTCTTTTTTAAGCTGTTTTTTTAAATTCACTGTTTTGTTTTTGACAACCCTCTTTTTTTGTGTGTTTTACTTACAACCGAAGACCAGTGCCCATGCCGACAGAAGTTTCTTAAAATCGAACCCAAAAAACCGAACTCACGTTTCGATGGGTAATTACAACCGCCACGTACCTAATTTTTAAAACACAACTCGTTTTTTTTATTTAAAATTCGACTGCCGCGTTCTCAACCGCCGATTCAGATATTTAAAAATCAACTCGGCTCTTGATCACTTTCGTCGCGATCAAGAGCCTTCGTTCAGGGTAGAAATGCATAGTTGCATTTTTACCCTGAGAATATTTTTCATTTATTCTGGACTTGATTAATTAAGTCCAGAATATTTTTCGTGGACGGAGGCTTGAAATTTGATGCTTTTATAAACATCAGCCACTGTCACGACGATTAAAATAGCGACGCGCATATAAATATAATGTATTTTCGCGACGCGCTCTTCTTATCGCGAAAGCTTTTTTGTGATATGTATGTACGTTCGTACATACATATTGCAATTTTCACGACAAATCGTACTGAAGGTACGATTTGTCTTTTATTTTATTTTTCAAATTAAATATTTCTACTGGCAAATTTTGCTGAAGGCAAAATTTGCCATGGGAATAATTTTGCTTCAACTCTATGCAATGTGAAGAAAATTGCTGACGCAATTTTCTTCACTGATTAAATAGATAAGCTAACCACGTTTTAGGCATGGTTAGCTTATGTGAAAATTTTATGGATGAAATATTTTAATATTTTTTAAATTTTATTTATTTATAATTAGGTATTTGTTTTAGGCTTTTTTAGGCAAGTATAATTTACGTATGTAACAGGTGACAGATGTATAATGTGCAAAGAGCAACATCGAATATTCAAATGCTCGAAATTTATTAAACAAGACGTAGATTCAAGATTCAAAATTGTCACGTCAAACAACTTGTGCATTAACTGCCTTTCAAAAGGTCACAACTCGAAGTTTTGCTCAAGCAAATTCACGTGTCAGCGATGTGGAAGGAAACATCATTCCTTACTCCATAGGAATAACGAAACTCCACAGGGTTTGATCAAAGCATCAGAAAACCCAGATATACAAGTTCAACCATCACCTTCCACGTCCAATCTTCATACGCTTCACGCGAATCAATCAGCACGAACTACACAAGCCTTGCTTGCCACAGCATTGGTGAAAGTTCCGTCAAAAAAGGGTAACACGCTTACTCTACGAACCTTGATTGACTCAGGCTCTCAAGTCACGTTCATAACACAAGCCGCCGCACGCAAGCTGCAATTGGACATTGTGAACACGTCGAAACAAATCACTGGCTTTGAACTGTCAGAAGCTGCGTTTGTTAAAAACCAAGCAGGAATGAACATACACCCTTATTCAACATCGAATAAAGCAACAAAAATTAATGCCCTTATCGTGAATACTATCACAGATATATTACCTCCGTCCACCATTCCAAACAAGGAATGGAGTCATGTACGTTATCTGCAACTCGCCGATCCACACTTTTTCAAGCCAGGAAAAATTGACCTGCTCTTATGAGCGGATGTATACGGAGAAATCCTCTTAGCAGGATTACGAAAAGGTCCTCCAGGAATACCAATCGCGCAAAATAGCACGCTCGGTTGGATTCTTTTCGGAAGTCTAAAAAACACATCCACAATCTCCACAGCGTCTACTTTAATAGCAAACGCTCACTACGAGCATAAGTCTTTACTGGGTAAACTTCAACGACGGTTTCGAGAGACCGAAAAAGTTACTCCAGGAAGAACCTTGTATAAAGAAGATCGAGATTGTGAAGGTTATCATCAAAAGGCTAATTGTCGAAACGCCAAAGGCCAATATCAAGCTCATTTTCCCTTTATAAAATATAGTTCCAGCTTAGGCCACTCTCGCGGCATGACTTTACGTCGAGTTTACAATCAAAAGCCCCAAACAATCTTGCCAAAAGATAGTGACTTGACAAGATTAACAAATAATTCACGCGAAAGCCGTACATTGAGGTATACAATTGGTTCTGTCCACATAAGAAGTAAATTAGTACACCCCAAGAGTAGATAAGACAATTACTAACAAACGACTTTATTGCGGGTACTGACTGTAATAAAGATTCTTGCTGCGGGTCTCGACTGTAGTAAGAAAATCACTAACACAAAACACTTTAGTGCGGGTATCGACTGTAATAAAGAGTCTTATTGCGGGTTTCGACTGTAATAAGACAATTCCTAACAAATCCACTTTATTCCGGGTATCGACTGCAATAAAGAATATCCTCATCTCACACCTCAGTCAAATAAAAGGTCAAGTAAATCAGCTGCTATATATCGATCAGGTGAGTACAAGTCAATTGCTACAGTTGTGTAAATCAAATTTATATATTAATCATTTAATAAACATTGGTTTCAGCTTTTTATATTATAATATATATTTATATATCTTGTAGCTCTCAAGTTTTAGTATTTATTGACCTTGAAACATTTAGTGCAGTGAATAAACAAATAAACCACTAGCTTTATACCAGTGGCATAAATTTCACTACACCTTTCATTTATTGCATGTACGCTCTGACTACGGGCAGTACAACTTCAGCTTTTGGTATATTGACTATGCTTGTGTCTTGTATAGCATTTGGATTAGATTTCACGAACGCTTTTTGCTCTTCCTGTAGATTTGCTAATAGTTCAATATACTCTTCTATGGCATCTTCATAAATGGTACTTGAGCTATATTTTTCTGCTTGTTCGTTATCGGATTGACAGATGAGTGTGTTAGTTTGGACGAACTGTGTCCAAATTGAATTCACTGTGTCAATACGTGTTTTGTAGTAGCTATCCGTTCTTCTACTACTGCCAGCCTTTTTGTGATTTGCGGTGGCCTTTTCAAGTTGTGTTTTTAAGGCTCTGTGTGATTTTATTAATTGTTTGATATCTGCGATATTACTGTTTCAGTATATCCGGCTTTAAAGGACCAATGTTTTATTTTAACTTATTCTGAGGCTAAACATAACAGAAGTTGGCAGGCGCCGGTTTAGATAAGATGTACTGAAATTCAGAGTATTTTTATGGCAGAATCAATAACAATTTTTTTGTCTTCACTAGCCTTTTATTTAAAGTATAAAATAAAAGTACAAACCAAAAATATTCAAATTAATAAAAAATGAAAAATAAAGAAAAAGTCCAAAGTTGTAAATAAAATTAAATACAAAATGAAAATAGAGCAAATTAATGGTAAAAAATCAAAAAAAAACCAAGTAATGTATAAAAAATAAAACGAATCCAAATGATAATTTATCCGGTGAACTAAATGTGTAGTACCACATGTGTGGGCGTAAAAAGATGGCGCATGCAACACGGTGCAGAGAAATGAGGCGTGCAGCTGTGTGGCAACCAAGCAATAGCAACTTTTTAGTCTGAAAAATATAAAATTGAATTAGTTTTCTACCAATTATAGTTTTATTTAACAGATTGGGCGTCAGAACTTGCCCTTTTAAGGGGGACCGATTTCAATACCTCCGGTTTTGGATTGAAGCTGAAAGGTAGAGTTTTGTTTTTATTTTGATTTGGGCATCAATGCTTGCTCGTAACTACAGACTGATGTCAATTTCAATTCAACTGACACGTCTGGGATGAATGCTCAGATCGCAATGGCCACTGCGTTGAGTAGCGCGCTTTATATACGCTTCGAAAAGCATTGCGTCAAATGGGCTCCATTGTTCTCCATTATGAATGAGCGTGGTCGAGTGGTGTGGTGAGTAGAGACAGCTGTGTTGTCTTCTTATTCCGTTGCTGTTGACATTTGTATGTCATTTATTGAAATCGCTGGATGCTGATTATTGTCAGATAAGTATTCTTATATTCATGTAAAGAATTAATTTACTTTGTGTATATTTCTTTTGCTTTTGAAGTTTAACTGAAGCAAGGAGGAATATTGTGTAGCTGAGTATTGGGATTCCACTATTTTGTAGGAATTTGTCTCTTGTGAATTTGTTAATTCTTTTCTTTTAGGTTAGTGGATCGAACAATACATATTTAACATTTATAATAATTTTATTAATGGGGCATAAGCAACTAAATAAATAAACTGGAGTCTATAAACATAAATAAAAAAAAAACAAAAAAAACCCGTAAATTTTAATTATTTTATATTGTGATAAAATACATACTATATACATAAATAGATTTACAATGTCTGTGGCGAACAAAAATAGTACACCTAACGAAAATTAAAGTGAGCAAAATAATTCTGACACCAATACGCCAAGCGGTAGTGATTCTCAACCTGAAAGCAGAAATTTATCTCAATATGTGGCTACGCTCAAAATTCCACCTTTCTGGAATAACAGACCAGATCTGTCGTTCCTTCAAGTGGAAACTCAATTTCGGGTGAAAGGTATCACTTCCTCGAATACCAAATATGATTACCTGGTCGCTTCATTACCACCAGAGACAATGGAAATTGTCGCTGACGTCTTGCTCAATCTACCCCAACAGAAAAAATACGAAAATTTAAAGTCTGCACTTTTAAAACGGAGTAGAGTCTCAGAAGAACGCAGGCTTGATGCTTTGCTTCATAAGATAGAGTTAGGTGTTTACAAACCTTCTGAATTGTTCAGACATATGGAATCTCTTGCTGGCGGAAACAGTCTAGTAAATAAAGCATTATTACAAAAGCTTTGGCTTAACAAACTTCCTC